>BSBN01001189.1:11800000-12307501 GCA_027924645.1 Cunninghamia lanceolata | reverse complement strand
GTCAAATAGGTTCAATAAATGTTAAAATTGATGAGGAAGACAAATGTATCTTCTCACTTTTTTCTTTACCCAAAAATTAGGAGAACATAATGCTTGTTATAAATGGTAATGTTGCAAAGGTGACTATGGAATCATTTATTGTTACAATGCTCAATGGAGTTATGAGGATAAAGTTCAATGATGAAGGTTCTAAGGATGCCTTGCATGTTCCGCAAAGCCCCAAGGACAAAAATGGATCTAAAGGGGAATGGTATAAATATCAATCCAAGTCAAGAGGAAAATCTAGAATCCCTAGGAAGATAAGAGTAAGTTTTGGAAATATGGAAAAGAGGACAAGTGAAGAAGGAATGCAAAAATTAGTTAATCACTGCCACAATCTCATGATCATTACTCTGGTAGAAAATCCTAGTTTTTATTCTTTTTTCATAATGCATTAGTTAATCACACACTTCACATTTGACATGATGCTAAAAAGATCAAATAAGTTTTGTATTTCTTCTCAACTATTTCATTTCTCTATCTTAATTACTTAATATCTTATATTTTATTCTACTCTCAACTCCTTGTACTTTAAACTTTAATTAAATCTAGGATTGGACTTCAATCTTCTATTATAGGGTATGATTTATTTCCTACATTTTTTTGAACTTGCAATTTCCATGCCTATGTTTAGGGATAAAAAAAGATTGATTTTTTATTTTGAGATTTTTGTGGTTTGCATTTGTTGGAAACAACCCCAATGCCTTTAATTTTGCATTCCTAAGAAACATCTAGGATCCTTATGTCCCCTTCAACAAAGTAATAGGTTAAACCCTCACCTTGCAAACACGACTACCTCTTTCTCCTACTTCCTATGACGATCACATGTTGCATTCTAATGTTGAAGAAGAATATTATGATCATGATGTCTTTATTAAAAGTGTTGAAAATGAATAGAAACATGAGATTGTTGATAAATTGAAATATTTGTGCAATCAATTAGCTAATATAGATGATAATATGTCCACTTCATTTTTCATTGATGGTCTTACTCAAGTACTTATCACAAGATAACATGGCATAGATATAATTAAGGATATATATGAAAAATAATTAAAGATGAACAAACTCCTCATGTGGTAGGCACCAGTCATTCTCTTTTGAAAATCATTCCCTTGTATATATTTTCAAAATCCAATTTTGTTTTTCTGTTTTAGGAGTAGGGTTTAAATATTTATAGAAAACATTAATCCAAATCATATGCCAGATTGGGTTAAGTGAAGTGGATGATTTAATTGACAAAATTATATAAGCTCCTTAATTTGTTCTGAAGTCACCAACAAACTTGAAAGTAAATTGTCATTGGTGAAACAAGGTAACACCCCTAAGCTTGATAGAGCCTAAAGTGCAAAGAATTTTGATTAATCTGATCAATTATATTAGCTAGCCAAATTCACATATAAAACCTAATCATAAGATTTGGCATATCTTTAGGGTTTTATAATTAGCAAATTTGAGTACCAACAAAACCAATATTGACATTAAAGTGATGTACAAAAGCATTGGTCAAATCATTGAAGGAATGAATAGAACTATGAGGAAGAGAATAAATCCATTCAATTGCATAATCCTTTTAGTTTCTAGGGAAGAACTTTGTAAAAATTTTATCATCATAAACATAATCAAAACAAACTCCCAATTGTGTCATAAGGTCTCCTTTACTACAATTAAATAAATACAAAACTAGGGGCCACCGAACAAACTAGAAATGGATAAGAAATAACTCAAATGAAAGTGGATTATGCTTGATTTCTTCTATGATATCCTTTGATTACTAGGGGTAATGCATCAACTTTACTTTGCATCTCATCAATTCTTTTAAGGATGGCATCTATGTTGGAAGGATGAACATTAGGAGTTATGATTAAAATGGGAGTGGAAGTGGCAACATGAGATAATACATGGAGTGTAGGTTGATTGGGGGACAAATAATGAAGTTGGAATGATAGCACTAGAAGTGGGAACATGAGTAGTGGGTGAGAAGTAAACACAATCAGGGGATGAGTGGAAGGTACAATATTAGAAGTAGGTACAATGAGAGGGTACAATACTAGATGAAGAGGCTTGTGAAGGAAGGGGAGAAGACACACCATTTAAGGAACTTGATGAGCTTATCCTTTGACCTATATCACTTAATACTTCCATCACATAAGGATTATCCATTAACAAGTTATGAAGAACATCAATCAATCCATTGATGAGCTTATCCTTTGACCTATATCACTTAATACTTCCATCACATTAGGATTATCCATTAAAAAGTTATGAAGAACATCAATCAATCCATTTAATTAACATTATTGCCAACAATTCATACCAAAGATTGAACAATTTAAGGATATTGCAATAGGTAATTTGTATCAACACAAATAATATTATTGAAGCATTTCAAAGTTTAGGCCATAAGAATCTTCCTTTTTTAAAAATGGATTGCAAATAATTCTGAAAATTTAGAAGTCTTGGCCATTAACATTATTGTTTGCTACAATGTCATCCAATGTATCATTGTCAATGTTCATATGTTCTTTCAAGTATTTAATATTATCATCATCCTCATCTTGACCTGCATCATCTTCATCATCATTGAAATTTGACTGTAGACCATCTATATTGTTACCAAATGTATTTGGATCATCATTTACTATACCATCCATATTGATGTCTTCCATAACATCATCTAACTCTGGATTGTTGTCTTCTTGTGCTTGAACATGACCATCTTCAACATCATCATGGATGTTAATTTCTTCGATGTTCTCTAATCCCTCTCTCTCATTTTGTTGGCCATCATTATTTTGCTCAGTATCCACTAATGCATCGTCAAATATATGCCTTAATCTTGGATCATAATGTATGACAAATATCCATTTCGGGTCCAAAATATCTTCATAGAAAAAGACCTGCACATGAACGACATACATATATTAGACGTACGGTATAACAATTTTATTGATTAATACACATGTATATATTCGCAATAAACTATGAATTAATAGATTAATGATCATTACCACTTCTTGTTTGAGTTAAAGAAATACTTGCTCACAATGAATTGGTAGAACATAAGGCTCCTTATCCTCCGGTAGGAAACATGAGAAATCTATAGAAAACAATCCACTATGGGTATCATGTCTTTGTGTCCTCTTAAATGCTTCATACCATCTACACTTAAAAATACAACATTTAAAAGAGCAGTAATCCAACTCAATAATTTCTGTATTTTCCCAACATATTGTAGATTCCCTTCAATTAGATTCTTATCTTTTGAGCTTGATCGACTGGATTGCTTGAAGTCAACCATGATGCCACAATCAAAGGATCGTCTCTTTGCATCTACACTTTCTACACGATAATGTCGGCCATATGCCCACATTGTTGGATATTTCCTCCCCTGTGAAAGACCATTTATTTCAGTGAAAACAAATATAATGACGAATATTAAAATAGTTAATAGTGTCAAAACTGTAAGGAAAAAACATTTTGTAAAATTCTAACTGGACCTTTCTTTCACATCCTCTAGACATGTTGATTTCATCTTCTGTTATGTTTGAATCTATACCTACATCTTCTATTTGATTTTGAATTTGTTCAGTAACCCATTCTAGTGTGCAATCTTTGCCCCATTCCCCAAGAAAATCAATGGGAAGTGGAGTATTCCTTGGGTTCGATCTCTTAAATTATCTCCTTGCTTCTAACACTTCTCTCTTTTTATCATATAGATCAATCTATTTGTTCATAAAGTCCATGTGGTACAGAATGAACTTGTCAAATATAGCACTTTCGTCTACACCTATTACATGTCAACATGTATATTTCAAACTCTAAATGTCATGCTGTTAATTTGACAAAAATTACGGAGTAAATTAATGATTGCAAGAAAAACAACCGTGCATTGATCATGAATTTACTTACTAATTTCTACTTGAACACCATTAGATTGTGGTTTTTCTCCATCAATAATATCTAATGCTCATTCTTCATCCCAGAAGCGTGGCCCATCTTGAAAATCCTTACCAAGGAATTCACACAGGAAGAAAAATGATTCATTCAATACATACCCTTCAGCCATGCAACCCTCTGGATGTGTCTTTTGTCAGACATATCTTTTTAGAGTTTTCATATACCTCTCAAAGAAAAACATCCATCTCGTTGATATGACACCTGCCAATTCAATGTCATCAACTAGGTGTATAAGTAAATGGACTTGTGGTCCATGAAACTTGTAGGGAGCTCCTTCTCAAATACACATACAATTTTTGCAATTTCCTTCTTCCATTTTGGCACTTCACATTCGTGGATCTCCTTGGAGGTCACCTGCCTAATATAAGAATAGTAAATTAGTATGATCCTTTATTCAAAAATTAAAATGCAATATAATATCTCTATATCTCTCACACATGAACATTTCATATAACCACATACCTTGTAAATGCTGACAATCGACTTAAGGCATTCCTTAAGTCAACTATAAGACAGGAATCCCCCCCTAATTACCAATGGCATGATATGTTATCAAACATGTTTATGAAAAGGTCATTAGTAATTTTTTCTCACACAACAAAATATCAAAATATATTTAGTACTTAATCAATGTTACCAGTAAATGTTAAATGATGATATATAATACCTTCATAAAATTATGAAAATCATGTGTTTTAAATCCTGTAATATGTCCATCGATTGTAAAAGCTTTAGCCAATGATGGCCCATAGCTAGTAGGTGTCCTTATTGAACGGATGACATTTTTTAGTTGGTCTAGTTCCTTTTTTTCAAAATCTATGGAGCTTCTGCATATGTTTCATTTTCCCTGTTTGGCCACAATGTTTTCTATCAATTTTGGTACGCGAAAGACAATATCTCTCCTCGAAAACAAGGTGTCCTCTTTGCCTGATATATGTTGAAATATAGAATCTGGGACATTTTTGAAGACGTGCATAGGATCTAATAGGTGAGATATTAATAGATCCTTCCAGTAAAGGAGCTCATAAAATATGGATTTCCTTTTCATTCCTTCTGGCATATTAACTACAACTTGTTTTGGTTCTTCAATTGAATCACCCCGATCAAAAAAATCCTCCCAAGATTTCAATTCAGCATCTTCATACTTCTTAAGCCAATCACCTAGACCCATAACCATGGGGGGCCTCTATTTTCAACTTTTCCATCAAATTGATTCTTCAGGCAATTTCTAAACTTATGATCTAGTGGTAGAAAAACCCTGTTGTTTGCATAAATAAATTTATGTAGATCTTTAGAGTACCACCCTTGAAATTATTCTGCACATCTTGGACATGCAAATATCCCCTTTGTTTGAAGCCCTGCAATTCAATAAGTAATGTTAAAAACATCAAAAAAAAGTATAAAACTAAGTATGAAAGTTCGAATGAAAATAAATTATGAGTGTAAATATGTAAATATTTTATCTTACTAGAACAAACACCAAGTCCTAGGAAATCATGAATAGTCCAACATAGCACACCGTACAACATGAAGGACCTATTTGATGGGGGGCGTGATATGTCATACATTCCTATGCCTTTCCATAGCAGTTGCATCTCATCAATAAAAAGTGCAAGATAAACATCCATGTTTTTAACTTGATGTTTTCTTGGAAAATTGAGAGTCAACATAAGGTGCTCCTTTCTAACACTCATCCATGGGGGAATATTTTATACTATCAATCCAACTGGCCAAATACTATAATTTGAGCTCAGGAAAGAGAATGGGCACACTCCATCAATTGCAAGACCAAACCTGATACTATGAGGTTCATCTTTGAATTTTCTAGGCCATTTTTCCTCTATGTGTTTCATTGCTTTGGAGTCAGCCAGAATTCACATGAATCCATCTTTACTCATGTTCTTTGCATGCCAGTCCATCAATTATGCAAGTGAATTGCAACGAAACATTCATTGAAGTCTAGGTATACTTGGCATGTGACGTAAAACCTTCTTTGGAATTGTAGGACCTTGTACATCTGTATGATATCTCTTCTCTTTGCATACAGGGCATTCTACCTTGTTTTGATATTCATCTCTGTATAAAATGCAATCATTTTTACATGAATGAATTTGCTTATAATCAATCCCCAACTCAACCAACACGTTCTCTTCAGGGAATATTTTAGTTTTTAGTGCCCTGTAAGATTTTCAAAGATTAAATCAATTGAATGTTTGACTTATGATGAACATGTTTGATATGTCAATCTATACTAGGACTGTTTATATACAATATATGGTTTTAAAATCCCCTTAAATAAATATAAACGAAGTTGATGAATGTTTACGAAGTGTGTACACCAATTGACAATTGCAAAGTAAGAAATAGATTTCAACTCACTTCAGTAGGGTAGTGAATCCTTTGTCTGACCAACCAAATAGTGACTTGATTTCTAATAATATTAATGTGCATGCCATTTTTGAGGTTCTACTTGCACCCGATTTGAACATGGGTGTCTTCGTTGCTTGCTTGATAGAGTCTTTCAGGTTGTTATCATCAACATTACGTTGGTGGTAATTACCCCTGCTATCATCGTTATTGTCAACCATATGATCATTATTGTCATCATTGTTTTCATCCCCAAAGAAATCTATAAGCATTTCATTCAATCCTTTGTCATGCATTACATTTTCACTATCATGATCATCATCATTAAGGCTAGGTGGCATGTCATCAGTGTATGCGAATCTCATTAGCTCTCCAAATTTCTCAGCTGGTAGTATTCTCTTCAATGTTGCTCTTTTCACCCTGGTATGGTTTAAAGGATGGTTTGGATCATCCCGTCCAAATCTTAATAACCCAGTTGGATCTTGGGTATTAGTATGTGTTTCATCAACATCTTCTACCTATCAACAAACACAAGCATTATTTAATGTCTGGCAACAATTGGATAAATCATAAATGTATCAATTTCAAAGAAATATAATCAAATATGGCTTAAAAAATAAAAATATAAATCGTATGAACATATATACATCAATTGAATAATGGAACATTATTTTATAGACTACCTTTTTTATACAATAATTTAAATACAACACAATTTTGACAACAGTTTATAAAACATCAGTCCACACTCATATATTATTCTTTGGTTTTCTACGCTTAAGAACATCCTTAGGGAGACATTGTTCTTCCCTCTTCTTTCACACAGGAGTGCATTTTAAGAAGGGGTAATCAATCAATAACTCATCCCCAATGGTAAGGTCCATAATAGCCTCAACCATTATCAATCTATCAACCTCTCTTTCCATATCTCCATCTTTATCATTTATAACCTCAACAAATTGACAATTCAGTCTTACAATAGGGTCCCTTCCCTTACTACTATTTATAAATCCTGCAATATTTTTGTGTGTGTGCACGTCCATCTGTATACATAAGATGACCTCTATTCTTTTCCACTTTCCAATTGGAGATGATGTGTATACATATTTGAATTTAGACCATATGCTGACATGCTAGGCTTATATTCTTCTAGCCTTCTCCATTCACCACTGTAATATGATGGACCATAATATGGCGTTAATCTCCTAGTGGTTTGTTCTGAATTGTTTCTATGTTTAGATCCCACATATACATTTTGGACAATAAAGAGGCCTAGATTCACTCCACGAATATTGGAGGGTCGTATCATGTAGCTGTATCCCCAAAATTGAAACACCTCGTACACTCTAGGTAGTTGTTGATCACTAGGCCAAACGCAATATAGTCGATGATCAAATGTCTCTTTGTAAATTAATCTCAAACTCAAGGGCAAGTCACCATCTCCATCACATTCATTCTCATAGGGTATGTAGTCCACCTTCCCCTTGTCTTTAAGAAAATTATGCATCTTTAAACTGGTTCTTGTTCTGTTGCTTATTTTCATCAATTTCTCATCTTTCGAGCTGGTATATTGGCACATATTTTTGTTAGATGTGTCATTTGATAAATGATCATTGCCCTCTAGGCTGGAAGTTGGTGATCCAGGAAACTTTAAACCAAGAACTTTATCCTACAAGTATCCATTAAGAAAAAATTAGTTATTTAAATAATATAAAACAACGTTTAAATGAAGTATACATGTTATTTATATCAAATTGGAAAATTCCTTACCACGATTCCTATTGGATTTGAATCGATTGTAGGAGGCATACTACAAACTAGAAGCTCATCATATATGTAATGTCTTTGTACAATTGTTCATTTGAATTGTTTCTTTCCACGACATAGAGAACATCCACAAACAATAATTTTCTCAAAGTATTCATCCCATGTACTATAGTCTTGACTGAAAGGAAGCTAGGTGTATGGAAATCACTTTCTACACTAATCTAATGAGGGGAGAGCTATGTAAATTCACTTTAATCCTAACTATTAAAGCAATGTTAAACCATTAACATGAGATTTGCAGCAATATACATAGAACCAGAAAGAAGACAGAAGAAGCGAGACAAGATATACGGTGGGGAAAAACCCTTATCGGGTGAAAAACCCCACACTCAAAAACCTGCACAATGTATTAACAAATCTAAAAGTTGTTTACAATACACTTGCAATGCAAGCTTCAATGGTCTTCGACACTCGTGTCTAGAGTCAATCCGACAACATAACAGTACTTGTAAACCTATAATACAACTCCCTCTCCAAACACCTATTTATATAGAATATACAAGGCAATATTGGACCTATCTTGGGATGGGCATCCAACTTGGCCTCATGGCCCAAAACCCATGCCTAAGGACACTTGGTCAACATTGTAGAATGTGCCTGACACTTGTCCATAGCTCCCATCCCAAAGAGGTCACCTATTTCCAAAATGGGCTATGACAGATGCTCTTACAACACTTATGACCGTCATAGAATCTGTCATAGCGGTTACAACTTACAGTTGTAAGAGAATCTGTCATACACAAGCTATAAATAGCATATTCTCTTACATGTCATAGTCCACCTTGGGGCGCCCAAATATGCCTTATTCAAAGATGCTTTATGACATGTCTTCACCTATCTTACATGCTTCTATTTCTGACTCTTACATGTCATAAATCCATCATAGGAATCCGTCATAACCGTTTCTGTCAAACATTCCCTTACACAACATGGAGGATGCCGACACATGGCAAAATGCTCCTACAACAAATTGGGACACCTAACTCCTCATGTGAGGACTAAATTACAAGTTGTCATATTCCATGTAGGATTGACACATCACCGTGCCACATCTCACAATATGACAATATGGAATTTACAAATATTTATAACATAGGCAATTAAATAATAAATACAAACATTAGTAATGTAAGGAATTACCAAGGTTGAGACACCTTAATTCCCAACATTCTCCCACTTGTTGAACACCTTGTAAGAGCCAATAGAAAATTTTGAGAGGCCCATAGACTCTGAACACCATCTGAACTTCTCTGTGCCCGCTAGTTTTGTCAATGCATCTGCAACATTCTTCAAAGTATCTATCTTCTCCAAATTTACATTTCCATCATCAACCATGTCTCACACGAAGTGAAACTGAACATCAATGTGTTTTGTTCTAGCATGGAAAGTTAGATTCTTTGCAAGGCAAATTGCACTCTGACTGTCACAACTGATTGTGATCTAACCTGCATCAACACCAATATCTGAACACAATCTCTTAAGACAAATGGCTTCCTTACAAGCATGAGTTGCTGCCATATACTCAGCTTCTATCGTGGACAAAGCAACAACAGGTTGTCGCTTACTCATCCAGCTAATAGCACCACCAAAAAGTGTAAACACATAAGCATTGGTGGATCTCCTGTTGTCAATGTCACCTGCCCAATCTGAATCCACAAATCCATGAATATCAACAGAATGCGGAGGTCCTGAAACATTACCATGATGGCATATGGAATATTTGGAAGTACCCCTCAACTATTTGAACACTCACTTAACTGCATCCCAATGAACTCATCCAGGATTAGCCATAAATCAACTAAGGACTCCCACTGCTTGGGCAATGTCTGGTTTTGTGCAGACCATAGCATACATCAAACTACCAACAACACTAGCATAAGTTACTCTGCTCATGTCCTCCACCTCACTAGGAGATTTTGGACAATCCTCAATAGACAACTTTGTCCCCAAAGAAACGGGAACACACAACGGTTTACAATCTACCATGTTGAACCTGTCCAACACGGTCTTCACATACTTACTCTGGCTTAACCAAAGTTTTATGTTGGTTCTGTCTCTTCTAATTTCCATTCCTAGAATGTACCTGACTGCCCCTAAATCTTTCATTTCAAATTGTGCTGACAACTAAAATTTAAAATAAGAAATCATATTCTTACCCTTCCTAATGAGCAACATATCATCAACATATAGTGCAACAATGAGAATACGATCACCATCAAACTTATAATACATACAGTGATCTAATTTCGATCTCACAAATCTAATTGACAACACAAAGGTATCAAACTTCAAGTACCATCTCCTAGGGGATTGCTTCAAACCATACAAAGACTTCTTAAGTTTGCAAACCAAATTTTCTTTACCTTTCACCATGTAATGCTCTGGCTGTGACATGTAGATTTCTTCCTCCAAATCACCTTGAAGGAAAGTTGTTTTCACATCCATCTGTTCTACCTCTAAGTCATAAGTTGTTGCGAGAGACAACAGGAATCGAATGGATGTCATCTTTGCAACAGGAGAGAAGATCTCACCATAATCTATACCCTCCACTTGTGAATACCCCTTTGCAACCAATCTGGCCTTATACTTCTCAACACTGCCATCTACACCAAATTTCTTCTTGAACACCCATTTGCATCCAATGGCTTTCCGTCCAGGAGGCAAAGGCACCAAGTCCCAAGTTTGATTATTTTCCAAAGAATCCATTTCATCCTCCATGGCCTCCTTCTAGGAACCTGCATCTTTCATGTCCATAGCTTTTGATACAGTTCTAGGTTCATCACTATTAGTAAGCAAAGCAAAAGCACAACTAGAATCAAGCAATGTAAAACCAAACCTTTCAGGTTGCTTTCTTATCCATGTAGACCTCCTCAAGAGCTGAGGTTGAGGTTCAGCTTCTTCATCTGAGCTTTCAGAGCTGCAAGAGCTCTCCTCATCATCAGGTCCAACATTGTCTTTATGTTCAGTCTTCTCAGGGGTAGCAAGAAACTGAACAACATCCTCTTTCTTTTCTTTTTCTTCTAGTTGTAAAACAGTGGAAGAAGGTGTAAGCTCTCTGAAGATGACACTTCTGCCATACAACACTTTTTCAGCCACAAGGTCCCAAAGCTTGTATCCTTTCACACCGACACCATAGCCAATGAAGATACACTTAATAGCCTTGTTCTCCAACTTTGACCACTTTTCCTTAGGCACATGTACATATGCCTCACAACCAAAAACATAAAGATGCCTTATTGAAGACTTTCTACCAGACCACACCTCCATGGGTGTCTTTCCCACAAGAGCTAATGTAGGAGATCTATTAACAAGATAGCAAGCAGTGGCAACAGCTTCAGCCCAAAACTTTTGTTCTAGGCCAGCTCCACTAAGCATACTCCTAGCCTTCTCCATCAGTGTACTGTTCATCCTCTCTGCAACTTCATTTTGTTGCGGGGTGTATGGAGTTGTCTTATGTCTTTCAATCCCAAGTTCCTTGCAATATTTATCGAATTCTGTAGAATAGAACTCACCACCGTTGTCAGTTCTCAAACATCTAATCTTTTTACCAGTCTAATTTTCAGCAAAGGCCTTAAACTCCTTAAACTTACTATAGACTTCAGATTTGCTTCTGAGAAAATAAATCCATGTCCTTCTACTGTAGTCATCTATAAAAGATACAAAATATACATATTTTGATAACGAAGGAACATTAACAGGACCAAATACATTAGAATGAACAAGGTCTAACACATCAAAAGACTTATGAGAACTTAAATAAAATTGAACACGATTTTGCTTTCCTTAAATGCAATGTTTGTAAAAGTCGTACTCAAGATTACAATCATCTAACCCCTCAAGAAGGTTCTTATTTTTTAGGGTACGCAGACCCTTGTCACCAATGTGGCCAAATCTCTTATGCCATAACATTGTCTTTTTAGCAGGAATTTTAACTTCCAATGCACAATTACAACCATCAAGACTAGATACAATAGATTTCTTTACTACTCATTCAGATGGTGGGGATGAAGTAATTGATGCCCTCTTCCTTGAGTCAGAAGAACTATTGCATTGTGAAATGCATGCCTCTAGTTGAAACAGAGTACCTATCCTAGTACTCTTAGCAAGCACCATAGCTCCTCTAGTCATCTTGCATCCTTCTTTCGAAAAGACAACCTGCACACCTGCATCATTCAACATACTTACAGAAAGTAGGTTAAGCCTGGGATGTGCATAACCCCAGAGATCCCCTTCACTCATCCATCAGGGAATCAAATAGAGACTCTTCCACGACCAACAATCTTCATATGAGAGTCATCACCCAAATACACCTTTCCACCATCAAACTCCTCATACTTGGTAAACCAATCTCAATGCGAGGTCATGTGGAATGATGCACTAAAGTCAATCAGCCACACATCATCAGATGCATGGGTTGCCAGGGCTACGATGAAGGCATCACCATCATCTTGTGATTTGTCAGAATCTAAATCAGGAGCTTTCTTCTTCTTTTTCTTCTCTTCTTTGCATTCCTTTCAGAAATGCCCAGTTTTGCCACAGTTCCAACAGAGAGCCTTGGACTTTCCAGGAGATTTGGATCTACCTTCTCATCTTTCTTGTCCTTCTTTCTCCCTTTCTCTTTGGGTCTTCCTCAGGGTGCAAGAGCCTCTTTAGCTGCCTCAGAAGACTTTCTTCACATCTCTTCAGACAACGCAAAGAAACCACTTCATCCATTTTGAATGTGGATGTGGTGCTTCCAATAGCCATGACAAGATGATCCCATGAATCTGGTAGAGAACAAAGCAAGGTCATGAATCGATCCTCCTCCATTTTCACACCAACAGATGTTAATTGTGCAACCAGCATGTTGAAAGCATTCATATGTTCGGCAACAGATCCACCGTCCTCCATTCGAAGGGAATACAACTTCTTTCTTAGGAAAAGTTTGTTAACCAGGGATTTGTCTTGATACACATCTCCCAACTTCTTCCAAAGTAGTCTCCTCATGGGCATTTAACAGAACAAATCAGCAAGACTAAGTCTTATGAGACCCTTAGCCTTCTGATCCTTGAGATCCCAATCAGCTTGTGACATTGCAGCTGGTTTAGTGCCACTGATAGCTTCCCATAGGTCACGGTCTACAAGCATGTCTTCCATCTTGAGCTTCCACAGCTCAAAATTAGTGCCATTAAATTTCTCCACCTCTATTCTTCTGGATGTGCTTGCCATCTCTTTGCTGCAATAAGATTCAGAATACTCTGCATAGACTCACGCTCAACTTAAGATTAGCTCAAAAAACCCTTACCCAACAACTAGGACCAAAGGTGATCAAGCTCTGATACCAACTAAAAGGAAGCTAGGTGTGCGAAAATTGCTTCCTACACTAATCTAATGAGGGGAAAGCTATGTAAATTCACTTTAATCCTAACTATTACAGCAATGTTAAACCATTAGCATGATATTTGCAGCAATATACATAGAACCATAAAGAAGACAGAAGAAGAGAGACAAGATATACGGTGGGGAAAAACCCTTACCGAGTGAAAAACCCCACACTCAAAAACCTGCACAATGTATTAACAAATCTGAAAGTTGTTTACAATACACTTGCAATGCAAGCTTTAATGGCTTGCCATCTCCTTGCTGCAATAAGATTCAGAATACTCTGCACAGACTCCCACTCAACTTAAGATTAGCTCAAAAAACCCTTACCCAACAACTAGGACCAAAGGTGATCAAGCTCTGATACCAACTGAAAGAAAGCTAGGTGTGCAGAAATCACTTCCTACACTAATCTAATGAGAGGAAAGCTATGTAAATTCACTTTAATCCTAACTATTACAACAATGTTAAACCATTAGCATGAGATTTGCAGCAATATACATAGAACCAGAAAGAAGACAAAAGAAGAGAGACAAGATATACGGTGGGGAAAAACCCTTACCAAGTGAAAAAACCCCACACTCAAAAACCTGCACAATGTATTAACAGATCTGAAAGTTGTTTACAATACACTTGCAATGCAAGCTTTAATGGTCTTCAACACTCGTGTCTGGAGTCAATCCAGTAGCATAACAGTACCTGTAAACCTGTAATACAACTCCCTCTCCAAACACCTGTTTATATAGAATATACAAGGCAATATTGGACCTATCTTGGGATGGGCATCCAACTTGGCCTCATGGCCCAAAACCCACACCTAAGGACACTTGGTCAACATTGTTGAATGTACCTGACACTTGTCCACAACTCCCATCCCAAAGAGGTCACCTATTTCTAAAATGGGCTATGACATCTATGCTCTTACAACACTTACAACCGTCATAGAATCTATCATAGCAGTTACAACTTACAACTGTAAGAGAATTTGTCATACACATGCTATAAATAGCATATTCTCTTACAACATGTCATAGTCCACCTTGGGGCACCCAAATATGCCTTATTCAATGATGCTTTACGACACATGTCTTCACCTATCTTACATGCTTCTATTTCTGACTCTTACATGTCATAAATCCATCATAGGAATCCGTCATAGCCATTTCAGTCAAACATTCCCTTACACAACATGGAGGATGCCGACACATGGCAAAATGCTCCTACCACAAATTGGGATGCCTAACTCCTCATGTGAGGACAAAATTACAAGTTGTCCTATTCCATGTAGGATTGACACATCACCGTGCCACATCTCACAATATGACAATATGGAATTTACAAATATTTACAACATAAGCAATTAAATAATAAATACAAACATTAATAATGTAAGGAATTACCAAGGTTGAGACACCTTAATTCCCAACACTGACCAACCTCTTGTTTAGTGCAATCATTTGTTGTGTCTGCAAGATCCATTGTCATATCCTTTTCCACCCACTGTCCTCTACATGATTTAACAATTTCAGGTCCACGTCCACATACATATATTTTTATTTTGCTAGTTGAACGCTCAGGCTCTGCATTTGCTCCAATCTCCATCTAAAATAATCAACAACATGCATTAATTTATGTCAAGATTGGATAATATATTATAAATTTCAATAATACTGTGAAAAAAGATGGACGTATCACAAAATGCCATCAGATCATTTTTTCGTAAGTTAAGTCAAAATTTGAGTACCTAATGTCATGCTTCATCCGTTGTGTCCTCATTTGATATAACATGATTTGTTGCCATGGCCTCGTCTGGCCCCTATAATACACAACATAGTAAATAATGTTTAGTACACCAATTATATCATTTCAACGAATATGCTATCCAACACAAAACCTCACTTTAGTCATATATTTGACATATTGATATCATGTTTTGGCCTTCCTAATTTTCAAACTTTTCACTTGATCATAGAATCACATTTAATCACCATTCCTGTGCATTTTCAAACAATAAGTTTGACCTCAGAGGCCTCATGGACAGAAAAATGACTTTATCTCCTCTATGTTGTAGCATTTGGGAATTCATAAACACCTTCCTCCTATGGTTGAGGTTGATTTCTCTTCTTACCTCTATTGTATCTGCAGATTTCGTTGTCATATCTATTTCCACCCACTTTCCTCTCTGTGATTTAGTAGTTCTATGCCGTCCATGTCCTCTCTCCATGGCCTCCTCTAGATCCTGTAATACACCACAATGACAATAGTCACATAACAGTTGTGCACCAAGAGAATATTGTTGAAATTATCTTGTTAATACACTCATTTTTCATTAAGACGCACTATGAAAAACAAGATAGGATATTGCAACATTTTGCACTATCATGAGCCATAGGGACAACTTACTACATCCAAAACTCCATTTGAACTAGCTACTAACAATAATTCACATTATTGGGGACTGTCATGAAGAAAACACCATGCATAGGACTGTCATAGTCAAAGTGGAGAGGATTGTCTAGTCATTTTATGACTGTCATAATAGCTAGTGGGTTAGTTACCATGCTTCAACCTAAAATAGGTTAATGAGAACATAGAAATGAAAATCACAATACCATAAGCATTGCCATAAGCTGCCAATATAGTCCCAATATCATGTCATGATAGTAAGAGAAGATTTGTTTGGTTTTTCCAAAGCCATATCACTTGCATAAGGATTGTCACCAACCATCTGTGTAAGGTCGTGAAAGAGAGTCATTATTGAGATAATCATAAGAGAAGCATGAAGTCAAAATGCTATCATGGAAGCAAGATATAGTTACATATTATAAAGACAATCCAAATTTGGTGAGGTTGCTACAAGCAACCAAATTTGGCATTTCATTAGATAGTGATATCAACTTCCAAGAAAAATACATCATTTTGCACTGATAGGCACTAAATTAGGTGCACTTTGTGCCGCCTTTTGCACCCCGAAAACATTACATTTAGGCCTAAAAGTTGGCGCTAAAGTCGTCGCTAACTGCTCCAACTATAGCACCAACTAATGGATCAAAAAAAA
Organism: Cunninghamia lanceolata; assembly: GCA_027924645.1. NCBI lineage: Eukaryota > Viridiplantae > Streptophyta > Pinopsida > Cupressales > Cupressaceae > Cunninghamia > Cunninghamia lanceolata. The sequence goes on along the minus strand of BSBN01001189.1, from coordinate 12,290,889 downwards.
ATTTAAAAAATTCCCACCTGCACATACCCCAAAACAAAAAAACACAAAACAAAACTTTATTGATTTTTGATGTTCATTTTGTGTTTAGAGATCGAGTGTTTGGCGTGCAGAGATCGAGCGTTTGGGTTTTTTATGTTCGCCCTTATTTTGGGCAGATCCTTGGCAATGGAGGGACTTGTATTCCAACCCCAATTGCCTTTCCATACCTAAAACGTATACTCACTTTCTTACATATCAAAAGTCTCAGGTTCAAGCCACGACAGCCTTTGTTTCCAGATATCTCAGCCTTTCAATTCGTGTTGCTCTTCTTCTATTCGTGCTAGGTAAGGGCATCACCTCTCTTTCATCTACTCTTTTTTTCCAGTCAAATGTTGGATTCATTTGGACAAATGCGGGTCTTGTAATATTCATAAGGCATCTGTTGAAGATAATTCTGAGCAAGGTTTTTCATAATAGACGACAAATTTCCACATTCCATAATATTATAAATGTGTGCTTTATTTCAATTGATGTATAAGCTTACTTTCTTGCAGCAAACTTACAGAGGAAAACAACTTCATGATTTGCTCTACAAAGTAAAGGTCAAAAACCTTGAGGAATACAGAAAAACTGGACGAAAACTTTCATACCTGGTAGTGTGTACTTTGTTTGCCTCCATAGACTGGATGAAAATAATTTGCCCTAGGTCGCCTCAAAATGTCAAGCAATAGAGGGAAGAGAGCAAAGGGAGCAAACTCTGCCACAATGAGGTAATTCATTGTCAATTTATAGATTTGTAAATGTTTCCATTGTTTCTTTGATTTTTAGTTTTTAGTTTTTTATTTCTAAAATTAAAAGAAGAAATTTATTATATATATATATAGGGACATGAGACTGACAAAGATAAAGAGGTATTGGCTTCCATATTGGGGGTAGAGGCAGTGAACAAATTGGATGGTATGGACTTGACAATGGTTTCCAGATACATAGAAAAATGATCTAATAAAACCCCTAAAACATTGCAACCAAATCAACAGTGTCAAAGTGAATCAATTGATTCCCCAACCAGTCATGGATCTGGAAAAAGATCCAGGAGGAAATCAATAACAGTAACCTCTAAGAATGTGGAACAGGGAGTAGAGGCTTCCAATGTCCCAGCCACTCATGGGACACAAACTTCTTCGACCACCACGCCATGTTTTGTATCTTACATTGGTAGCTACGATACCAAGATAGAATACAATGTGGTTTTAGGGGAAGTCCGAATGACAGATGATGGAAAAATGTTTGTATGATTCCTTCAAGGGTTCAAAGACCATCTACATTTTCCATTCTCAAAGATACCCATGCACCTACAAAAAGCAGTTATCCAAGACATGGAGACTGAATTTGGCATAGGTTGGTCTATAAAGAAAACAAAGCTACGAATGTCTCAAAACTGCAAGAGATTTCGGTGCAACGAAACAAAGAAGATAAAAAACTCCCTCCTGAGCTAAGGCTCAAAAAAGGACAATTGATGTAAGTTTGAAAGTATGGAAAGAGCTTGTAAAAGCATATGGGAAGTCCGATGCATGGAGGAAGTCCGATGAGGAGAGTACGCAGGTGTTTGAATTTTCTCATAAGATTATATCAAATTTATTAAACAATTTTTAAATTTTATTTGTACATAGTTAAATTGAATTAGTATATGTTTCAGGACAAGGCCTCCAAGGCTAGGCTTGACAAACTTCGTGCCACACATCACAATGGCCAGAAAGGTTTACAGGCCTTGATCTGTACATTTGTAAGTATATTTAATAAGTTAAATGATATTTTTTTATTTCCTAGGAAAAAGTACATGATTGCATATTAATTAGTTTAACTAGTCCATGTGCCATGTTTTGACAGGAGGATAAATATGGTCGGCATCCAAGCCAATTTGAAAAGGAAATGTTACAAAATAAAAAGTGGACCGATTTTGTAATCTCGATGGAGAACGAGGTATCAATAGTTGACTTTCAATAACTTAGTTGGATATTGCTGTGTTAATATGTCAATTTACATTTCTTGTGTTGAGTTGTTTATTGATGTGTAGGATGAGTTCTAAAGTGCTTCTCTGTTGGCCCTAGATCCCACTCAATTGTCTCACAATTTGCAATCCTGGACATGTGCACATGTCTGCCTAGTTACCTTATTGCCATGTTGAGATTTGAACTTCAGTCACTCTCATTATGAATGCACCTTTTTACCTTTACAGAACAATCCTTGGACATTTTTCACAATAATTTTAATCCACAAAGGTCGACAACTGTAAGGGCAATCACTTATATACAAATGTGAGTTATGTGAATAGGCCACTAAATCATCCACATTTGTTTATATTGAATTAATGTATAGACAACAGATCCTTTATTGAATCATTAGGTGGTGAAATTAGGTATGTGTTGAGCAAGAGGGAACTATGTGGCATTAATAGCTTGAGCTCCCACCACTAGATAGTTTGTAGTTGTATGCCCCTTAGTGTGGCACTTTGTTCATCATAAACCACATTGATTAAGAGTTTCACTTGCAAGTTGTGCTATTTGCATGACCATTTTTCCATTTTTTTCTTTTAGGCATGTAGTAGAATCATATGCTGGGGGCTCCCCTAATTCTTATAATCTCAACACAACTTTTAAGGCAACGTTTTAATTAGGGAGAGTGAGCTAAACTAGTTCATGTTGGATATGTGCAATTAGCCTACCAATAAATCATTCCTTCTAAATTTCAGCATTTTATAGTTGGGTCAATCTTTAACACCAATTCCTTAGAGAATTGATCATACCTACACACAACCTCTCCCAATTTTTGCATTATTTCCTTTAATGCCACAATATTATGATGCACCATCTTAGGACAATTGAAATTGGGAAGGAAATCTCTTAGCAGTTTACCAAGATCATTCTTGGTGCCATTAGGATCATAATGACTATACTAGTCTTGTGCTTGCTTACAAAAAGTGGTTGCAATTAACCTAATCTTGTGGTCATTATCTACAACATTTTGTGTGTTCCATGCTATCTCATATGCTTAAGTTTGATGGGCTAATAATGAACAACAAACCCTTGTTTGCCTGCCTCCTTACGACTGCTCCCATTTTGGATTCCTTATGATGTCAGGGTGATTTGAAGATCAAAGTTGCACTCCAAGTAGATGTGTGGATAAAGAAGGGCTTAGCAGAATATGGAAACCTTTAAATTTTGTGATATTTGTTTTTTCCATTTCAAAACTAGTTGTTTTCTTTCTTTTCTAATGAACATTTATTCAAAAGCCCTTTCCTACACCCAAATCTTCAGTTTTAAACTCACTTGCATGGAAGATGCATTAAAGGTATCAATTATATATGTTCCATGATTTAAATCCATTATTTTGTGGTTCTCAGTATGATAGAAAGAAGGATGTTGTTGCTTCTTAGACTTGTTGCACACCTTGCACTAGATCCACAGGCTGGTGGAATGGTATTCGAGGACACAATGGATCTCATATCAGATTTTTTTGCAAGGAATAAATTTAAAATGGTCTAAGGCCTAGCTTTCATTCCAACCTAGGATTCCATCACAATAATGTCGTATTACAGTCTTTTGATATGTGTATAGTTTATGTGCATGGTAGCAACCATTTAGTAATAATTCCTCACACACCACATTGTAACTGAGATGTGTGAATGCCCTAAAACTCTATAGGTTTAGTCCAAACACTGTCATAAAATCATGCTTGATAAGATCATAGATACATCATAGTTTAGGTGTGGGTAGGACTTCCTTAGGGTAGGTAGGACTTCCTTAGGGTAGGTAGGACTTCCTTAGTGTAGCCCTAACTATGCATTGTAGTAGAATCATTATATTGACCATTCCAAGTTCAAACTAGCAGGGACAATGGAGTTTCGAGACCCTTGCCAGCCAAGGGAAGGTTGATATAAGAATTTTGAGGGACCTAGGGTAGTGACAGTCATATAGGACTGGGTTTGTGTTATGTTTGGAACCCATAAAGTCTTGAGATCTTTTTAGAGGGGTGATATGTGACTAGTGTATGAAGGCTAGGACTTTGTATGTAATCTTAAGCCCTCCTTTTGGATTTGTTGGAAGCCTTCTTCATTGATACATAAGGATTGTCAAGACTCCTATGATAGTGCATTATAGAGGCATTGAAATCACAAAGGAGATAAATGTTATTAGGCCATCACCCATTGGAGAAGGGATTGTCATAAAGAGCATGACAGTGTTACCTTGTCATAGTCACAAAGGGGATAGTCTTTGTGGTGGTAATTATAGTCACTAAGTTCACATCAACCTTCCTAGGGTCTGCAGAAATGCCTAAAGTTGAATATGCCTATTTTAAAGATCTTGCCATGAGTATTTTCCATGCTTTTACCCCCCTAATGATCCAAAGATTTAATATAAAGGTGTGGAAATTATTGACTAACCTTACTACTGTCACAGTCAATTTGCTAACATGCAAGACAGTCATGAGGTTTTTCTTATTTTATTCAAGATTTATATAATCTTCCTTATTGATAAGATGGTGGTCTGCTAGTTTTGAATGCACAATGAAACGATGGAGGACAATCATAACTATCATAATAGTACATTAGCATTTTTTGTCTCAAGGTGGCCCTTGAGACTACCAAGGGGATGGATATAGAGTTGGGATTATGGTTTTTGTTTAAAATCCTTGTGTCATTGACCTAATATTTGTTTATGGCAAGGATCCCAATAGTCTAAAGATTACAAATTGTTGTCAAGAAGGGATTGTCATAGTTAAGTGTGGTACAGTGATATAATTTCATCTTGGTTGAGTATTGTATAATCTCAAGCTATTTAGAATGCATGGGGGTATTAGGATGCGGTATCACTATATAGGTAACCATCAAGTGATTTCTTCAACCCAATCTTGGCCTATATAGTACCCAGTGTGAAGAGCAAGATAGTGTTGTCCAAGAACCTTGTTACGGTCACAAATGAGGGTAGACATCTTAGCTATTGTAACCATAATTGGAATCCCTTGTTGTTACCATAACATATGTGACCTAAAACCATGAATCTATGAGTATAAGTTGTTTGAAACTCCTCTAAGAAGATCCCACTATGGGAATGAATCATAATTCAGTGTTAAATAGGATTGTTGTCATTATAAAAAATCTAGGGCAGTCATTGTATCCTCTCATTACCATCATAGAATTAATGCAACTATAGTTTTCAATACCAAAGAGATGGAATTGATGGTAACCATAAGGTCTGTGTTGACTAGTCTCAATCATCCATACCTCGATGGTAAAAAATAATGTCCCAAAGGAGACAGTAATGATGATACAAATGCAGACACAAAATAAGACCACTTTATATTCTTCTATTTTAGAGGCCTATCTCTACATTGCTGGTCTAGATTAAGGAAGACATGATTTAAGAGTTCATTGGATTTGATGGTTACAAGCCATTCATCAAATCCACACAAGGTGGCATGGTCAAGTTTTTGAATGCTTAAGTCCTCCTTTGTCAGATGTTGTAGTTGCAACTGCCCTGTTAGACATGTATGCAAAATGTGGAAGTATAGACAAGGCACGTCAATTGTTTGATAGAATGCCTCAAAGAAATGTGGTCTCATAGACTGCAATGACTGCAGGATATGCACAAAATGGATTTGTTGAAAAGGCTTTAGAAATTTTAAAGCAAATGCAATTGGCTGGTGTAAAGCCAAATTCCAAAACCTTTGCCAGCATCTTCCCTGCCTGTGTCAAAATGGGAGCTTTGGAATAGGGTATGGACATCCATCAATACATAAAGGATAGAGGAATTTTGTTAGATGTTGTTGCAACTGCTCTGGTAGACATGTATGCAAAATGTGGAAGCATAGACAAGGCACGTGAACTATTTGACAAAATGCCTCAAACAAATGTGGTCTCATGGACTACAATGATTGCAGGATATGCACAAAATATGGAATCGTAGACAAAAAAATGTGAACTATTTGACAAGATTCCTCAAAGAGATGTCATCTCATGGAATGTAATGATTGCAGGATATGCACAAAATAGATTTTGCAAGGACGTTCTCAAAATCTTTGAATTAATTAAGCACTCTAGAACATATCCTAACATTGTAAGCTTTTCTTGTATTCTAGGTGCATGCAGCCATGCAGGTTTAGTGGATGAGAGTTGTACATACTTTAATCACATTTGTAACCCTTATTGCATTACACCTACAGTTGATCATTATGTGTGCATGGTTGACCTCCTTTCCCGTGCTGGCTATCTTGAAGACACCCTAAACTTTATCTTTCTTTCTAAATCCCCAAATTTGCCCTATTCCCGCTCACAGGTCTCTATTCCCGCTCACATTGAAGACCTGTGAGTGGGAATAGTGCTAACATTTTTTCTTTCTAAAATTGGTTGGTTAACATATTGCTAACATCATTTTCTTTTCAAACAAAATAGACCTCTATCTTAAGGTTACTCATGAACCTTAAGATAAATAATTATTGAAAAAAAATTGTGCATTCCTTAATGACATGTTAGAGAATTTAATCAATTGCTACTTAAAAACTCTTTAATGTTTCTATCTAATACAGGTTATTAGATTAATAGTGAAAAAGAACATACATGGACCAAGCAATTTGTGGCACTTAAGGTTATGTAATAGAATTTACAGTTGATAGTTAAATTGTATAACAAATTTTTTTATGATCTTTACTAACGTTTATTACAATTGTTGCATGTTTTAAATAATTGGAATGACATATTAGCTATAACTTTTTTAAATTTTTATTATGGTATGTGCACTTTGATATGATGTAATATGATTATGGTTTCGTTTCATATGTTGTAATATTAGATATATAACAGAAAAATAAATTATTGCATGAAATAAATAATAACTTTTCATTTTAAATGTTTTTTTTTGTAGAACATGGGTCTTCCAAAAGATCAAGATGATCCTCATGATATAGATCTAGATTATGTTGGTTATGGTACAGATCACATGGCAGAGGATGATGATGACGCAGATATAGAAGACACCGAGGCCGATGACGATGATGATGATGACGATGATGATCATGATGATGATGAGGCAGTTGTTGGCAGTAGCCAGTGGCTTCATGATCATATAGACTGCATCATGGATCATTGTTGATATATCGTTATGATCCCTCTTTTCATGGTTACTATCATATGTATCATTATCACGGCCTAGTGCAGTACCATAGTAATGAGTTGTATCATAAATTTATGTATCAATTTGACTTATATCATTTGGACATGTATCATCTTGACTTGTATCATTTTGAGTTACATAATTTATCATTTTTACTTATATCATTTGTACATGTATCATTTTGACTTATGTCGACTGTTGGACATGTATCATTTTGACATGTTATTGATCTACTGGCATATTTGACTTTCACTTGTTTTAGTTATATATGACGATGATCTTATCAGTATTGACTTGTCAATTTATATATATTGAAAGTAGTCAATGATTTTTGGATGGATATTTATTACGTATGATGATTTTAATTTACTGCTCAGGATGGATGTTGTCAAATTTAATTAAATTATAGATATTTGACTCACTTGTTTTAATTATAGATGATGATCATGTTATAATAATTACCTTGTTATTTAATCATATGAGTTAAATAATTAAATTACTTACTCTATAATCATATGAGTTATTTAAGAGGCATGTTATATTTAACTAATTAAATTGAAATAAAACATATTAAATTAATAAATGTAAGCAAAACAAAAAGCATTTTTAGAAGCAAAAATAGAAGCAATTCATGTAGCAAACAAAGAAGTAATAATGGAAGCAATTTTAGAAGCAACAAAAGATGCAATAATAGAAGCCATACTAGAAGCAACAAAAGACGCAAAAATGGAAGCAAAATTGGAAGCAATAAGTGACACTATATCGGAAGCAAAATTGGAAGCAAAACCAGAAGAAAAATTGGAACCAAAATTGGAACCAAAACCAGAACCAAAACCGGAAGCAAAATTGGAAGCACAATTAGAAGCAAAACCGAAAGCAAAAGTGGAAACAAACTGGAAGCAAAATAGGAAGCAAAACCGAAAGCAAAATTAGAAGCAAAACTGGAAGTAAAACCGGAAGCAAAACTAGAAGCAAAACTGGAAGCAAAACTGGAAGTAAAACCGGAAGCAAAACCGAAAGCAAAACCAGAACCAAAACTGGAACCAAAATTGGAAGCAAGATTGGAAGCAAAACCAGAAACAAAACCGGAAGAAAACTTGGAAGCAAACCTAGAAGCAACACAAGAAGCAAAATCAGAAGCCAAACTGGAAGCAACAACATCCGACGCTAAATCTGGCGCTAATCCTAGCACTAAAGCCAGCGCCAAAGTGAACACACATTTTGGCATCGAGTTTTGCGCCGGCAGAAGTGTCCAACTCATGAACTAAAATGCACTAAATTTCAGCTATTTTAGGCACTAATTGTTTGTTTTGTTGTAGTGTCCCTATCTGGTTGGGATATCTTTACATTTAACCTCTTGACATGTTTACCTGATACTCACATGTTGCTCTCAATGTTTATGGTTTTAGCATAAGCCTCTCTCAAATCTTGGGGATTCTTATCCCTTAAACAATAACCAATCTTAGAATCAAAGGCACCACAATACAACACCAAACACATTGACTCATTGGGCCTAAGATTTGGAGGTACCTTTCTCATAGTCATGATGAATATGTTGTTGAAGTCAGCCACTATTTCATTGATTCCCTTCTTAATGGAGTAAGTTCATGGATAGAAAACTTGGGATCAATCCTATCCTCATTTTATAATCAAAATACCCTCATGAACTCTTCCCATGAATCCACACTATTATCAAAGAGATCCTTGTACCATTCCTTGGCACTCTTTTCTAATGAGTGAACAAACAGTTTCATTATAACATCTTCATGATCAATCTCATATTCATCTGTAACATTTATGAAATGTCTTAGGTGTTCTTCACCTATGACTGTATTATTTCTCTGAAACCTAGGAATTTTTCCTCTTATTTCATTTCAATTTTGGTTAGAAAAATTAGGGATACCAAAGAAGTCTAACTATTTATACCTTTCAACTCCCAGTGGCTGCCTAGTTAGAGGGAACCTCTGAGCCCGTCTTCGAAATGTAAGTCCAGGATTTGGGATGTTCCCAAATTGCTAACTTTGTTGTTGTTGATTAGGAGATTACCTAGGTTCCTATTATATTGATCCATTTGTTGATATTGTTGTTAATTGGGAATTTGATCATGATATTGATTTCTATGTTGTTGTTGGGTTGCTTGGACTTGAGCCTGTGCTTGTTGGGCAATGCCTATAACAACTCATTTTCTTCTATGGGCTATTGCCTTCTCTATCTAACATGATCTATCAAATCCAATTCTTCATTTAAGAATCTCTCCCTCTCTTCAACATCAAAGTGCGCTAGACTCTCATCATTATTAGGAATATTCTCATGTTCATTTCTAAGTGATCTTATGGGAGAACTAGGATGTTGGGCATCTTGATGTGCCTCTTCATTTTCATTTGGCATTCCAAATGTTCACATGTTTGCATCTTGGGATCTATCCCTACTTCCCCTGCCAATGATGTTTTCATTTCTTTTGACTTCATATTCATTTCTATTTATTCTCAACAAGTTATCAGTAGATTCTTATGATGTATATTGATATTGATCTCTCAAATCTACAAATGCATCATCCATACCTAATGCTTCTCCATGGTCTTGGACATTTTGTCTAGAGGCTTCACTAGTGTATCTGACCCTCCACCTATTTATTTGATTTATCATGCTTTCTGAGGAATCTTCATGGTCTAGATGATCTCGATACTATCTTCTTTGTTCCATTGTAAACTTTTTCAGTTGCAAATTGATTTCTAGGTTGACATGAACAAAGTTGCCACTCTTCACTTAAGAGAGATTACTTTGCAAACTTTTAAAATTGGCACTATTGTAACCACACTAACTTTACTAAGTTGCAGATCCATGATAAATATAACTAGAATCAGAAAGTCCTTGACAACAACGCCAAAATGTCAGTTCCCAAAATAGCTAATCCACATTAGGGGAAATTTACATAAAAAATGGGACTCCTAAGGATGACATCATCAACTTTTTGAATTATCACAAATCAACTAAAAGATGACATCAACCGTTACGGTGACATCATCCAAAACAAAAATAAAATTAGCTATTTTATAAAATAAAACTTTCTAAAATCCTATGAATTAACTCATGATGGTTAATTTAACTCTACATATCCTATTTTATCTCAATCATCTTTCTAAATAATAAAAATTCTTTTTATTTTTTTTATTTATATTCTTAAATTCTATTATAGAAATTATTATGTTTTCTAAAAAATACTTTCATTCTTTAGGAAAAAAAAATCTAAAAAGCATTTCAAAAATATTTGATCAATTTTTTTCTTAAAATTTTTCTTTTATTCCTTAATAGCATTAAAAATCATAAAACCTACTATAAACATATTTAATATATTAATTCTAAATCTATAAAATCATAAATTTAAATATATATATATATAAAATTATAAATTTATAAAATCATTAATTGTATATATAAAATGACAATATGAAACTTGATTTAATATATAAAATTTATAAAAACTAGTATATTTATATTTAAAAAATATATCTAAAAAGCGCCGAGGGATATCTCTTTTCCATAGTTTATTTGAAAAAGAAATTGGAAAAAATAAAAAATAAAAAACAAAAAAGAAATTAAAAATAAGAAAATCACAAAAACTATGGAACCAAAAAAGAAATTGGAAAAAATAAAAAATAAAAACCCAAAAAGAAATTGGAAAAAATAAAAACTAAAAACTACAAAAGAAATTGGAAAATTTTTTAAAAAAACTAAAAATCAAAAAAGAAATTGAAAATAAGAAAATCACAAAAACTATGGAACCAAAAAAGAAATTGGAACCAATGATCTTCAAATAAAAATAAGTTTCCTTTTTGGAATTTTAATTTTTTTTCTATTAATATAGGCAGAAAAAATGAGTGCTCTCATCCCCACCCCAATGTGACTTAGAACACCTCTCGGCGTAATAAAATATGTAAGCTACTTGTACTTTGCTACTATTTATAAATAATATAAACATGTTTATTTAAATAAATATACATAGCCAATAAGGGTGTGGTTTAGTGGTTAAGTCGCTCGGTTGTAGTGGCGGCCACCAGAGTTCAAACACATGCTGGGCCAACGAGCTCGCAGGCTTTACGCCTTCGCTGGGCCAACGAGCTTGTGGGTTTGAATTGTTCTTGATAGGGGATGAGGTCCCCTGTGTTGTGGTCTCACCGGTTCATTGCTCCGGGCAAAAGCATTTGTGTGGAGCCGAAGGGCGTGTCGCACCAGCGTCGCTGGTCACGGTAAAAAGTTTATCAAGCGCATTTAAAAAAAAAAAACATACATAAAAAAAACAATAGATGAATATTTTAAAGTTACATTCAAATTTTTTATTTAGTACATTTTTTAAGCTAATTTAAATTTTATATACTAAAAAAAAAATCTTTAGAAATAAAAATTCTTCTTTCACAAATTTTAAAAAAAAATCTCTTCAAAATAACTAATAAAAAATAAAAAAATTATTGGAAAAAGAAATATAAAAAGCTATCAAATATTCACAATAAAAATATTATTGAAGAGAAAAAAATAAAAACTAAAAAAATATTCATGATAAAAATTTATTGGATTAAAAAAACTAAGAATTTTTATTAAGAATTTTTATTTATATTTTAGAGAGAGAAAAAACAAAAAAGTTATTGTAAAATGTTCTTTCATATACATACAAGTTCAAAAAAATTAAAAATAAACTACTATAAGAGTTTGTTTTAAAATTAGGAAGTGTGACTTTTTAAATATAACTTTTAGATAAAAGACTTTTAAAATAAAAAAGAAATAATCTAAAATGAAAAGTGAACTTGATTTTTTTAATAAATTATAATAGAACTATTGTTAACACTTTAGAAAAACAATGAACTTGAGTTTAAGACTTTTTAAATAAAAAATAAAAAATCAAGAAAAAAGAAATAATCTAAAATGAAAAGTGAACTTGAGTTTTTAATAAATTATAATAGAAATATACGTTACCACTTTAAAAAACAATGAACTTGAGTTTTCTGAAGAATTATAATAGAAACATGTGTCCCCACTTAACTCATGTAGTTAAGTAATTTATATTTATTTATATTTAAATAATTTGTTTAATATGAGATAATTTTTGTTTATTTAGAGTTTCTTAGGAGGCCCATTTTTTATGTGAATTTCTCCTAATGAAACCCTAGAGTGTTTCCTGGCCTCCTAGGCCATGGATGTCATCAAGGAGACAGGGAAAAAGACTCATCAATAGGTTGCTGATGATTCTAGGCCAATTGATAGGAGTGGGTAATTTCCTCTTCACTTTAATCTCATCTAAACTTAGGAGGGTGTTCCTAGAGGTATCCCTAAGAAGGGTTTAATTACAACACAAATATATGTTAAATGATAACAAGGTAGCAATACCCAAAGAGAAGTTTTAACCTAGTGATAGTTTTAACCCCCAAGACTATCACCAAGTTAAAACTAGCTTACTACACCACATGACCTCTCATTAAGCTGATAAGGGCATCATTATAGTGGTGCAAGATGCAAGTATGCATATTAGGTTCATAGGATATAAATTTGATGATTTGCTGAAAATATTCCCTGATTTAGAAGGTAGGACCTAAAAATGTATATGAATACTACCTTTCTATCTTAATAATATGAAATTTATTTTCTTTAAGTTGGGATGGATGATTAAATACCAACCAGACCGGTGCCAATCCAATGCGTTATAGAGTCCACAATTCAACAAAGAAATACATAACATAGAAAATGAAGACAAGCACTTTCTGGATGCCTAGATGCATAAACACAACCACCAGTGGAGAATATACCTATTAATCATTTATTCAACTACACTCAATCACACGTAACCATGGAAAAGATCATCACAAGGCATGCCATGTTTTTAGAATCTATCATATTCATCAAATCAATGGTTACATTCATACCACGAAGTGTGGCAAGGGGAAACCCTAACTACAAATTAAGGATTTCCCTAAGTAAATATACAAAACAAAGGAGAAGTTTGTACACTGGTGTTGATTATAGATTCAATTCTTCATACAACTTTGTTACTAGCCCCATTGGAGAATTGGGACAGTTTCTTCTTAAAACCCTAGAATGCTCTGCACATTAGTTGACTAGGAATAAAGCAAAATGACCCCCTTTGAAATGATGCGAACACCTGCATTTATATCCTTCAGATGTCATGCCCTAATATGCATTGAGTGATCCTAGTATTTGTAGCACTCCCACTCAAAATGAAAGTCCTAGATGCTACGTAGGTACAGATGTTAGTTGGGCATACCTACCCCATTCACATTTGCAACCTTGGCATTAAATCACACCCAATTCACCATCTACATGTGCTTCATCTTTATTTTGCATTAATGGTGTCCTGAGTGGAGACCTGTGGCATTCAAAATCACCAAGATCTTGTGCATGAGACTCAACAATCTCAAAGTGTACCACCATACTGTCGAGCCACCACATGTCCTCTTTGCAAGGTTAAAGGCCTACTAACTCACCTACCTTGGCTAATGGCATCTTGGGCACAATTGTTGGCTATGTCAAGCTCTCATGATATGTGAACCGTTGGATTGTGAGGGGATTGACGATTCAGAAGCCTATTCTTAAACTCCACCTTATAGTGGGTCCCGCTACCACACAACATGGTGCAATGTTTAGGAGGTGTCAGGCATGTCTTCAATGAAGTGGTGCATAGTTGTGCCAAGTGTCACTATTGCATGCCTTCCCTCAACTTCTCTTTTAAAATGAAATCGGGCCCACTGACTGGTTGAGTCATTACTGTCAACCAATGGCGCAATGGAGAAATGTGTTGGCGTTGCCATCTTCTTTGAGGTGCAAGGTGTTTCCACGTGTATCGGGTAAAAGGCACTGAATGATGCTTTTGTTAAATAAGGGTCCTGCTAGAAATGACTCAGCGCAGCCTCGACTAATGGTGCATCATTTAAAAGTTGTCAGGATTGATAACTTTTAAACATGCACAGTATCTCCAAGTGGCAGCATCTTGCTCTTCATATGAATCAATGGTTATATGGCCTCCTTTCTCTTTCGCAGCATCTTTAGGTAACATGGGCCTGCCACATGTTGACTCAAACAAATCTAGTGAATGGTGCAACGTGAAGACTGCACTAGTTCTGACAACATTTTCACATTGTGAGAAGCTTGCATGTGGCAACCCTGATTGTTAAAATTGACGGCCCATCATAAGATTTGAACCGCCCGACATGAGATTCAAACTGCTACCACCTGACACCTAATCTAAAATAAAATGTAGAAGCAGAGGCACAAACACAAGATTTTGATGGATCTTGGGCACAAATTTTGACAATTTTAGGTGTTGAAAAATCTGGACACCAACAGATAGGATCAGTTGGATACCGTGGCTAAACTAGAGGAAGTATCTTGAAACTATTTTGTGGAGTTTTGAAATGAAGCTAGTAAACCAATAACTTCACCCCTACCAGTTGGCACAAAACTAAGTTTAGAAAAATGTCTTAAATCTGCAAAGGATTTGGAATACATGAGAAATCTTATTTATGCTAGTGTGGTAGGAAGTCTCATGTATGGAATGGCCTATACAAGACTAAACATTGCCCAAGGAGTGGGAGTTCTAAGTAAGTTCATGGTGAAGCTAGGTAAAGAACATTGGACACATGTGAAGAGTGTTCAGGTACTTGAAGGGAACTTTAGATTATTTCTTAAGTTATCATGGTACTAATGATATGGGAAAAGTGTTGAGTGTACAGAGCTTTGTAGATTTAGATTGGCTAGAGATCCTAACAACCAAAGGTCAAGTAGTTTTTTTTATTCTAGTTGGTGGAGAAATGAGTTGGATGAGAAAGCAATAGTAGATAGTTTCCCTTTCAACTACTAAAACAAAATATATGGCTACAACACATGCTTGAAAGGAAGTGGTATGGTTGAAGAGGTTCAATGATAGTATTGGTTCTAACAATCATATAGTGGTGAAATGTGATTCACAAAGTGTAATCTAGAACTAAACATATTGATGTTTAGTATTATTTTGTGAGGGAGATGGTTGAGATCAGAAAAGTCCAAATGGAGAAAATTGATACTTAGGCAAACATTATAGATTCTTTGACAAAATGTGTAAGTACTACCAAGTTTATGTGGTGTAGGGTTGCAATGGGTTTATCCAATTCTTAAGCATAAGATTAATCTCTTGGGTTGAATATTGCACTCTCTCCCACAATAAATATCATGTGGGAGAATTTTGGGACTTAGGTGATATCCATCTTTAGAGAGTCCTTGTAGGAAAAGTTTATCTACAAAGTACAATGTGGTGAAATGTGGTGATTTTCAAATATTATGGTAGAACATATATGTTGACTTACATGTGGTGATGTTGTGGTAGTAATTTGTTGTGCAACATACATGGTTTGTTTACATGTGATGGTGTTGTGACAACTACAAGTCACTTGGAAGAACTCACAACCACATATGAAATTAGTGTTTTCTAGAAGAACGAATAGTGATGCAGGAGCACTTGCAATAGAACTAGAGTTCATGTGGCACAATTTGAGAGTAGGATAATGTTATGGAAGATGGCATGAGGTATCACAAGCAATCAAAAGTAAAGTTGTCTTTGTATGTGCTACTACAAGTGAGGAGCTAGTAGTGGTGGTTATATTGGAAACATTTGTATACGAATAGTGATAAGGTTGTAACTATTGATTCATAGTGTGTGGAAGTGGATAAGTATACAAGGTGATTATCCATGTGGAGACATCATACTCGGTGATATGTGTGGTATGATGATGTCATGTTATGGTTAGATTATAGTTGCATGACTCTTGGCATTCCTTGGGTTGGTTGGATAGTTTAACGGTTGGTATTCACATGTGCATGTTTATATATCATCTTGTGTGAAGGTGCCTTGAGGTTAGACAATTGTACATGCTAAAAGGATAGTAGTGGATTGAACATCATCCGGTGTGAAACTTTCGAGTGATTGTTGAAGAGTATGTTGTAGATTAAGACTTTGTTAAATGTCTTATTGTATTGAATCTTTGTTGGTTTTGAATAATATAACTATGAAAGTATTTTGGTGGTGGGTTTTCTCCTGAACGGGTTCCCACATAAATATTTGAGTCTTGTGAAATCTTATGGATGCATACTATTCCATTTACTTATGTACATTGTAATATCCCAAATGGGGATATTTTCTCCTAATTTGGATTTACAGCGTTTCCAAATAAATTTTCTAAATTATACCCTAATTTTCTGCACTTTAGTTTTCTTCTCTAACCCTAACTTCTGCTCCAAAAAATTAGACTTAAACAATTGCATATAATCTCCATAAAATATGCCAAATCACCATAATATCATTGCCAACAACATTTCCAGTATTATATTTGAATTCCACCACACAATATGCAATTAAATCACTTCAAATGGTAATCATAAATGACTGAAATATAATTCAGAAGTATGTTGCTATAAAATTAGAACTTGAACAAGTCTTTAATTTCATCCAAAAACCATGGGCAACAAGACAAATAGCCCAGCTCAAATCTGCCCTAAACCCTAAGATTGTACATACCAAAAATAATGCAAAATAATGATAGTAAAGTCCTCCAAAAGGATCTTCAAATCCGATCTGCAATTTTGCTCCAAAACAATGAAGTGCAAGTGAACTCCCGTCACGGAATCCTCCACAAGAAGAGCTAGGTTTTCGTCCCAAGATCTTCTTTAAGAGATAAACTCCCAAAAGGTGAATGAATGAATGATTGATGATGATTGAAATGCCACAACTTGAACTCATATAAATACGTCTTCTTGCTTCTCTCCTCTTGGCCGACCTAGAGAGAAAAATATTTTTATTTTAATTATCCTTTTCCCTCAAGGAGGGCTGACCAGCATCAAATTACCTTGGCACCTAGGAAATTCAAATTAAATATATGAATTTGGTTTTCTTTATTTTCTCTAACCTTCATCCCACCAAACGCCAAGGGAGAGGTATTATTTTTATTCTTTATTCCTCCTCCCAAGGTCATCCAAGCCCAAAATACCTTAATTAAATCTTCCTCCCAGCTGGAGTATATGGCCAAACAAACTAAAGTGGCATCACAACAAATTATGCAAACAACTTTATCACCTAGAAAATTCATCTCTTGACACAATATGGCAAGTTTCCACAACCCATAGTGTATCTTCATATGTGTGACTCTCCCAAGTGGTTCGCTCCAAGGTAGACAAATTAGTGCATCAAAGACATCAGAAAAATATGACAAGTCATCTCTCGTACTCAAGATGCCTCCCAAAAATCCCGAAGTGTGGAGATTAGCCTAATCTCTCTCCAATGGCAACCATTCCAAAAACGGGGACATTACATACATGTTAGATAGATTTTGCAAGTGCTATTGACTATTTTATGAATAAATCCTCAACAAAAGCTAGATTTGGGCATGTAGGATAGTAATTTACAATAATCTATGTATACATATTAATCCCAAATCCAGTAATGAACATACACAATGAGTATATACCATGCCTTATCATTGTCAAACCTCTCCTTTATGTGCTATACCTACAAAACCCATACCAGGTCATTCACTTGAAAAAGAATGGCTCATGAATGGTTGTTTCATAGGTTGAAATGAGTTATAGAGTCTCCCAAGATAATGTTCCCATGCAACACAACATTCCCATGATCATTCATGGCCTTGTCTCTGCAACACAACATTCCCATGCTATCTACAACATTGTGGGGGGTGAAAATATGACCAAATAAAATGAGGTTGTGTCTAGTGATAGGTAGAAGTGTGTAGAAGAGGGTGCAGAGACCAAAGATTGATGACAAAGAGAATGAGGGAGGGCCATTGGTGGGAGAAACAAATTCCAAGGTGAGGCAAGTTGAATGCATTTTGTGTAGTTGTAAGTATGCCTTACATTGGCTTCATGTGCATTTAACACCTTTGATCTTCTTTGTTGATTCTAAACAATATAACTATGGAAGTCTTTTGGTGGTTGGTTTTCTCGTGAAAGGGTTTCCCATAAAAATATTTGAGTCTTGTGAAATCTTGTGGATGCATACCATTCAATTTACTTATGTACATGTTAGATAGATTTTGCAAGTGCTATTGACTATTTTCCAAATAAATCCTCAACAAAAGCTAGATTTGGGCATGTAGGATAGTAATTTACAATAATCTATATACATATTAATCCCAAATCTAGTAATGAACATACACAATGAGTACATACCAACCTTCTCATTGCCAATCCTCTCCTTTATGTACCATACCTACTGTTAGTATAAAGATTTGTCACTACACTCTATCTTCTTAAGCCCATAACTAATGACAAATATACTAACAGTTGAGCTCATTTACAATTGTATTTGCAATGACTTTGCATTTTTTTACAAAGAGCAACTACCTTCAAAAGATTGGAATTGAATGAATGAAAGAGGTATGCTTTTAACCAGAAAGCATAAAAGGCACTTAATCTAAAGAATACTTAAAGAAAATAGAGCGCAAAGACTCTTCCCAACAACACATTCATAACTTTGATAATTATAATGATATAAATCATCACTGGAATTTCAATCAAAAGAGAAATAATCCACAGTAATGAGCTTAAAGATGTACACTTTCTAGTTCTTTGAATACAAGATTTCAATTTAAAAGAGCTAACACACTCAACATAAGAAGAATATAACATCCATCCACTGTAACACAAAGTTTACAATATCTATCTACAACTCCTTCAAACTTCATTCATATATTTGAAAATAACTGGAAAATAAAGTTTTCATAATAAAAATGACCATTCAACAACACAAAGATTTCCAAAAGATCTCGGTACCATCGATAGGCTCCCTATATATAGCCTTGTCTAAAAGAAACTCTTTGGAATAACATAATGGCTTCTTGAAATTAGTCGATTAAACATAATTAAAAATTAAAACAGTTTCAATTATCAAGTTATCAAAGCTTTAAAAGAAAGAACTTAAAACAAGGAAATGACAATTATACGACAACATCATGATCTTCTTGAACCGCTTCATCTCCCTTCTCTTGCTTTTTGGCACCCGATGAATCAACTTGTGGCCTCGTTCTTGCTTTATAACTCATGAACCTGGAAATAATTGGAGTGAGGATTTTTCCACTTGGACTGAGGGTGATGTATATCCGAATTTTCCACATGCTGACTGTTCTATCCGCATCGTCCATTCTTTTGTTGACATCATCAATCTCATTTCTAAAATTCTTGAGGTATAATGCAATGTGACCTAGCTTCTCTATAGAAGTGCCATTTATATTTTCCATACTAGTTAATTCTTCACTGAGCAACCTTTTAAAACCCTGTTTGACATCTTTTACATCAAGTAAATTCTCCCCACTTTCATCGAGAATGTCAGTGTCCAAGGACAGGTAATTATTTCTAATATCCATCAAGTCACTGTGATATTGACTTAAAATTCTCCTCGGCTCACTTATAAATTGTTTGAACATAGATAACTTCCATTTGATAGCATCCAACCAAGAAACTGGTTCATTTTCTTCTAGCTTGCTTAGGACCTTTTCAGCTACCAATATATTGATATCTATTTTTGTCATTTCTTGTACTTCCCTAAATACTGTCATCAAGGCACTTTCATCCTTTTTGAAAGTTTGCAAATCCACAATTAGCTCCTTCCTTTTACTAGAGATATAAGCATACAATTTCATAGCCTCTTCAATATACAGCAAACTATCAATAGTGACTTTTTCAATCCATTGTTCAATAGTCTTGGCCATAGTTTGATACTTCTTAATTTGTTGCAATATTTCAAGATCTACTCCATTGACAGAAACATCTAAAGCCATGTTTTGAGGTTGAGAGGTAGCATTAGCAATGGATTGAATAAATGTAGTTAGAGCATTTACCTAGCTTTGCAACCTTACATTTTCTTGTTTCTTCGCTTTTACCCCTTTGGCCAACATTCCAACTGAAGATTTTGCATGGAAAATGTTTCCTTCTATAGTAGGGGGGCCCATATCTATCTTGCTCATACTAAAATCAACCTCTATAATACTTTGTTCATCTTTGTCTCCAATAGGATCAGCAATTTCAAGAACTTGATGTCCACAAGAAGGATCCATCACTACCCTAAACATTCTCTTAGCCTTTTTAGGCTAAGGACTAGTTTGTAGCAATTTAGCTACAATATCAACATTCACATCTATCATGGGAGTGTATTTTCTCCTTTTCTACTGTTTTCTTAAGCCATGAAGGGGATGGCAATACCGTGTTGCTATTGTTGGCATTCAAGGTGGTGTCTTCTAACTGAGTCTTGGTACTAACTAAAGGAACTTTTGAAAAAGGAGATGGAATATCAAACAGAGTGCGGAAAGCACTATCTTCATTGAGTTGTTGAAAAATAGAAGAGTCATTACCTGGTACATGTGATATAGGAGAGGCCACATGATCAGCTTGGAGTTGTTGTAGAGCATCCAATTCTTTTCTGCTTATGACCTTATTAGTACTGGCTCACTATCACCCTCGCATATACTCTTCAATTTTTTTATTTTCCTCAGGTCTTCTCCATCGCCACCCTGTTGTGAATTAACCCGAGATTTGGTTATGTTCACACTAGCAGAAGCTCTTTGATGTTCAACGATTTTTGAAGATCCATGTTCTTTTGTTGCAAGTTCTTTTTGAGAAGAAAGTACAGTACATTCACGAGTCTTTCGCTTAAGCCACTTTTATGTTTGAAGAGCGGTCCTTTAGATTAGTGACTTCTTTTTCTGACCATTGAATGTGTGGTAGTGGCTCAACAACAACAACAAAATACTCTTCATCAATAATATCAGAATTATCAACCCCGTCAGGAATATCCAATGGTAAATTGAAAGAACGTAATTGATCAAAGGTCAATCTTATCCAATCCTATCTTTGCACTTCTCTTTCATCAACACAATCTTCCTAGTGTTCTTCAAGATGGAGTTGGTGTTCATACAGGGTTCCTCCATACAAATTTCTTTTAACAAAATTTTTACTATCAAAGAACGACCTAGCAGTGAGGAGACGAAAATTATATCCAACGAGGATTTTCTCAACATTTCTCGCATTACCATTTGTCTTGCATGTGAAATAAGTCAATCACTAGGAAAGGATAACCTTTCTTTTTTCATATTATGATATTTTCTGTTTACACGTGTCATTTGTCTACAAACTTCCAAGCAAATAATAAAATCACTGGCAAACCTGGGCAATTTATAAGGGGCATTTTCAAACCCACCAATTCTGAGGTAAGTGAATCTTTATTCTGTTAGTTATGTTCTTATCCTTTTTGCCTTTCAGAATGTCCCATAAATACTATTTAACCAACTTCACTTACACCCTATGAAACTATATTTTCATCAACTTGGCGGAACAAGGTGTTTAGCTAGTCTTTTGGCTTGAATCTTTTCTTTTATTTTATTTAGGAGCATTTTTTTTCTTTTGGATAGAAAAAGTACAAGTCATCATATTATTATCCTCACCACTAGGAGGCTATTTAGCAAGGATGATAATATATTTTTTATTCATTTGCTTGCTTAGGATTTTCTTCCATGTTATTGTTAACGCTCTCATCCTTGTTAATCATCTCTATATCCTTGTTAATCATCTCTATATCACCATCATGAGTCACAATATCTGTGCAGACTACTGAAAGTATTGTGTTTACTTTATTATCATTCTTAATATTCCCATTGAATGCTAGAGCTTTCCAACAACATTTCCACTAGTGTTATTAATAATTATGAGGCAATCTGTTTTTATGCCCTTCATGCTTGCATAGAAAACATGTATTCAAACCCCCCAAAAGTTCAATATCACACTGAAATTTTAAAAACCCAATTGGATAGCAATACAATCAAGAATCTGCACAACGGGTTTTAAAAAGAAAAAAACCTTAGCATTGAGATGAGGCAAAGTAGCTCTTGTTTCCTCCACTTGTAAGACGTTACCGAGTGGCTTGAGCATTTGGTACATAAACATCCACATTTGAGGAGGCAGATTTTTAATAACTACACTTGTGAGCGAAACTAGCAAGAACTTCCTCAAGTGAAGCTTCAAGAAACCAAGAGACTGCCTTGAAAATAGATTTCCCTATATTCTAGTATTCCTTTTTAAGAACTCTTGACTGCATGTTATGATATTTAAAGAAGACTATAAACAATCCTCTATGAATCATTCTATAGAAAAACACATAGGGACCCATTCTCTTCGCCCAAACATTTAAGACCCATTCATCAAAGAATTTTCTTGAAGGGAGGGCATCTTTATCAAGGAATGCAAAGAAAATAGCTACTTCTTCAATCTAGATTCTTCCTTTTTTACAGCATCAACCATTTCAAGGTTGGGATTAATGTGCAATATTCTAGGACGAGGGGGAACCTCGTTGTCTTCTCTTGTTGAAGGTTGTTCAATGGAGATGTTCCCTCAAGGTCCATCTCCAAACCTAGCTTCAAATTATGTTCCATCTGGGATTCTTTCCACCACTTCTAAATTCAAAACATCCCTATACAATTTCTTACCAGCTTGGATACTATTATTTTCCAAATTTTTTGACTTGTGATATACATCTTCCATATTGATGTTTAGTTAATGCACTATCACTTTATAGCTAACAAAAAAGAATTAACACATTTACGAACTTCATCTACAAAAGGAGCACCAAAAATTGTGGAACGAAGGGACTCAAAACACATTCAAATTCAAAAGTAAATAACAACAATAATCAAAAGAAACATCCAAAATAATCCCATGGCATAAAAGGAGGAAGAGAGTTGACAAAACATAATTAAACACAACGAAGAACACTAATTAGAGCCAATGCTAGCAAGAATGGAGCTTCTAAGGTCAGCAGTGGAGGATCACTGTTTGTCTTCCTTGCTAGGGCTCATAGCTCTCCTCACCCGTCTCCAAAAGAATTTCAACCGATCTTCTCCTTTTCTTGCCAAGATTAATTGTAAAATAGGCACATCTAAATACAATGATGTTAAAAAAAAATAGAGGAAAGATGTTTAGGTATCTCAATTGGATGATGTGTAAAACAATGAATCTTCAGTGTCTCAATAGTGTCTTTATAATTCTATATTGTAATGGAATATATACCAATCCCTACAAGGTTTCAAGAGGATTGCAATGCTCATCTTTAAAGGAAAGGATTATCCATTTTTTGGATTAAATATAGGCAGAAGGGTCAAAACATAAGTTAACAATCAAAAGGTTATTTGAAAATCATACGTTGTGCAACTTGACACGAACTTCTACTGTTTTACAATCAGTACCGTTATGGAGGTTTTAAAGTTCTTTGTTAATTGAGTAGGAAATGAGCACTAATGATGCAAGTGAACAAGTTTTTAAAAAAACTAATTTCTATTGTAACTTGAGAATTTACCAAATATGTGATCCTTTTCATTAATATTAATCAGAAGGCACCGATAATAACAAGGACGCTAGGAAGGTGTGTGAATCACGAAGTTTCGGATATGCTATTACCTTTTATATTTATATGTTTGTGTGAGGAAGCAGTAATCATGGTGTGCGTAAGGATTAAGTCTCCCATTGTAACTCAACTTAGTACCTCATAAGAAGAATATAGTAGCTCAAATTTAAAGAAAACAATTGAAACTATACTTTGAATATAAATTAATACGAAGAAACTTATTATCTCTCAAATCTATCATCTACTTTCTTTAAGATTAGACATATTCTACCTTAGGACCAACATGCCAAGAGAATAATGAATGTAATGTTATTTATCCATTACATTCAAGCAATATGTTAAAAAAGGTGGTCCAGCAGACCCCACACCGCATTAAAGGTGCCCAATAACCTCCCGCAAGATTTACCAAGCACCTAAAATGCATTTCTAATGAAAAAAGAACATCAGCTCGTAGAAAAGAGCATAACTCACTCCCAGTGAAATTCAGGAAAAATGGGAAAATTTGATTCACAGTAGTGAACAACCTTTATTGAGATTTATAACTCAGTAACGAGATTCTACAAGAATCATAAAATAAGTTAAATGCAAAAGAGGTTTAATGGAAGGAACAAACAAGACAAAAAGGAAGAAGCATTAAATATTATATCCAATTTGATTTCATAAAATACACCCGGTAGATGTCTAGCGACATTTATATCAAACCAAACTTCTTTGAAAAGATTGTTAACTACATTTGTTAGCTATTTATGCAAATAAGACGATAATAATTAAACAGTGCTCCAATAATTTCTGTGTAAGCTTTAGCATCTAGATGCAAATACACTTAGCGGTATAGACATCCAAGACCAGGCTAATAGCAAAACTGTAAGTTCAGATTTAAAAAAAGACGAGGCCATACAATATGACTACTAAGGTCACAAAATATCAGACACCGCATAGCAATGACCAAACCTTGCATTGAAAATGCTATATATAATTTGCTGACAACTTAACTCCACCCAAAAATCACAGCAAAATGGGGGCCCTCTGGAACAAAATTGCAGGGAGGTGACACAAAGTCAGGAACCTTTCTGCTCTCTGTTTTCAACCTCAGAGGGAATTTTTGGCCCATCATAGCTAGAGAGGAAAAAGCTGCTTTGATTTTTCTGTAGAAACCTGCACATTTAGCAAGAAACCTTAGAAATAAACCCCTAAAATTCTTGAAGTGGTACTGCATAAAATATACGGTAAAGTATTGTTATAATGCATTTCTAAAATACTGCATACAAAATGCTCCATTTACCTACCTCTGTCACATATAGCATTGAATAATGCAAGCATCATGGAAGTGACAATAAAAAAGAAACCAGACACCCATTTGTTAAAAACTATATTATTGGCAGAGAAAAGGTCGGCAACAAGAAGTTGAAAAACAATTTCATGTAAGTATGTACCTCCCAACTAAAGATTAAACTTGGCACAAGTTGCATAGGGAGGTAAAATGTCATGTCCCCTTTTTCCAATTGATATAATTAATAATATTATTTAAGTTGGGCCCAATGATTTCAGATTTTAAGGGCAACTTAATAATATTATTGTAATTAAAATAAAATGTGTTTTTAAACACTAGTACTAAAATATAAGTATTTTTAACTACTTAAATTAAATTAAATTAAACTAATTTTTTTTTTTTAAAGTCTTTTTCAATACTTGGAGGAAAATATAAGACCCAAAGGCCCATTTCGAAAAGGTATATCAAGGAGGCGCTGTCTTCATTTGATCATCCCATTTTCATTTGAGTATTTCTTCATTTTCAACTTGAGTTTGACTTTGCATTGAAGGACAAAAACCCTAGGCTGCAATTCTGAAACCCAGGAGGGCAGAAACCCTCTTGGCTCACACACTCAAGAGGTTAGGACGAAAACCCTTGCCTCTCACTAGGCAAATCTACACAAGGTTTGCAGGTGGACTGATTTGACGATTTGTGCACATTTCAAGTCTAAAGATAGAGATTTGCAAGCAAATTCAAAGTACGGATTTTCATAGATACACTACATGATTGGGGGGCTTTGACAACTGTGTGCAGCTATTCCGGTGACATTCTGCTGCCATTAACATCTTGATACAGGTGCTGTTCGCCGATATTCACATATATATTTACTGAACACTGCTAATCCTT
Source organism: Cunninghamia lanceolata (assembly GCA_027924645.1). Taxonomy (NCBI): domain Eukaryota; kingdom Viridiplantae; phylum Streptophyta; class Pinopsida; order Cupressales; family Cupressaceae; genus Cunninghamia; species Cunninghamia lanceolata. The sequence goes on along the minus strand of BSBN01001189.1, from coordinate 12,265,151 downwards.
AGCTGCGAGGGACAGTAGGAGTCATCACTTGCAGGTCGCTGAACCTAATCGCTTAGATCTTATCACCCAAGCAACTCCAAGTCAGCTATCCTCATCACTGTGACTTATTTGCCAGTTGAGCAACCCAATAGTGGAGCACGCCTATCCGATACATGATCATGGAGCTCAGTGTGAAGAAAAGTTTGTGGATGTAGACATCAACAACCCATCTGGAGGTCGCGACACTCTAATCACAGGATATTTGGCATTTGTGAAGGCAAACCATCACGGTTTGGGTTATAAAAATCCTAATCGCTACAGTTAACTCATCCGCAATGGCAGACAAGGGAGATTTCACATTATTCACAGGTCCTGGTGCACAGCCAATCAGGATCCACATTATATCAGTAACTGCACCCTCCTACACTTCTTACAGTCAACGCTAAGGATGGATTGTGGAGCTACACCAAATCACTTTGAATACTCTTGCTGGATTACCCAGTCAGCATCATCGTGGCAGATCCTCTTCCAGATTGTAAGTTGGAATGCACACTAAAAGAGAATGACACGATCTTATTGGTCAATTTATGGATTCTTACTGCAGCATGTGAATTCTGATGTAAACTATATCTGCACTTATAATCTAATAATGTTGTTGAATTGAACTGTAATTGGAATCTGTATTTTCTATTTAACTATAATAATGTTAATGGTGCATCCCAATTTTTCTGTCTTACAGCTACTATGGATAAATTTTGTTTCTTTATTGTTGAATGTTGTGAGTTTATTTCGAATTGTGAGTAATTAAGAAAAAAAATCGAAGTTTTCCAGTATTTAAATACCCCAAGAACATTACAGTGGTATCAGAGCATAGACCCTACCAGCCTTCATGTTAAGCTCATGAGTGCATGCAACCCAGTTAAAGATCTGAGAGCTTCAGCAAGAGAAAGGAAAAAGTTGGAGGCATCACAAGACATTGGTGTGGGAATAAGAGGCAAAGGTAAGAAGCACATGGCAGACAGGGAGGATAAATTTGACACCTTTATCAAGAAAGGAGCAAACAAATCAGTTGTTAGTCCAGATGATGCAACAAATGCAAAGTATGAATACCACTTAGAATTCCACCAAGCCAATTCAGAATCTCACAGGTAAGGGAAGCACTTCAAATCAGAATGGCCCATTCAATCATACAAATAATAACAGCATATCAGTTGGATCAGCAGCTAAGGCATTTCAACCTACTTTCTTATCCAAAGTAGAGGCACCACCAAAAGAAGAGGAGCAGAATCCAGCAACATATGACATTAATGCTTGCATGGATGAGTACCTAGGTCTTGATCCAAACATCAGAAAACATATTTCATTTGCAAACTATTGCAATTTCAGGTCAAGGAATGGGCCGAGAATTGAGAGAAGGCCTCCTACACATCAGTCCCATAGAGATTTGCAGCATAGGTTGAGTAAGTTGACTCTTCCTCCTTTTGATGGTTCAAAGAAAAGTTGGACACATACCTTTGACTCAACCCCATGCTGAAAGAAGAAGCCATCAAATTCTCAATCCTTCATTTGGAAGATATAGCCCACGAGTGGTGGTACCATGGGTTGATTACCCAAGGGCATAACCATATTGTTATCTATGCTGATTTTACACAGAGGCTCATGGATAGGTTTGACAGGAAAGACCCCGAGAACCATTTTAGGGAGCTAGCACAGTTGAGGCAAGAAGGCATGGTAGAGCAGTATGTGGCAAAATTTCATAGGTTATCAATGATGGTATCAGATGTGACAAAACGAAGGCTTATTGTCCTATTCATGGAGGGTCTAATCGAAACTCTCAAGGGTAAAGTCCTTTGATCCACCATTATTAGCAGATGTGATCAAGGGAGCTCTAACTTTGGAGAGTTTGATTCCTAAGAGCAAGGCACCACCTCCAGCACCACAAAAGAAGCCATTACAGAAAGAAGTCCCTCCTCCACAAAATATGACAAAGATTATCAACAAAGAAGAAGCCACCAAGAATGGACTTAGGAGGAAAAAAATGTGCTTTACTTGCAAGGAGCCATGGGATTGGGTCATCAATGCCTTGGCCATGGACAAGTACATTACATAGAGATACTCCCAAATGAAGAGATAGAAAAAGAGAAGCCAAAACGAAAGGCTGACGAGGGAGAGATTCAGGAGGGCACCCTTACTTGACTTTCAGGTGCACCTAAGTATAATCCATCTAGAGTTTGTGGGGTTTTGCATGGGCAAAGGATCATAATATTGGTTGATAGTGGAGCCATCCATAACTTCATAGATAAGGACTTGGTATCTAGGAGAGGATTAGACACAAAAGACTTTGAAGGATTCAATGTCATAGTTGCAGACGGCTTCACCATTCCTTGCACTAAGAAGATACATCAGCTTGACATCACATTGGGAGAACATAAGATGCGTGATGATTTCTATGTTGTTAGATTGGAAGAGACTAACATGGTTTTGGGTGTACAACGGCTTTATTCCCTTGGGGAATTCACCCTAAACTATCAAACTATGGAGCTGAAATTCAAATCGAAAGCGGAACAAGTAGTGCTTTGCAGCATCAAGGATGGAGCTCCAAGAGTCGTCGTGGCCACAAGGATAGAACATCAATTGATGACAACCACAGCTTCATCCACAGGTGAGATACCTTTTGTGGTGATATTCGATCTATTTTGGATCAGCATCGTATGGTGCTTGATGTTTGGCCACTGAGTAGAGAACTTCATCAAGAGATAGGAAAAGACATGTTGTAGACATCTTTCCCATTGAAGGAGTAATTGGCACCATTAAGGGGTATCAAGAGGATGTTCATTAGCTTGGTGGAGGGGTCTTAAACTTAGATATGTTTGCAAAAGATGACAAAAGGGGGATAATGGAGAATAGGAGTGATGGCATATTGCAAATATGTTGCAAAGAAAAAATGACAAGGACCATTGTCATCATAAATCTCAGCTTGGAGGCTGCTGCCCTCATCATGTCCAACCACTATACTCCACCATTTGCAACCCCACAGGTGTTTTCAGTCTTGGGATTGAGTGATTTTTAGTTTGATGCTGCTATTAAGTATTTTCAATCATTGTATGGTTGTTTCCAACTTCTATGTTGCTGATTTTTGCAAGGGATTTTCAGTATTGCAGTTGTACCATTTTTATACAGCTAATTTTTAGGGTTTCTGATTTTGGACTGCTGTTATCAGTCATAACAGCTACCAGTTTGCAGATTTTTGGAAAATTTTCATCTATCATGCTATTTGTGAAGGGTTTCAGCCATTAAAGCTGCAAAAAACAATTGTTCCAGCTACTGTACTGCTGTTTTGGATGAGGTTTGGAATGAATTTTGGCTGTTGCAACTTCGTTCCAGCTTGTATGCAAACTCATTGGTCCAAACTCATGAGAGTTTCAGTCTACAGTACAGTGGTAAGATCCATTGGAACTTGAGAGAGTTATCATCATGCTCATTTTGAGATCAAAATGGTGCAACAAAAACATGGTAGCAAATTCATAGGGCAAACGTTGGTCTTGTGGGAGCTAGAAAATATCCTCAAGCAAAGAGAAGAAAGCATCATCCATCATCACATCAAAGAGGAGCATGTTGTGGGTTGGTTGATTGCTTCATCCAAGTCAAAGGTGTGGAAGTATAATCCCAAAGGCTTGCATTTATGTTGTTGGGAGTCCTGCATATCTCATTGAGGTCAAATTGTTTGAGGTGATCAAAGTTCATGAATTGCGTAACATGATTCATAGTGTTGGCACAATGGTATTTGAGCATTCGAGTATGCTTGGTGCTTTTTGGCAGTTGTTTCATTTGGCAGGTACACAATCTAAACTCTATGGACATTACAACATGATTCATCATCTGGGGTTGCAATTGCTTGTGGGCAAGCAATTCTAGGAAGGGTGAACAATCATGTCCCCTTTTTCGGATTGAAATAATTAATAATATTATTTAAGTTGGGCCCGATAATTTCATATTTTAAGGGCAACTTAATAATATTATTATAATTAAAATAAAATGTGTTTTTAAACACTAGTACTAAAATAAAAGTATTTTTAAATATTTAAAATAAAATTAAAATTAAAAAAAGTATTTTCAAACAATGTTCCACGGCCCTGGAGACAGAGGGACGGGTCTCGGGGATGGGGGGACCAAAGGCCTAGATTTGAGGACGGCAACGGGATGGCAGGGGAACGGCGATGGGGGGGGCGGGGGGGGCAGCGCAGATATATGTAGTACTTAAAAAATATTTATAAAAAAAAATAGAAGGAATAACATATGAAAATCTGAAATACTCAAACATATTGCATAATTGCATTGTACAATGAAAATCTTGAATATCTATTTATTTATATTATAATCAAAATTCCAAAATGATGATTACATTCAAAATCCAAATACAATTGGCCAATGGCCCAGAGTGCCTCAAATCAACGAGTCATCATTCATCCCCAAAGTCCGCTCTAAACTCCTCATCACTCGAACTACTGGACTCCACGAGGTCGAGCTCCTCCAAAGCAATAGCAACCAACAATGTCTATGTTGCATCTTCATCCACTTGTGCTAGCTCCTCTAGCTCTACATCCCATCAAGCTATTGGACTCTCCTTGTACGTAAGCATGTTGTGGTCAATGAGACGCAAGGCGCTATGTACAAGTTTCTTTGATCTCCTAGAGGTACGTCTATTCCTCTTAATAGAATGGATGAAACTATAAGTAGACCAATTCCTCTCAACAACAAAAGAACTAGAAACTTGGGACAGCAAATGAATGGCTAGTGTGGCGGTCAATGAATTAGGCAAATGGACTCTTATAGCTTGTTGTTGCAATATTCAACCTTCTTGTTGAAACTTGGGAGTGATTTGGACTACGCCTTAGATACTTATTTATGAGCTTTTTTGTGAGTTTTGGGGTGTGGGTGGGGGCCATAGAGGATTAGGGTTAGGGTTGGAGGCACACAAATCAAAATCTTTTTTTTTTTTATAATCACTTTTGACGCTTTATTCTGTGGGGAACGCGCAAAAGTCCCTGAGACGATCGAGGGATGTCTGGGCGTCTTGGAGACGTCTGGGCATCTCCAGAACTTGCAAAATTAATGGGGATGTCTCGAAAACGTCCCTGAATCTTGGGCGGCGATGGAGGGACAGCAAGGGGATGTTTCCCCCAAGTCCCCACATCTCTGGAACGTCCCCGACGTGGGAACATGGGAACTGGGGGGGACGCGTCCCCATGGTACACTGTTTTTAAATACTTGGGGGGAAATTTAAGACCCAAGGGCCCATTTCGAAAAGGCATATCAAGGAAGCACCTATCTTCATTTGATCATCTAATTTTCATTTGAGCATTTCTTCATTTTGAACATGAATTCGACTTTACATTCAAGGACGAAAACCGTTGGCTGCAATTATGCGACTCAAAAGGATGGAAACCCTCTTGGCTCAACACTCGAGAAGTTAGGATGAAACCCTTGACTCACACTTGGTAAATCTACATGAGGTTCACAGGTGGACTGATTTGACGATTTGTGCACATTTCAGGTCTAAAGATATAGATTCGCAAGCAAATTTGAAGTATGGATTTTCAAATATACACTACATAATTGGGGGCTTTGACACCTGTGCACAGCTATTCCGGTGACATTCTGCCACCATTAACATCTTGATACAGGTGCTCTTCGCAGATATTCATATGTATATTTACTGAACACTGCTAATCCTTAGCTGCAGGCAACAGTAGGAGTCATCACTTGCAGGTCACTGAACTTAATTGCTTAGATCTTATCACCCAGGCAACTCCAAGTCAGCTATTCTGATTGCTGTGACTTATTTGCCAGCTAAGCGACCCAGTAGTGGAACACGCCTATCCGATACATGATCGCGGAGCTCACAGCGAAGGAAAGTTTGTGGATGCAGACATCAGCAACCCATCTGGAGGTCACAACACTCTAATAGTAGGATATTTGGCATTTGTGAAGGCAAACCATCACAGTTCAGGTAGTAAAAATCCTGATCGCTACAGTTAACTCATCCACAGTGGCAGACAAGGGAGATTTCACATTATTCATGGGTTGTGTCTAGTGCAGCCAATCAGGATCCGCATTATATCAGTAACTGCGCCCTCCTACACTTCTTACAGTCAGCACTAAGGACAGATAGTGGAGCTATACCAAATCACTGTGAATACTCTTGATGGATTGCCCAATCAGCATCATTGTGGCAGACCCTCTACCAGATTGTAAGTTGGAATGCACACTAAAAGAGACTGACATGATCTTATTGGTCAATATATGGATTCTTACTGCAGCATGTGAATTCTGATGTAAACTATATCTGCACTTATAATCCAGTACTGTTGAATTGAATCATGATTAGAATCTGTATTTGCTATTTAACTACAATAGTGTTAATGGTGCATCCCAATTTTCAGTCTTACAGATACTATGGATAAATTCTGTTTCTTTATTGTTGAATGCTGTGAGTTTATTTCATACTGTGAGTAATTAAAAAAAAAAATCAGAATTTCCCAGTATTTAAATACCCCAGGGACATTACATAAAACATAACAAGGCTCACAGGCGGCATTTGATTGTTATCTGAAAAGAAAACAATGACAGTCTAAATAAACTTCCTCTAGGACCTCCAGAAGTAGTTCAAGGAGAGTCGCAATACTTCAATTACCGCAGCTCAGAGATAGCTTATACCATTTTTAATTCTTTATTTTGAAGAGGCCAATTTTATGAGAGAAAGAATAATGGTGGGCAGCATAATATGCCCAATAATAGGCACAGCACTAGAATCATCTAATTCCAGAAGGAATAAAAGATAGTGACCCATACATGAAGAGAAAATAATTTAATCCATCTCTGCCGAGTACATGTCAGATTTAGTGCATAGGAAGCCCATCCACAGTTAATACAGCTTGATTACATGAGACTGTCACTTCTGATTTGTAATATCCCCTTCTAGGCTCATGGTTAGTCCATCATAGAGTTCCTATGGACTAGCAGCTTGGTTAGGGAACTGAGGTTAGTTGGCATTGGAGGTTGTGTCGGTGGAGGAAAGATAGTTTGAGTTCAGAGGATCCAGTTGGCAACTTCAGAGTTGGCCTAGTTTGATCTTGAGCGTTACTATTTTTAGTAAGTCCGGGTTCAGTGTCGGTTCGGGGTTTTCAGAGTGGGGTTAGAAGCGTTTCGTCAAGACCTTTCCGACAAGCTAAAGAACGTGGCATTCCGACACCGTCTTCATATTTATTTTAAAGTCCGAAGTTCTATATAATAATTTATTCGTACTTTACCAATAAATATTAAATGGTCACTTTATAAAAATAAGTTATAACTTAAAAGTGACCCTCTAGGAGGTGGGAGCCCATGGGAGTCATAAGGGGATGAAAATTAAATAATAAAACAAATGCAAATTCCCTCCAAAAAGGGGCGTTGGGTTTGGAGAGTTTATAAAAAGGTGTTGAAGGGTTCATTTGGGGTTGATGCTTGCTTTATGATATTTTCTTCTTGTGAGCTCTGCTAGATTTTGCTATTGTGAGGGTTTGAGGATTCGAACCAGAGGCTTGTGGAGACGGAAACCTCCATAGGTAACGGCATTCTACAGGTGTGAGAGACCACCCAACGGTGCCATTGACGGTGGATGTATTCAGCATTCACATTGTGCTTGCAATGAAATCATTCGGAAGAGTTTTGAGCTGATTTGATATATAGCATTTCTCTATTATTGTTGATTGCAAATTTCAGAGGGTTTGAAGGCAGTTTATTGTGTGGACATTGTTCATAGCTACTGTTTGCATTTTCAGCCATGGTCATACTGCTCAATGAGTAGCGTGGGAGTCTTAGAGTATCATTTCCTTTTGTGGGTGTCACATATTTTACATTGTGTGAGGTGTTCAGAGCCCATTTATATTGTTGATATCATTTGTAAGCTCAATCTCATATTTTCTAGAGTTTGGAGTGATTTCGACTATACCCAGTTGCTGGTGCACTCTCAGCACATGTACCAAGTTGCATTTCTGGATATGGGTATGTCACAGTAATTCATATTTGGCTATTCTGCTATCTGGGTCTTTGTTATTTTCTTTATATCTATTGTACTTTTTCTGGGTTTTCTCTCTATGCTCTATATTGTATGCTTCGGCAACACATCTGCAGGAAAACTTAAAACCCCTTCTGCATTCTTCTTTCTAGTCTGAAAGATCACACAATAAAATAATAAAAAATCACACATAAAAAGATTTTAAAAAATACAAACAGGTACGGCACATTACATGATTTTACTAATATAGACTTATATAGGAAAAGAGCCTTCAAAATTTTGAAGTAGAAAATAAAATCCAAATTGCCCATGGTAAGAGAAAAGTATTAACTACTACTAATATTTCCATACAATAGCTTGCAGAATAACAGATGAAACAAACTCCGAATTAATTTTTTCCTTACACAAATTATGCTTCAATTCAGAGTCCAAAATAATTAATCTATACTCGTAACTTTGCATGTCAATATTGTTGTGAATTGTAATGTATATTTTGTAATAAAGCAATGTAATAACACTAATAATAAAGAAAATGCATTCATTAATGTCTATTTGGAGATAGTTTAAACATAAAATTTAGGTATTTACCGAACCAACTTACCCTCTCATTATACAAGAGCATCCTATAATCTGTTAGTTTTTCCTCTTACCACCAATTTCACCAAGCATGAATGTGAGAGATTCTAGAGGCAGTTCTCAATTTCCTCCTAGGATTGCCTGGCCTGAACCCATCAACCCTGTACATTCCCCTATGACATTATCAGATTCTGTATTGGCCCTTTTGTAGTGATAGATGATTACGTTGTTGACTCTTTGGGTCCAAGCCCTGGTACACACATGACATCATCACTCATGTCCTCTCATGATTTCCCGGTTCCATCTTCGTCAACTCCATGCTTCCTTGAGGGGTCTTACCCTCACAAGCACATTCATCCTAATGATGGATTAGTGTGGTCATAAACATCAATGGTTTTTTTAAATCATGATCATAGGTCTTTTCCAAAATCCTTGTTTCCTCAGAAGCATTCATTTTCAATCAAATTATGTTGAAGTGTTGCTTGGCATAGTTAGAATGATAACACAATTGGAAGTGTCATGGGTTTTGGATGTATGTCCCTCTTGAGCTCACCATGAAATTGAGAACTGTGCCCTATGTAGAATGCTTGGGAGAATTTGTCATTGGAACTATGTTTTGGATCTCTCTCAAACAAGTAATTAGTGCATATTGAATGATAAATCATCAACAAATAATGTTGAATATTGTGTCGTTAAAGGCATAGTGTGATGGTTAAGGTTTGGTGTTGTTCTACTATCCACTCAAATTCAAATTTCCCCTGGGCCAATGCACTCACAAGCTTTGTGCCCCTGTTGGGCTACTGAGCTCATAGATTTCGATCTTTTCTATCGGGGATGGGGGCCCCCATTTGTGCTCCCACTGATACTGGGCTCCATTAATGCCCAAATTGAGTCTGGGGATCCGATAAAACCCTCAATTAATCGATCAATAAAAGATAATGTTGAATATTGTTTTAAATTAGAATTTACTCATAAAACTGAGTACATTTTTTTGTATAAAAAATATGCATTTTAGTTATGTATTAATGAGTGAAAGATAAGAGCAAAATGTAAATGATAATGACGGTAATGAAAGAAATTATATTGCAATCCACAAATAACCAAAATAAGTTAGTGAGACTCAAAAAGTATCAAGTTATTTCAAAAGAGAAGCACTAAGGTAAATGACCTTAGGGTATGAAAAATAACTTAACACAACGTATAAACAGGTGAAAAAAGCAAGAGAATGTAAATCTAGAAGAATCGATAGCATCATCATCTATCATTGCAAAATATCCCATGCACGAATTGATAATGCTCATAGGGAGCATCAAGGCATAGGATGTAATAAAGGGCGCTCCTAAAAGGAAACCAAGTATTCTCGAAATAATCTCTTCCAATATTTAAAGTCAATGAACCCTTGGTAGCAAAGAAAGAAAAATTTAATGTGCATTTGTCTTTGTGATCTGAGCTACAAAGGTAAGAGCCTCCAATTGAAATAAATCATATTGACTCCACTAAGGAACTGGAACACTCTAGTAGTATCACACAAAGATTAATGGCATCTCACTCATACATTTCCCACTAGGTGTGAATAGGATGTATCCACAAATAACTAAAATAAGTTAGTGGGACTCAAAAAAGTACCAAGCAATTTCAAAAGAGAAGCACTAAGGTAAAAGAGCCTATGGTATGAAAAATAACTTAACACTACGTATAAACAGGTGAAAAAAGCCAGAGAATCTAAACCTAGAAGAATCAATAGCATCATCATCTATCATCGCAAAAGATCATAAGCACAATTTGATAACGTTAATAGGGAACATCTAAGGCATAGGATGTAATGAAGGGCACTCCTAAAAGGAAACCAAGTATTCTCCCAATAATCTCTTCCAATATCTAAGGTCAATGAACCCTTGGTAGCAAAGAATGAAAAATTTAATGTGCATTTGTCTTTGTGATCTAAGCTAAAAACAAAGGGAAGAGCCACCAATTGAAATAAAGCATATTGACTCCACTAAGGCACTGGAGCACTCTAGTAGTAACACACAAAGATAAATGATATCTCACTTATACATCTCCCACTAGGTGTGACCACAATGTATCCATGAGGCATTTATGAACTCCAATTCTTGTAATGAGTTGAACGAAGGAAGTAATCACCCTAACAAATTTAAGGGTTCCATGCAAGGATCTATGTATGAGGATGACAAACTCCCAAAGAAAAAGGACCAGGCATCTCTAATTAGGACACTAAAATAAAGTAGATAAAGAATGTCAAAGTTTCCAAACAAACAAACAATGTTATCCCCCTCAAACCTCTTTGTAAATAAGACACCTATAAGTTAAGAGTTTCTCGACCTCAACCTCTTTGATGAGTCCAAGATGGCAAATATTGTTGCCCCTTGAGATATGGTGATCAGTCTCGATACATAATTGGCATAGGCATGCCCTTAATTAGGGAAGGGGAATCCTCAAGCCATGTGACCAATGATGTTGGACATAGTCAAGATGAACGATGATGCCATCTACAATCTATAAGAAATATTCAGCATAGAAAGCCTATATACTGCCAATAAATATCCTCTCTAACAACTATACTAATGACCTCTAAGGAGAGAAGACAAGGAAGAGCATCCAAGGAATATTTAAATAGAGGAAGCCAATCAAAAGAGATTTATTGGTACCATAGATACAACTCATCGGAACTCACCAAGTCGGCGAGGCACATGCCAATCCAACAAAACCAAGGCCTGAGACTCACCGAGTCTACCAGACTCGCCGAACGTGGCAAGTCCCAATGAGTACACTTGATCGCGACGGGGAAAAGAAAAGGAAAAATAAAAGGAAAAAATAAAATAAAAAAGTTAAACCTATTTACTTAAACTGACCTCTAAGACTTTAAAAGCACACTCATTTCATTTGAAAGCACCAGGTTGAGAAAAAAAAGAGTATTTGGAGTCAAAATCACATGCCATAGAATAAAAAACCAACATACAAGTTGAGTAACAAACATTGATTGAATACAATTTGGGCAGGTTTGTAGCAGCCCTTGATGCATCTAAAAGATGCCTAGGTGCATTTGGAAGAGCTCACTGTTGATTTGTGGCAGCCCACCATCGATTTGAAACAAATTTGAAGAGGTCATTTTGTATTTTGAATCTCTTTTTGTTTTTGTTTTTCTAAATTTCATTTATCTACATTTTTCCTTTTTTTTTTTCATTTTAGACTCATGGAACAAAGTACAACCTAGTTGTTTTTGTAAAGTAAAATAAAGATATTTTATAGCTGCAAACCCTAACTGTTTTATTTTTTCTGATTTTTTTTATCTTAACTAAAAACCCTAAATGTTAATTTATTTTCTATTTATTTATTATTGCAGCATACTTTACATTTATAAATTGTTCCAATGTCAGCCCTAATTATAAAGGACCGTTGTTGGAAACATGCCATCCCTGGGTCAAAGAAAGGGGAGGTGTGTAATATCCCAAATGGGGATATTTTCTCCTATTTTGGATTCCCGGGCTTTTCCAAATGAATCTTGTTTGGAATGACTGATTTTTCTAACTTTGAAAACTGCCCTAATTTCTGTACTTTAGATTTCTGCCTAAAGCCCTAATTTCTGATTTTGTTTTCTACTCTTAAACATGCAATTATAACGCACAAATATGCATCCAAACATAACACATAATGATGGCAAATGATACTAAACATTACAATTCACATGTGCCATGAATTACACCATGAAATACACATTTTTAGGGCAATCAAAACCAACACCCAAGTCTGATTAAACTCTGCTGCTACAACTGAAAGTTCTGATCTGAATTTTCAATGGATCCAAGGGCATAAACAAACCAAACATTGCCCAGAATTTCTGCCTTACAAACCAGTCCTGTAACATATGAAAGTACATACCAATGTTATGCCAAAATAAGAAGCCAAGTGATAAACCCTAGCTGGGCGAATTACATCAGCTATGCATAGATGTCCAAACACATACAAATGAATATGAATGATGCTCAACGACCTCTCCAAGGATGGTGCTCCTAAGTAGGGTTAAACCCTAAGCCAAGTGATGCCAAAACCACCAAAGAAATCTCCTCCAACAAGGGCGAAACAGGCCTGCACTTTTGCTGCTCCAAATCTTCAATGTCTTCAAACCCTAACCAGCAAAATCGCCTCCAACAACCCACAACTATGATTCTCCAAAGTGGCGCTCAATTACTCCTTCGAAAGATGATTTAGCTATGCTCAAAAAAGATAACAACTTGCTGCTCCAATCTGCCCAATGAGATCTTCTATGTTGCTCCAATGTGAAGACAAATTTCTGCTATGAAATAATTAGTTTTGTGCCCCAAAGAATATTAGAATTCTGCTCCAAATGTATTTGATTTCTGCTCCAAAAGATAATGAAAGTGCTGCTCCAACTTTTTAATCCTCCAATGAAGTGCAAGTAGACCTCCATTATGAAGTCTTCCCAAGATGAACTAGGTTTTCGTCTAATTCACCATGTATCCTCAAGGGTTTTCGTCCGTGGAATATGCTGCTCTAAAGTGCAGTCCAAAAGGAATAAAAATGACAAGTTGAATGATGATTTGGAAGTGCCACAAAAATCTTATATTTATACCCTATGTTCCCCGGGGACGCGTCCCCTGTCCTATCTGACCCGTCCCCGTCCCGGGGACGCAGGGACGGCCAGGAAACGTCCCCTAGCCATCCTCGTTTCCCGGGGACGTCTCCTTTTTTTAAGGAAACGTAGGGGACGGCTAGCCGTACCCGGTACGGCCAAGACGTCCCCCAACCGTACCGGGTACGGCTAGCCGTCCCCTACGGCCCAACAACTTTCACACTTAAAAAATTAAAAAAAAACTCACTTAAATAAATAAAAAAAGGGGATGGGGGGGCCCACAAGGACCCCCACATCCCTCATAAACTTACCTAAACCTAAAAAAGACCTTATATCGTGCAAAAACAAAAAACATACATTCATTACCTCATTTTAGCACTCTTGAACAGCAGCTTGAAGAGGAGAAATAGCAATTGGAGGAGGTAACAGCGGTGAAGAGAAGGCAATAGGGCATCAAATCATCGTCATTTAAGGTAAGATCGACATTCTTTGTTTTGTTTTCATATTCAGTTGCATTTTTTTAGTTTTTTTTTCAATTTCAAACACATGTGGAGGGTTTTTAGTTTTTTTTTTTTTTATGTTTGCTTGCAGCTGTCTATTAGCATTTTTTCAAACAAAAAACAATGAGCAACAGTGACAATAGTGAAAGTTCTGAAAATGACATTGAAATTCAAGTGCAACGGCAATCAAGTAGAACTAGAGGCCGTAAAAAGAGTGGGGGTTCTGCTAGTGGTAGTAGTACAGCAGAGAATGTCAGTTCATCCAAATCCAATCCATTTGAATGCCCCTCCAAAACACTTGCCACTTATGCAAAAGGCCCATATAATCCTAAAAAATCTCTTCCAATTTGCAACCCGCATAGACACTGACAAACAAAAGAATACTAGGGGGTCTAGTATATGGCCGTCACATTTGCAATGAAACCTATAGGGGCAGCTATACAAGAGTTTATTCGCACCTTTTGCACTTGGGTGGAGTGGGGGTAAAAGGTTGTAAAAAAATTACCCTAGCTGAGAAGGTCGAGGCAACTAGGTTGCACATGGAGGGGGAGGCAAGATCTAAGGGATTGTCAATGGAGAATATGCCTAGTATGCCTAAGTCATTGCCTTCACAAAGCCAAGTGGAAGAGGTTTCTAGTAGGGGAAAGAAAAGAGCTACTACTGTTGCAGGGTTGTTTAATGCACAAACACGAAAGGTGGCTGACTCTTCCATTGCCAAATTTTTCTTTGCTCATGCCGTACCATTTCATGTGGCACGCTCTCCCTATTTCAAACAAATGTTAAGAGATGTTACAGCTATTGGTCCTTCATATGTCCCCCCTGGAGAACATAAGCTACACACCACCTTACTTGACAAGGAATATTCTCAAGTGAGTATCTTGATGGAGGACATGAGGCAAACTTGGATTAGGGATGGTTGCTCTATTGTCATAGATGGGTGGACCGACATCAAATGTCGGCCACTCATCAATATCATTGTCACATGTCCAGCTGACTCTTATTTTCTTAGAGCTATTGATTGTACAGGAAGGAGGAAGGATGCTCGCTTCCAATTTCAGATTTTGAAGGATGCCATTGAAGAGATTGGGGCATCTAATGTTGTCCAAGTGGTAACAGATTCAGCCCATGTATGTAAGTCAACTGGTTTGATGGTGGAGGGTGCTTATAAGCACATTTTCTAGACTCCATGTTGTGTTCATACATTGAACAACGCATTGAAAGACATTGGGAAGATTGCTTGGGTGAAGGAAGTGGTAGCAGAAGCTAAAGATATACAGATGTTCATTTGCAACCATCAAACCTCACTTGCACTTTTCAGGACTTTTTTGAAGAAGGAATTCCTCAAGCCTGTGGAAACTAGATATGCCAGCGATTTCATTTTGCTAGAGAGGATGGTTGAGGTGAAGGAGCCTCTACAATTATTGGTGGTTAATGCAGAATGGAATAGATGGCCAGAGTCAAATTCAGCTGAAGGAAAAAGTGTGAGGCAAAAGATCCTTGACAATGATTGGCGGTCCACAATAAGGTATGAAATTGAAATTTCAAATTGCTGATTTTCTTTTTATTTATATTATGATATTATCATTTTATTAAAAATTTAATATTTGTTTTTAAATTGCTGATTTTTGTAACTTGTGTTCACTTGCAGCTATATTTGCTCCTTCATTGCACCTGTTGTGGATGTCATAAGATATGCTGACACAGACTCTCTTAGTCTTGGAGAGATTTATGAGACATTTGATAGCATGCTTGGGAAAATGAAGCAAGCTATTCAGAGCAAGGATCCTACTTTGGGATTTTATGAGGAGCATCTTAGGCCCATTGTGACGCAGAGGTGGGACACTATGAACACCCCACTTCATATGGCAGCATATGCTCTAAATCCCAAATGGTATGTTTCTAGACCTAGAAGAGTGCCTCCATCTCATGATGATGAGGTGAAGCAAGGGTTCATGAGGGCCCTTGAAAAAATGTATACCGAGGAGGAGGCTTCTCTACTTCGCTCACAATGGATGGCCTTTGTCAATCTACGTGGTCCAAACTTCAGCAAAAAAGAGGCGAAGATGGATAGAGCTACATTTGCTCAAACTGACCCTATTGGATGGTGGATGTGGCATGGCATGGATGCACCAGAATTGAGGACACTTGCCACTCGCTTGCTTGGACAGATTGCCAGTTCCTCTGCTGCAGAGAGGAATTGGTCCACATATAGCTTCATTCAGTCAGTGAAGAGGAACAAACTTACCTCTAGACGATCAGAGAAGTTGGTGGCAGTGCATAATGCGTTGCGGCTACAGGATCGACAGAGACTTGAGTATCGTCAGACTCCAGCTGCACGTTGGGATGTTGAACCAGAGGATGTTATGCAAATTGATGAGGAGGCACAGGAGGGATTGGTTGGGGTTCCATTGGATGAGGGTCTACTAGACCCTCATGGTGGCAGTGATTCGGATTCAAATTCTGATTTTGATGGAGTATTAGGAGAGGCTGATTAGGGACGGCCATATGGCATATACTCTATGTTTTTGTCATTTTGTTGTTGAAACATTTTGTTGTTGAAACTTGAAACTTGCAGCCTTTGAGCATTTTGATATAATATATATGCAGATTGTCATTGAAAACAATTAAATTTGGTTTATTTGTTTGCCAATTCTCATGTGACAAGTTGAAAACTAAGTTCAAGTGTAATGTTATGGTTATGTATGCATGTTTTAATGTTCTATGATGTCTAGAATGAATGCCTTATCAATGTTATCATCTAAATATTTGAAATTTCCTTATATTTTTTAAAAAAACCTTATTTTTTTAGTAGTCGTCCCCTAAGAAATGGCCAAAAAAAATCGCCATCCTCGAAACTCGTCCCCCCATCCCCGCCTGTCCCCGTCCCCGGTACTTGGGGGAACATAGTTTATACCTTATTTGCCTCCTTTTCCCATGCTGGCCAACCAGGGCAGAAATATTATATTTTTATCTTTTTCCTTCTAAGAAGGCCGACCTCCCTTAGTAAATCTTGGTGCCCAACAAATTAAGGATTTGTTTTACTCCCTTAGGCCGACCTAGGTAACTTTACTAGGCTGACCACCTTCTCTCAAAAGGCAAATATTTTAAAATTCCATTTATCTTCTAAGCATCAAATGATTTTCACCTTTATCTTTTCCAAGGGATAGACATCAAAATAAATGAAATGAGATCCAATCCCATCAAGTGTCCTTCAAATGACAATCTTCCACACTTCAATCATCCCTAGATGGTTCGCTCCACTAGAGGGCAATTTCATTTATCCAAAATAAATACGTCAAAAACACTAGAAAAATATGACAATTCATTTTCCATACTCCATTTGCCCATCAAAAATCCTGAAGTGTGGAAAGTAGATCCTTAGGCCTCCATTAGTGATCACTCCGAAAAAGGGGACATTACAAGGTGATTTGTACACATTGCAATACAAAAATGCTTGGGAGAGGCATTAACGATTCAAATATCACCTTGCACAAATACCATGC
Organism: Cunninghamia lanceolata; assembly: GCA_027924645.1. Taxonomy (NCBI): domain Eukaryota; kingdom Viridiplantae; phylum Streptophyta; class Pinopsida; order Cupressales; family Cupressaceae; genus Cunninghamia; species Cunninghamia lanceolata. Next base: position 12,247,928 of record BSBN01001189.1, on the reverse strand, counting down.
CAAGATGTTAGAGCATGATAATTGGCACCCCTTGAAGTTGTGTGAGGTACAAAGACAATTAGAGACATTTGAGCAAGAGAAGGAACTAAAAAAGAGGCAAAGAGAAGAGATGGCAACCATTCATGGAGACTCTTCTTCTTCAATTCCTCCATTACCTAGATCTTTTAGTAGTGGCAATGGCAATAGCAGTTCTAGTCCTAGTGTTGGGCTTAGAGTTTGTGTATCTAAATTAGATTCATATATTGTACCATGCACTACTCCAAGTTCCCAACTATCACTTGATGGTATGGGTTCGAACAAGGACAAGAATGATGCAGCAAGGAGTGTCATCAAAGACTTTTGGTTTTATTGTACCATTCCATTTCAAGCAACCAAGAAATTAAATTTTTTTTTTGTTTTAAAATATATTGTTTGATTTCTTTCTCTCAAAATTTTGAATTTAGGGGTTTGTAGAATTTAAACTCTAAATTATATAATACTTATTTTATTTATTTTATTTGTTTTAGGTCTCCTTATTGGCAAAATATGGTAGATGCTATTACTGTTTGTGGGGTGCAGTTTAAAGCCCCTAATAATGAGTAGACAAAGGGTTCCATTTTGACTCAAAAGGTGGCCAATGTGAAGGCCACAATTAACGAGCAGCGTGAGATATGGAGGAAGAAGGGTTGCGCCAACGTGACCAATGGTTGGACAAAAAAAAGGAATAAAACATTCTTAAATTTCCTTGTTTCTTCCTCAAGTGTTTGTAATTCCTGAAATCCATTGATTTAGTGATTAAGATTTCTAATTTCTACTTTATTGATTAATTTAGCATTTCAAATTTCATTGTTTCTTTCTCGGGTGGCGCAGTTTTCCTAAAATCTATTGATGCTTCAGGAAACACAAAAAATCTTGAATTCCTTTGTGAGGTTTTGGAGAAAGTCTTGGCAGAGGTGAGTGAGGAGAATGTTGTGCAAATAGTTACATATAATGCAGCAAATTATGTGGTTGCAGGTAGACTTCTCATTGAGAGGCACCCATCCTTATTCTAGACTCCTTGTGCTACTCATTGCCTTGACCTTATCTTGGAGGATCATGGCAAAATCCCATGGATCAAGCATATGTCGAGCATGGTAAAAACATTGCAAATACATATACAATCATGCAACAACATAAACATAGTACATCAAAAAGAAGAGTATTACTTTTTGAAAAAGCTACTTTACTTTCATCGAAGAGGCTTATGTAGAAAACAAAAAGAGGGTCCTAAAATGGTAAGTGTTACCTTCATGGAGCACAACAAAATCAAGATTTTCTCTATTTTTATGAATATTCTATCATTTTTAGTTTCTTGTGTTTTTGCCATGTTTTTTCTGATTTTAAACCCGAGAGAATTGAATTCTCTTTACACTTTCGCCACATCATGTCAATGGTGTTGATGCAAGAGCATTCAGACAAAGAACAAATCCACTCGTTTGAAAATTTTGACTCTTAATAATTTTGTTCCTTTGGTTGTGCCTTTGTTTATGCAAGAGTTTAAATTTAGGAGGGGACGTGGAATAAAACTAATCCTAGACGTTTGGCAGCTTTTCTTGAATGTTATAGTTCTTGTGTGGGGCGCCATGTATATAGAGTTTTATAACCTGACAGAAACATGAATGTTCAAGTCATTGTGCTTGACGAGAAGTTACAATTGTTGCACGGTTCATAATCATGGTATCAGTTGCTGAGTGGGATTTTTACCTGTAAGCTATGTCTTAATTTTTTGATTGTGTGTTTATCAATGTATGTAGCCACAAATCGTGATGACTAGTATGCCTGTAAGTAGAAACCTTTTCGTGATGTAAATCAAAACTTTGGGCTCTTGAAAATTTATATATATATATTTAATAACTATTTCATCTATGTGCATGTTTTTGAGGCTAATTGTTATGTCCCAAATGGGATATTACATAATACTCTTGGTGTATCCCAAAAAACCCTAGGTCTACCCTGAATTTCTGCACCTTGTTATTCTGCCCTAACCCTAACTCTGCTGAAAATCAGACTTTTAATGATGGCAATTATGGATCATAAGTCATGGCAAACATTCATAAGATCATACCAATTGATTCGCCTCACTATGTAGAAGAGACTTAGCATGAAAGTGCATATAAAACATGTAGAACCATACCAAGAATGATGAACATATAAAGTTGTCATGTCCCTATATTAGTAATTTATAATTGAATCCATTATGTATTATTCATTCAAATTAAAGATATGAATAATATAATAAATGGAATCTATTTAATATATTTAAATAGATATTTATTTAAAACAATTAACAAAATATATTATTATTATATTTATAAATAACACATAAATAAATAATATATTATAAATATATCTAATAATATAAATACAAATATTTTTATTATTATCTTATATTGTAATATAAATATAAATAATATAATATAAATCATATATCATTTATTATGATATAAAAGATATAATATAAAATAAATAATATATCATTTATTATAATGATATAATATAAATACAAATAATATAAATAAACATCTTTTAACCTAACCTCTTATGATAAGGGAGTTACGTACGGTTAGAAATAGTTTTACCACAAAAGAGAATTAATATAAAGTAAAAAAAAATTATAAGAGGGTAAGTATGTCTTCTACCACCAAGCATAATAAGAGATGTCCCTCTTCGAACATATCCCTTGAAAGGGAAATAAATAAAGGTTGTGAGATAGAAGGAAAACATCATGAGAAGAAAATATAAAAAGGGTATCCGATAAATTAATATATAGAGATATGTACATCAGCAGCAAATTGGAGGAATAATTCAAGTAAAAATAAATAATATATATAGTAGATAAAGGATGTGATGTCCCGATCGGCACGATTAAACAATATCAAAAATTATATTCGTGATAACACTATAATAATAATGATATTATAATAATATATATAATATAATAATTAAATGATATCTATATATATATATATATATAATAGTAATATTATAATGATAATGGATAAGTAATATATTATATAGTTATTTTAATAATAAAATAACAATAGAATTGAAGTGCTGGTAAGCATCTTCATATTATTCTTATCCTCTTGTCTCATCGGCTGTCATACTAGCACAGGTATGAAGGATTTTGTATTTTTGTTTCATTCATAAATGTACCATCATAACATTTATTTTTATACAGTTAATCACTAATAATGTGTAGATAGTCATATTCAATTTCTCATGATAATGTATCATATGCATAGAGGCCTTGTCACATGAGGTATGAGGTACCCATAGTGCAAGCATTGTGAATTAATGGCCTTGGCTACCTAGAGTACCAAGGAGTCTCACAAAGGCCTTAGCTCCAAGAGTACAAAGGTACTTCTTGAGTAAGGATGAGAGACATTAGAGCCCCATGATCGATAACGGCAACTCTCATCTCATCTCACATAAGTTGTTAATAAATGACATATGAGAGATAGCAAGTATGTAATATGTATAGATAAAGATCATAGATCATGTGAGAAATTATGATAGAGAATATGCAAGGCATATGAATAGTGATCATAAGAATAGCATGTGAAATATGAAAGATAGATAAGGGCAATAGTGTTAATCCACTCGCCACTATGAGGAGTAAGGAAGATTAGGGGCAGGCAATCAACCAATGATAGGTACGGGTTCATTGGTCTAGAGCACCCCTTCGAGCCCTTGTCTCAAGATGGTACCTTAGGAGGCAAGAGGTAGTCTTTTGACTTGAGTGGTCTAGAGAACCCCGAGTCAAAGGAAGGTCCTAGAGTGGTCTGGGTCTAGAGTACCCCTCGAAGGAAGAACGACCTATACCATTGGCATTGCACCCTAACAGATTCACTCTCATAAGATGGAGGATTTGATTAACAATAGGCCCAAGTATATCTCTTCCATGGTAACATGAGACTAACATAATAGATCTATGATAATAAGAGAGCATATAGTTTATGTTTTATTGACAAAGAAAAGAGGAGTTGAATACTAATGTACTCTTTTACAAGTTGAAATTGTTTGCAAGGTTGCAAAAACTTTGGCTTGCTAGAAGGGGACATTACAAAAGTGCTGTCATAAATTGAATATGAAGTCTGATTATTACATCAAGCAATGGGTGATCATGCCAGGTTACATATATAAAGATCTGCTATTATGAATCAGCACATGTACATACCAAATCATGAAAGAATAGGCACCAGTGGGGTTGATAAAGGAAGAACAAGTATGCTGTTATAACCTGCTCAAACCCTAATGCATCAACTGTAGAAATCTGCCTCAATTCTGCCCTCTAAGGCAGGTCACCTTCCTCCAAATGGTGTGCCCTAGGCTGAAGGTAAACCCTAGCCAAGTTCGCTAATGTTGGGTGCATGAAATCATCTAGAATCCACTTGTTTAGCTAGTCACTCCAGCCCTAGATGATTCGCCCTCCATGAATGCTCTTACAGCTGTTATGAAATCTGCCGAAAGATGATTGAAGCACACTTGAATCCCCATTACGGAATCCACAAGAAAAGAAATCAGATTGTCACCCAATTCCTCCTAGAAGACTTGAGATTTTTGTCCCAAGCTCCTTATGAGATCGCTCTCCACAAGTGAATGAATGAATGAATGATGAGATGATTTGAAAGCCAAGTCGATTGGGTATTTATACACATTATGTCTTATTTTTCCCTCATGGCCGACCCATGCAAGATATCTATTATTTGAATATTATTTTCCCTCCAAGAGGGCCAACCCTCCAACCTCCATAAGGGCGCACAAATAAATTAAATTAAAGATATAATTTATTATTAGAATATCTTCTCCTCCAAGCGCCAGCATATAGATAATCTATTTTATTTGTTACTTTATGGAAACCTCCATGGTGACATGTAGGAGAGAATTACAAGTGGATTCATGATCAAAGCACCCAATTTCTTGTCTTGGCATGAATGAGAGCATTTCCATGACATAAGAAGAACCTCCATAAGTCCCAAAACCAAATGAAAAGGGGCCAATCCCTCTAATGGCGACCATTCCAAAGAATGGGGACATTACAATCCTCCCTTCTCGGAATTGCTTGTCCTCAAGCAATGGCAAGTGTGTATGCTATGAGATAGTGTCAAATGACATGTACCTCCATCTGTTCGCATGCCAGTGGCCGTATAAGACATCCACTGGTGGTTGCATCCTCCCAGAAAGAATGGAAGAATGCAATGCCAAGTGAGCTCCTATAGCTGAAACCATGCACTCTCGAGTCCCACCAAGCACCATCCATAAAATATGCTTGCAACCACAAGTGCCATGACCCCTATAGCTCCCAAGATGCCACTCCCTGAGAAGCAATAGCAGGTCCAATCCCAAGTCTCGAATAACATGTGATGAAGAGAGTGATCCCTGAAGTATAACCACAAGTCTCCGTCTGCCGCACCACTCTGATAGAATCATTGGAAGTGCTATATGAAATGTGGGATAGCCCACCAACACTCCAATGAAGTATGTCAAACATACCTCCACCCAGATCCCAAACCATCCTATCCCCGCACTTGTCAATCATGAAAAGAAGAAAATGTCTCGCAGCACTATCTTCAACCCGGCCTCCAACATCAATCGGCCTCTCATCAATGTGCAAAAGCCTCAACACAGGTGCCATGAAATGTAGATCAGCTCCTCCAAGGTGGCTGGTGTAAACCAAGACAGCCAACTCCCAACTAAAAACAATCTCCATATGGTTGTCAACAATCCCTCTAATGACATAGAATGATAAGGTACCACTCAAATGCCATCCTCTAGTAATCAAGAGGTAATCCAAGCCTCTCCGCAACACCCAAACAACTGCTGTCAATATGAAATCCGTGCACCATGCAATAGCATCTACCATCCAGATATGCAGGATAATATTGTGTGCTAGGGCGAAGATGTTAGTGACACCATGCATACCTCCAACTCCAATGTCATATGCCAATTGTATGACAAACCCTTACACCTCCAAAGTAGAGATGGTAACATCATACCTTGATGCAGGAATCATCCATACCTCTAAAGTGTACTCCTCCAATGCAAATGTCTCGATATTATACATCACCAAACATAGGACAGCCTCCAATGCCATCAAAGGATCAATAGAATGAGAGTTGAATCACGGCATCGCCCAATCCTACATCTCCTCCATGAATGATCAAAGAGTCATCATAAACTGAATCCCTTATAACTCCCTCTTCAAGTGAAGTCATGATATTAGTGGCTGATCCACTAAGTGTAGTCTCAATAGTCTCACCAAACTCCCAAGAGTCTACACACCATGAAGTAGAGCAGTCATCCTCTAGCAAAGTATGGAATAGATCCCTATGAACTAGGGCTGGAATATCAAGATCTACATGTTTTCCAATCCCTATGCCATCACCCAACTGAAACACATGCATTAGTAACTCCAAACCAAACATCATAGCAATATCTCCATACCTCGTGTCACGGTTCAGCTGCATCTCCATAGTATGCCCAACAAAAGCCAGAGTCTCCATAGCATGCCTCCAACATAAAGTAGCTACATACTCGACCAAAAAGTCATCAACATGATGGAGCTCATCACAAACAAACAACTCCTCAAATGCTCCATAAAGAACCAAAGACCCATCCAAGACTGCATCACGCAAGCCTCCCTCAATAGTCATAACACTAGTAGCTGACCCACATAGTGTGTGCTCCATGATGTCATCAAATCCAAAGACGTGAGCCTTCAAGGGGCTCTCCCAAAGGAGTGTCATCAAACTTTTAAGATGCCAACAAGTACAAGATTATGTACCATACCTCAAATCTGATTGCTCTACTTGTTTGGCCTTCATGCAAGACTCATGCCCCATGTCATGTTGAACTAACTTGGTTCTCTTGGGTCTAGGACACACAAAGAAGATCTCATATACATCTCCAGTATAGAAGCCAACAATAGAAGATGTCTCTCCAATCTTATGCTCGTGTGTAAGGGCTGCCAACATATGATCATGCAAGAACCAAAGACTGCTGTCCCAAATCAGAAAATCAGAGTTGCTGTTAAATCTTTTTATAGTGCCTTTATCCTTCCCAAGCCTCCCCTCCATCGTTGTTGCATACTCTCCATCCAAGGCTGATCCAACATGATCCCATTCATGGAAAGCACATACCTCAAGGCTGATCCTCTTGGCTGTCATGTCATGATGAGGTGAAAGTAAGGGACTGCGGTTGCAACTCAGAAAATCAGGCCTTACCTCATGCTTTTCAAAGATGTCTTCGTAAACCCTAATCTACTCTTCCTCCATGATTGAGTGATCATCAACTAGGGCAGGTCCATGGCATGTCTCCCATGAAAAATCAATAGTGTCATGTGTCACAAACTCTGTCTCATGGCTGCAAGCTGAATCCTCATGTGTGTTCATCTCTTCAATCTTCATTACCTCTTCATAGGATGCTTCAAGCTCTTCCTCCATGCCTCTGTTCTTTGCCCTCTTCCTAATGCATTGTCCTTCCTTGAGTGTGGCAGCCATAGAAGTCTGAATTTCTGATGTGTGTGTGAGCTCATCCACTATATCTTCCTCCCTTCTCAAAGCACCCACATATAACTTGCATATTCTGAATAGGTCATCACTATCCGTAAGTGGATGCAAGTAGTTGTCCCTCATCATAGCCACGGCCTTTTGAAACTCTTGAAATCGGGTGAGGTAGAGGTCTTCTTCAAGGTGTTCATCCTTCCCTTCCTTGGTCTTCAATTGCTCCTCCATGTGATGTGGCCTATGGGACCCCTGATCATGTCTCCACAAATCAACTTCTTCATAGTCACCTCCATCAAAGTAGTGGGTAGAGTCTTCTACCTCATGATCTTCCTCCATGGCTAGCCTAGAATATGTATGCACCACCATGACCCCTTAATTTTGCAATGACACATCAAGCTTATCCAACCCACTTGGATTACTTCCCACTGAAATTTCTGAATTGTCCTTGTGACCACCATTTGATTCCATGCCAATATGATGCAGAGGTAATGAAACAATGCTAAGAACATCAAAAGAACCCATACCTTGATCCAACCTTGTAGGTTTGGCAATCTCCATGATAGCATGTCCTTCCGTGTGATCATTATGAAGTCCTCAGTATTCGTTCTTCACAATGTGTGATAGTTCTTCGCCCAAACCCTCACAATGCAAATTATCCACAAGTATACCTTCCTCTTTCATGGCGGCATCTTCTTCATAGGGCTAAAGTGTATCGTTGGCTTTGTCTTCTTTAGGGCTTGGATCCCCATCTTCCACATACATAGACTGATTTGTGTACTCATTTGTAGACTGCAAATCTTCTTTCTTTTCTACCTTTTCTCCCACGAGAACTTCGGACTTGTAACTTTCTTGCTTCCATTGATCCAATGTTCTTTGTAGTCTTTCATGTATTTGCCAAAAAGTTGCACTCGCATGATTCCATTCTTCGTCCATGATGCAAGATAACCCCATGGTGATTCTCCAATCAAACCATCCATGCTGGCAGGATCATGGCTCTAATACCACCCAAATGGGATATTACATAATACTCTTGGTGTATGCCAAAAAACCCTAGTTCTGCCCTAAATTTCTGCACCTTGTTATTCTACCCTAACCCTAACTCTGATGAAAATCAGACTTGTAATGATGGCAATTATGGATCATAAGTCATAGCAAACATTCATAGGATCATACCAAATGATTCGCCTCACTATGTAGAAGAGATTTAGCATGAAAGTGCATATAAAACATGTAGAACCATACCAAAAATGATGAACATATAAACTGCTGTCATAAACTGAATATGAAGTCTGATTATTACATCAAGCAATGGGTGATCATGCCAGATTACATATATAAAGATCTGCTGTTATGAATCAGCACATGTACATACCAAATCATGCAAGGATAGGCACCAATGAGGGTTGATAAAGGAAGACTAATTCTGCTGTTATAATCTGCTCAAACCCTAATGCATCAACTGTAGAAATCTGCCTCAAATCTGCCCTCTAAGGCAGGTTGCCTTCCTCCAAATCGTGCACCCTAGGCTGAAGGTAAACCCTAACCAAGTTCGACAATGTTGGGTGCATTAAATCACCCAGAATCCACTTGTTTAGCTAGTCACTCCAGCCCTAGATGATTCGCCCTCCATGAATGCTCTTACAGCTGTTATGAAATCTGCCGAAAGATGATTGAAGCACACTTGAATCCCCGTCACGGAATCCACAAGAGAAGAAATCAGATTGTCACCCAATTCCTCCTAGAAGACTTGAGGTTTAATCCCAAGCTCCTTATGAGATCACTCTCCACAAGTGAATGAATGAATGAATGATGAGATGATTTGAAATGCCAAGTCGATTGGGTATTTATACACATTATGTCTTCTTTTTCCCTCCTAGCCCAACCCATGCAAGATATCTATTATTTGAATATTATTTTCCCTCCAAGAGGGCCGACCCTCCAACCTCCATAAGGGCGCTCAAATAAATTAAATTAAAGATATAATTTATTATTAGAATATCTTCTCCTCCAAGCGCCAACATATAGATAATCTGTTTTATTGGTTACTTATGGAAGCCTCCATGGTGACATGTAGGAGAGAATTACAAGTGGATTCATGATCAAAGCACCCAATTTCTTGTCTTGGCATGAATGAGAGCATCTATATGACATAAGAAGAACCTCCATAAGTCCTAGAACCAAATGAAAAGGGGCCAATCCCTCTAATAGCGACCATTCCAAAGAATGGGGACATTACACTAATGATGATTTTTGGAGTTCGATGTTTGATTTAGTTTTACTCTTGAAGATAAAAGGCCTATATATGTGAATAGTTGCTCGGGTTGGTTGCCCTTCAATGGGTACCTGATCCCTTTACTGCATCAAACAGTATCAGAGCAAAGAGAAGATCTAGGAAGAACCCTGAAGAGTTTCATGTAATTTCAAAAGGTTAAGATGAAGAGATGGATCATGATGATGTTAGGTTATCAGAGATGCTAAGAGTGCTAATGGCAAAGTTGGAAGCCTTGGAAACGGCACAAAGAAGAGGAGTGTCGTTAGATAATGTAAATGAAGAAGAAGAAAAACCTATGGAACAAGGAGGTGAGTATATGAATGAGCCCTTCATAAGGGCTATGCCTCTCATCAGAAATCGGTCGCAAATGGAGATTCCATACTAAAAAGGAAGTTTGAATGCAAAAGAGTTAATTGATTGGATCTCAGAGATGGAAAGATACTTTGAGTATGAATCTATAGAAGACCCACAAAGAGTGAAATTGGCAAGTACCAAGCTAAAGGGTCATGCATCCGTTTGGTGGGATCATGTGCAAATGGATCGACAAAAAAAAGGGAAGGAGAAGATTCCGATGTGGGATCGGATGGCAGCAAAGTTAAAATCAAAGTTTTTTCCTATTGATTATCATCTCAATTTGTTGAGGTAGTTGCAGAATCTAAGGCAGAAGGAACTAAGTGTTCAAGCATATACTAAAGAATTTTACCAGCTTATAATACGAGTTGGTCATGTTGAGGATGACAAGGAAACAAATGCAAGATATATTAATGGAGTTCGTTTTGTTGTCCAAGACGAGTTTAGTATGATCCCAGTAAGATTGATAGAAGAAGCTTATCACTGTGCCTTTGTCATGTCCCGATATTAAGACATTGTTTAAATTAAAGATTTAAACAAAGGTAATTCACCTTTCATGAAATACGATATTTAGTCAATCTGAATGATAGAAATAATTGTGTATATTTGAGCAAACATATATTATTAATAATATATTTAACAACAAGAGTATATTATATTTATAAAAGACAAATATAAATATAATATACAACATATAAATAAATATAATAATATAAATATATATAAATATTATTATATATTAAATATTATAATCAATACAAATATTATATTATTACTATATAATAATATAATGATCAATATAAAATAAATGTTAATATCATTATTGTTATATAATAGTATCATTAATAAATATTGATATAAGTATTAATATAAATATTAAATACTTATAATTATATAATCCAAATATTATTAAGTGGCTGTATAAAAGTAGCGGTCACTTTAAGAGTTTGGATCAATTATAATAATGCAGCGATTATTATTATCACAGTATTATCATATATAGATGCCATTACATATTAAAGTAAAAGGATACGATGGTCAGTAAAAAGGCTGCGAATGAGTTTAAAGTTAAACAGATATATTAGTGTAAGGGAAAAGCAGCAATCTTAAGAGGTATGTCTATTCAATTGGAAGTGTGTGTGTCTCTTTAGGGAGATATATTAAGAATTTGTAAATTGCTTATGAGGGGTATCTATCACATGAAAATAGGATCTGATTTTAAAGAGAGAGAATAGAATAAAATATAGAATGAGAATATTTATTAAAAACAAATAGCCTAAGAATATTATAAGTTAACTTAGTAACAATCTAAGATTAGTCTTAGAATTGCATACAAGCAAAAAGAAGATACATTCCTCTCTGCAATAGGAAATAACTGGAGCAGCATCATATACAGCCAAAGAATAATTCCAGGGCTCTGCCGCAGCCAGACACCATACACAGCAAGGTACGTCATAATACTCTTACTCCATTAATAAATGCTTTACCTGATTTGTATGCATATACCTTGCATCTAATGAATAATGTACTCTGATTTCTGAGAATAACTGTGTAAAAGATATCTTGGTTCAGATTCGAATAGGCATTAGGATTAATAAGTGTATTTCATGACTTAGTACTCTAAAATCGGCTCATTATGTTAATTAGAGTAATTCAAAGGTATGCCATATATCATTACTGTATTATATGCTTCATGATTACCTGAGATAGGGAATAATGCTTGGAAAACATGTTGAATCATGAGATTAACATATAACCTGATATGAGATGGTGAGTCTGAGATGTATAGTAGCCAACATGGGTATGTTTTGTCCCTTGTCTCAGTAGGTGCAATGGCACCCCTTGGACAAGTGGAAAGTGTCCCTTGTCTCAGTAGGTGCAATGGCACCCCTTGGACAAGTGGATATGGCCCTTGTCTCAGTAGGTACAAAAAAGGTACCCCTTGGACAAGTGGAAGTGGCCTTTGTCTCAGTAGGTGCAATGGCACCCCTTGGACAAGTGGATATGGCCCTTGTCTCAGTAGGTACAAAAGGTACCCCTTGGACAAGTGGAAGTGGCTTTTGGCTCCAGTTGGTGAAGAAGTCACCCCTCGTGCCAAAGGATTAATAGTGGACCCATGATTGGCCAAAGGGCATCCTTTCACCTCATCTCATATGAAGTTAAGAGTTAATGCATGGATAGTGATGATAAATATATATATACTGATAGAGATCATGACATTAATGATAAAGAATATCATAGTGAACTTAAGAGGAATATATGAAATATAAGTGATAGAGAATGCGTATTGAAAGTAATCACAAAGATTATTGATACAAGATAGGAAATGATAATTGATGTTAATTATTGAAAATCTAAAGGCAATGTTCTTATGTGATTGAATATATCATTTATCTATTGCTATAATTGAAATTAAGAAGGTTTGGTATAATAACGTTCTCTTTGCAAGTTGGAAATGTGTTCAAAGTTTTGAAATTGTTGACTTGTGACAAGGGGACATTACAGCCTTGAGAGCTGAAGAGAAATTGGCTAGGAACCAACTAAACAACTCGAGGAAAAGGAAGATCCTCTAGAGGAGGACGACAACTTATGAAAACAAAAGACTACAAAATAATGAAGGGGAGTCTAGAACTTCTCGAAATGAAAATTACAATCAAGATACCAGAGGAAGAGAGAACACCTTCAGAGAAAGAGTAATCTTCGAAAGATGAAGAGATAAGAGTTTCACTTGTTATCGATGCGGTGAAGAAGGCCATAGAGCTTATGAGTGTCCACAAGAACTACAAGATTATAGAAGGAATCATGCCATTGAAGCCAATGAAGAGTATGAAGCACCATCTCAACACACAATAGAGCCTGAACAAAGAGAAGCCCTCATGATGAAGAGGGTATTGTTGAAAACAAAAAAAAAAGAATGAGAGCTAGCACAAAGAAAGAATTTGTTTTGAACTATCTGCAAGTTGAAACTTGGCCATTCGTATCATGTTAATAGATGGCCCACGAACTATCTAGAGTAAGGTGTATCGCGTTAATGGAAGGAGCGGTGATGCAGTCAGCGTAACTATAGATAGATGTGGGGCGGGGGTGAATGAGACCAGTCCCTTGTCTTTGGGGAATGGGATAGGCGCGGTGATGAATGAGACCAGATAGACGGATGATGCGCAGAGAATGGTCCACACCATCCAATTGCTCATTGATGCTAGCCCGATGCGGACAATCCACCACTAATAGTGCCGCAGGGGACCGATGTTTGTATGTGTACTAGTGGTACAATTTTTGTTTCTCAGTGATGATTGAAATGGTCCCGCTAATCCCCACCCTCAGGAGACAGTGTTCTATTTTGTCAATCGATGGAACAAGAGCTAGCATAAAGAAATAATTTGTTTCGAATTATCTCCAAGCAGAAAGTAGAGTGTTGTAAAGTTGTGGTAGATAGTGGGAGCACAGATAACCTAGGATCCAATGAGATGGTAGAAAGGCCGAAGCTGAAAAGAATCAAACATCCGAGACGTTACAAGGTATCATGGCTGCAAAAAAGCACACCAACTTCTGTTAAATGAGCAATGTCTAGTTGATTTTCATATAGGAACATATCAAGATGAAATTTTGTGTGATGTCATGCCTTTGGATGCTTGTCATATCTTGCTTGGAAGGCCTTGGCAATATGATAGGAAGGTTGTTCATGATGGCGAAAAGAATACTTATACCATCATCAAGTTCAGAAAGGAGTACATATTGTATCCATTTAAGGATAGAAAAGAAATAAACGGTAGTCCAAAGGTATGCATAAGCTTCTAAAAAACAATTTTTAAACGAAATAGAAGAAGATAGAATGTGTTCTACAATTGTTCCTGAAACTATATAAGTAAAAACAAGCATAGAGGAAGACGTTCCATCTGAAGTGCAGAAGTTGCTTGAGGAGAATGCTGAAAATGACATTGTGGTCCAAGAAGTACAAGTTGCAGAAGAAGAAAGTGTTGTCGCAGAGGTTCTTTTGAAGGACATACTTGATTTGAAAGTTGAAATAGTGGCTTCTAAAGGCCTTGCATTTGATCATGGAGAGACTTCCTCGCTTGAAGAGGAGAAGAAAAAGTTTGATGGGCCATTTGGTTTGTGTGATTCATCACATGAAGATATTGTTGAAGGAAAGATGGAGAAATTTGCAAAAGACCAAGTAGGTGAAGAGAAAGGTAAGAAAAATTCTGATATTGATTATGCTGATTTATATGCAAACGTTATAGCAAGTGAGAAGGATGCAGCAATTGAAGGTACTTAGGAAAAAGAGGAATGTTGACAGATCAAGTGCAGTTGAAGGCATGGAAGGAAGGGATGAAGAGGAAGTGAGTGAAGAAAAACTACTGAAAATTTCTGATTTCCATAAAATTATTAGTATTGATTTGTGTACAGATGAAATGGTCAGCAACGGAGTTGAAAAAGAGATGGTGATTAAATTTTCTGATTTCCATAATGTTGTTAAAGTGATGTTCACAAGAATAGAAAAGGAAGTGATTGTTTTTGATAAAATTTATGGCGAAGATTTGAGTGCAAGTGAATATGATTTTTTGGTGGAGGTACAATGGTGGATTAAATCCTATGCAAAGAGGTGAGAAGGATGGTGAAGGATTTTGCCAAAAGGAAGTAGGATTTATTCCAACTAAGTGCTGGGAGAGGCAAAGGAGAAAATCTTCTAAGGTGTTTGATGGAGCTTGTTGCAGAACATGCAGTTCTAACATTTGTGATCTATGCAAACAAACTTCCTACCCAATGAGTTTGATGCAGGAGCATCCAAACAAATAACAAATCGGCTCATAAGAAAATTTTGACTCCCTTTCCTTCCTTTGTGTAACGTTCAAAATTGCATCCCCTTGCAATTTCACACTACGTTTGGCAACCACTCTAGCGCTTGCACCTTTTTCTGCATTATAGGCTTGTGTTTGCATCGTTTTGGCTTCTTTCTCTTACTTTCATCAAATATCGTTTTAATGCTTTGCTTGTCGCATTGTCCTAAGGTGTTTCGTGTGACCAGGAATTGAAATCACCTAGACACGAGCGCTACACGCAGACGTCCACATGACGTGTTAGCATCCCACGTCTGTTTGGCGCCAGGTGAACATTGTTGGGCGTTACCAGATGCCTCTAATGATGATGAGACTTTCTCGTAACACCCTTCCGAGGCACAGAAAGTCTCTTTGCATGCTATTTTGGGTTTATTCCTCTTTGGTGTTGGATTTTTTAATCAATCTCTCATTCTCTCTCATTCCCTCTTGGCTCTCAATCTATCTCATTGCAATTTTTTGCTGAAAGTATTGTTGAAGAATGCCCTCTTGGTTCTCCATCAGAAGCTATTGAAGATTTCCTATGCTCTATTGATTGGTAGCATCATCTTTGTTAGCTCTTGGAGATTTATGTTGCAGCTTGATCATTCATGAAGGTTTTCCCTTGGGGTTTTTAAGTTGTTATTAATGTATTTTTGTAATATTTAATGGTCAATTAGTTGTCAAGATTAACTTTAGGAATATTCTTTATTTTGTTAGTTATGTCCTTATCCTTTTTGCTTTATTAGTTGTCGCTTAGTTGTCGCTCTTATCCTTTCTGAATAAAGCATTTGTAATCTCTTATTTAGGGATGCTTTCGCTCCTTAGTTAACATCGAATATTACTAAATATCTTGGTAATCATTCTGTGTTTTATATTATTTTATGGTATCAAAGCCCGGGTTGGAAAACTTTGGAATCAATGAACGAAATACCAAAAGTTTTTTGGTAATTTTTTTTTTAAATCGTGGATTCCATGTGATTGCATCACACAAGTTTTTGGCAGATTTGTTTTATAAAAATCACTCAACATTTCTAGTTGTTTTTTGGCGATTTTGTGGGGTTTTTCTGTGAATCACAGCTAGGGATTGAGGAGGTCGAAATCACGCCTCATTTCACTTCTTTTTTGGGCGGTTTTTACAAAACGCAAGCGGATTTTTTGCTTTTTTGAAATCATGTCTGGAATCTATAAGGTCACCGCCAAAACACACATTTGTTTCCTGTTTTTGGGACATTTTAAAAAAAAACATGGTCTCTTTTTAGCGCCAAGATCTCTGAGGCTGCGGATTAAGGGTTGGTGATGCAAGTCCAAACCATCATTTGGCGATTTTTTAACAAAATCGCGTTTTTTTAAACTACGCCTATAACGTGCATGGAAAGACAGATTGGCGAAGGAAATTGCACCTGGGAAACGCGGATTTCTAGAGGGTCACAGCCAAAGACAAGACCATTTGGTGTTTTTTGGACAATTTTTCAGAAAAATTGTGGGTTTCAATGATGCCTAGGGTTTTCGGGCGTATTACAAACCTATTCGTGAAAGATTTTCACATGTTGTTTGGCATTTTTTTAAAAAAATCATGGGTTCAGCATTGTTTTGTAGTGACGCCTAGGGTTTTAGGCGAATTTCAGCTCAGTTTTGGCCATTTTTTGACAAAATCGTGGGTTGTTTTTTATTGTTTTTTCACAAACAATTGGCGGCTAGGGTTTTCAGACCTCTCTGTGGGTATTTTTCTCATGTTTTTGATGACTTTTTATAAAATTGTGGTTGTTTGGTGATTGGTTGGTGACAACAACTTTTTTTTTTCATTGTTTTCCGTGACTTCGAGTTGCGGGTGGGATGGCTTCATTACCCAACATGATGTTGGAAGGCAGCCAACACTTCAATGGTAAAAAATATAACACTTGGAAGCAGCACATGCTCACGATCTTCGAGTACATATGTCTCAACAAGATCGTCCTCAGTACCAACGCCCGACCAGCGACTACAGGTAAAGACCAGGACAAGTTTGACGAGCGGGAGAGAATCCATCATGTTGATAAAGCTATTAGTTGCTGATGAGATGCTTCTGGAGGTTCAAACAAGTAAAACCTCTACAGAAATTTGGAAGCACCTGCTCGATCTGTAGGAAATGTCAAATAAAGGCAGGGCCTTCTTCCTCAAAAATATGTTGTTTTCAATTATGATGAATGAGACAACATCCTTGCAAGAGCATTTGATGAAAATCAAGGACATTAGAGACTAGTTGTTTGCCATAGGTTGAAAGATGGAAGAAGAAGATATGGTGGTTATTACGTTGAAAAGCTTACCACGGGCCTATGAACACTTTATTGAGACACTCAATATCACATCTACCAATGTTGACCTGAAATTTGAAGAGTTGTGCAATAAGCTCTTGCAGCAGGACAAATGGAAGAAACAGTTTGGCAATAACAATGATACAGTGTGGAATAGGCATTTGCAACCAAGGACAAAGGCACAAGCAAATGGCCTCAAAAGAAAGATCAAGGAGATAATGAAGATACTTAGAAGAATCTGAAAAGTATCACATGTCACTATTGTGGTAAGCTTGGTCATATAAAGAAGCACTACAAAAAGAGGTTGGCTGAAAAAAATTCCAACCAAGGAGGGCCTCCACCAAAGGCTCATGTCACAGAGCATTCTGAGGATAAGGAGTCAGCCTTCTATGCTTTCTAGATTCGGAATAACCTTGGTGTAGATAGTAGATTGACCATTAAGGGAGGGTATTAAAGTATTTTTGTAATATTCAATGGTCAATTAGTTGTTAGGATAGACTTTAGGAAAATTCTTTATTTTGTTAGTTATGTTCTTATCCTTTTTGCTTTATTAGCTGTCACTTAGTTGTCGCTATTATCCTTATCGGATAAAGTGTTTGTAATCTCTTATTTAAGGATGCTTTCGCTCCATAGTTAACATCGAATATTATTGAATATCTTGGCAATCATTATGTGTTTTATATTATTTTAGTTGTTTGCACTAGATTCCAACCCTTGAGGAGCTGCAACCTTCTTCTTGTCATCTTAGCTGGTAACATTGTTCTATGTTGATTTGTATTTCATATTTAAATCTGTTAGCAATATAGTTTAGTTCATTTACTTGTTTGGTTTCATGGGGTAGACCACCATTTGTTCAATTGCATGGTGTAGACCACCATCTCTTTTGTTGCATGCTCAAGGGTTTTCTTCCCCGTAGACCAGGAAAACAACCTTTGAAATTCATTTTCTTTGTCACTACCCTCAATTTCTAGACACAAGTAAGATAGGAGAACACATTTCTTTTTCCAAGTATTTCAATCATTCGTTGCTCATGGAGGTCGAAAGACCGAAACTGGGGCTTGACTAAAGCAAGCTCCTTAGCAACACAACCATTTTCTCTATTCTGTGCAGGTATTCTTGGAATGAAGACTTTCAAACGCACACAGGTTTCATTGATCTTCCTCTCTTCCTTGTTATTTCATTTTTCTTCATTTCAAAAGTATATTTAGTTTCATTTTCAAGTTTGTGTCACCTGGAGGTTGTTGGCTGTGTCTGTGTCACCTAGAGGTTGTTGGGTGTGTTTTTGGTTCGTCTTTGTGTTGTGCAAACATTCTGAAGCCATGCAGATTAAATCAATTTTATTTTTGTGGCTTTGAGGACGCCAGCGCCTAGCGCAAACGTCTCTACGGCACATTGTCGTCCAAGGCAATGAGCCTCTCCTTTCGGTGACAAGTTCCATTCCTCCTATTTCTTCTTCTGCAACTCATTTTCAATGTACAGTTGTCTATTTCCAGCATCTTGGTTAATTTATTCCCTTCTAGTCGGCATCCAATTTAGTTGCTTTACTTTTGCTGGAACACTAAGTGGTTCTGTGAAAAACTAGAGTAGGTTTTAAACATCAAAACATTAGATAACAAAACTCGAGTGTAGCGTCAGTGAAGAACTCCCTCGATTGAGACATTCGATTAAAAAGTAATTTTTCCTACACTACACTTTGGTCATGCCTTTGTTTATGCAGGAGTTTAAATTAAGGAGGGGTCGTGGAATAAAACTAAACCTGGACGTGTGGCAGCAGTTACAAATCTTTATACTTTGGTTGCGGGGTCCACAAAATCCTTGTTGGAGGATTTCTTTGGCTGTTCATGGGGACACTCCTTTTGAGTCAACAGCGTCTCCTATATTGCGTGTATGAAGTTAGCGATTCTAATTTATTATCTAGCATTACTTCTCCATCGACAGCTTGTGGTGATGACAGCTAGTAGAGGTTAATTTTGGCATTTCTTTTGGAATGGTGGCAACTAATGGAGATTTTATTGCGTGTCTATTCTGAGTGGCAACTGTTAGCAATGCTCCATTTTAAGCATTGACAGCTAGTTGGTGACTCCTATACGACCTTATATATGTTTGACAAGGCATTTTGAAGGAAGTAAGGGGCGGAATTCGGTTAGAAGAAGAATATCATTTGTTTTTTGTTTGGAGTGTCAATGCGAGGTATATTCTTGAAGTTGTGAGGAAGGTTTACCAGTTTGGTCACAGCCTGCAGGTATAGAGTTGGGATTACAAGGAGTGAAAAGTATATAGTTTGTGAGTGGAGATTATTCTGGCTGCCTACGATTATAGAATAGAGAAGCAGTGTTTAAGATTTTGGTCTCTTGAATGTTATAGTTATTGTGTGGGGCACCATTCATACAGAGTTTTATAACCTGATAGAATCATGAATGTTCAAGTCATTGTGCGGGGACGAGGAGTTATAACTGTTGCACGGTCTGTAATCATGGTATCAGCTGCTGAGTGGGATTTTTACCTGTAAGCTGTGTCTTAATTTTCTGCTTGTGTGTTTATCAATGTATGAAGCCACAGATCGTGATGACTAGTATGGCTGTAAGTAGAAACCTTTTCGTGATGCAAATCAGAACTTTGGGCTCCTGAAAATATATATATGTATTTAAATTTTTAATAACTGTTTCATCTATGTGGATGTTTCTGAGGATATGATGATTTTTGGAGTTTGATGTCTGATTTAGTTGTACTCTTGAAGATAAAAGGTCTGTATATGTGAATAGCTGCTCATGTTGGTTGCCCTTCAATGGGTACCCGATCCCCATACTGCATCAGGGGTGTAAATGGAATGCTACTATGGCTGATGCCACCTACCGCGCGCAGACACTGCACAATGCACAGCAACTTCAAAGATGTTCAAAACCTCAAACCACAAACAGCAACACTAAAATGAAACCCTTCAAGTCTGAAAGCCTGAAACTGGAAAGGATGCCAAAATCCTTAAACAACGAACAGAACCTAATGATAGCACACATAGCATGCTGCACAGCAATGGCAAAAGTTACTTGATTTTGAATTCCTTGGATGAAATCTGGCAAACTCTATGGCTGAGCTTACAGCCATTCTGACCTTGGTTTAAAACACACTGGGCATGTTCCCCATGATAATGTGCTTGTTGAGGGTTATTTGTATCAATGAAGTAAAGTAAAAACTCCACTTGTAAAAATAAGTGAAAGATAACATTTATGGAAAAAAAAAAAAACTAGTCATAAAACATTACAAAATACAAAGAACACAAGGATGCTGTATTCAACTGAAATTTGTTTTTCATAGCAAATATGTTTCCTTTCAAACAATGTTTATTAGGGAGAGATTTGTACGTACTTGAGAAAATCAAGTAACTTTTGTTGTAGTTGTGTCAAAGCTTCCTCTTCCATATTTACATAGACTAACAACTCAGGCAACTTCACTGCAAGACCATAAAATTGATTACAATTAGTGACAAACTGATAGCTATTGGTGCAACCACTTGAACCACAAGAAGAAAAAGGAATAGACAGTTGTTCATTACCTATTGATGATTGATGATTTGTTTAGGTTAGAAAGCATTCAGATAAATGAAAAATATCTCAGTTCATGACAATCCACCAACTCATACAAATCTCAGAAGTATGACAAGCTTATATAGATGAATAGAACCGAATATGGTAATGCAATCCTGGTATTTATGTGATGAACTTTTATAAAATTGTTTGCAGATTACGCTCATATTGCTGAGTACATAAGACATATTAAAATATTGTAGAAAATTTGATCTGATGATGGTAATGTATGTTTTTCAAATATAGCTAGTATGGTTGTTAAGAAAACACCAGTCATTTTTACTGAATAAAGATTAACAGGAAATTAAATCTGCAAACAAACAGTATCAAGAGAGCAAAAAAAAACTCTTAAGGAAAACTAAGACCATACCAAAAAGGCGAAGTAAATGCTCAGCCCCATAGACAGTTGATGGAGCTACATTATTGCCTTCAGGAACTACCTCACTGTATTGTTGCCTTTCCTGCTTATACAAGAGCATTGAAGGCAATGCTCTGTCAAAGTAGCTGCGGACACCACTTAGTATTTCCACAACAGAGTCGCCAACCCTACAGTCATAAACAAGCTTCAAAATAACTTCACATATATGGTAGAAACTCAAACATAAGTTGATATTAGAGTTTAAATCCCCTTTATCCTAGTCAGGATTTCTCTGTTTGAGTTCCATTGGCCTACTTTTGGTCATCTGTGGGTATCAATATGATTTCTTTCATTCTTCTGTATTTACTATTTAGAAACACATCAAGAATCTGCATTAAAATCATATTGCATT
Source organism: Cunninghamia lanceolata (assembly GCA_027924645.1). Classification (NCBI taxonomy): domain Eukaryota; kingdom Viridiplantae; phylum Streptophyta; class Pinopsida; order Cupressales; family Cupressaceae; genus Cunninghamia; species Cunninghamia lanceolata. The sequence goes on along the minus strand of BSBN01001189.1, from coordinate 12,226,320 downwards.
TGCTTTCATATATATGACCACAAACAGTTCCCACCACTCGTGGTAGTCCATCTAAAGGGTACATGAACTATGTGAAAGAATATAAAATCCTTCCTCAAAAGGAAAAAGAACCATTTCAAAACCGTTGATTATAATTGACTTCCTCCAGATTAGAGGATTCCATGAGACCTTGAGGTGTTATATGAATCCATTCTGTTGATAACATGCAAATGCCAATCACAGACACAGTGTAAGCATTCTGTTTCATTACAATCATAAGATTATCAGCAACATAGTTCACCTTCAAGCCATGCAAATATACAATCAGCAGAATTCTAAGATAAATATGTAATTGTATTAAAAGAAAAGAATGTAAACATAGCCACTAGCAGCAATTTTTTGCTACATTCAAGCAGCAGTTATACATTCGGATAGGATTTTGTATATAGAATATTTAGTAGAACGACAAGCCAAGTGTCAAGAGTGAGTGATAGTTTTCTGTTTCTTTTCTAATATCATGTCCAGCAATTGATATTCTCATCATAAAGATAATGATATTTATACTGGTGTCTGAATAACATATGCAATTATCTTTGTACAATGCCACTGTGAACCATTCAATATTCTCTTTCACTGCTTGTTCAAGGAATGGAAACCCAAGTAAAATTTAATTCTCTTGCCTTTAAATTTGCATATATAATGGATGGGAACTAGTTAGTGACTATTAAGATGGGAAGTAGACACACCAAAACAGTGAAATGAGGTCCAAAATGATCGTCACAATTTGAAATCAAGCATGGCTTAGAAGAAAGCAAATGTTAATGGCAACCTTGGCTAGCCTAATTATGAGAGATTAACCATCATTGCTAATGCCAGAATCTCAAATGGAATGCAAGATGAGTATAAAAGATGATAAAAATTAGGGATAAGGCATAATCCCAATACATACACATTGCAGGAGAATACATGTGATGTGGGCACGGGAACATTTGGGGGAAGAAGAATCCCATGCACTTGTTTATTAAACCTTACTACCATTAAGGAAAATATATAATACCTGTTGTTTAATGATTTACTTTTTATTTTATTAAAAAGTGACAATTTAATATTACTTTATTAAAATAATTAAAAGGTCATATTAATGAGAATAAAAGATATTGTAAGTGGGAAACTTTTGGAAGAAAAAGGAAAAGCAGAAAAAAGATCATCTGTAAAAGAACGAAATTCTTCAAAGTTTTGCATGTTATTTTATTATCAAAAACCTCTTTTTGCAGAGCTTGGACATTTATATTCATCTTTTACCAAAGGACGAAAACCCTCATGGTTTCCAAAGGATCAAAGGACAAAAACACTTGAGGTCTTTGGGATTCAGAAAAGAAAACTCTCAAGATTCCAGTTGATGATTCCACCCAGGAGTTACACAAAGCTTCATTGTTCAGTTTCAAAAGTTTCATGTTAATGATCAGCAATTGCATGTTGGCATCGAGTGTTTGCATGTTAGTTCCAAAAGTTGCATGTTAGTGATCAACACTTGCATGTCAATATCCAATGTTTGCATGTCAGTTCTGGAAGTTGCAAGTTAGTCTTGCATGTCAGTGTTCAGCGTTGCATGTCAATTTTAATGGTTGCATGTTAGTATTCAGCAATTGCATGTTAGTTTCAGCCATTGCATGTCAATGTTCTGCGATTGACTGTCAGTTTTAGCAATGGTGTCAGAGCTATCTCCGTACAGTTGCACCACGGTCTGTGATTTTTTATGCAGCAGTTAGTGTATTGGGTTACTAAATTATTGAATCATTTCTATCTTATCAATTGCTATCTTATGGAACAAAAATATAGTTGATATTTGTGAATCAAATTTTTAGTTTATAAATGATTTATTGTCCTTAATTACTGCATGTGAGTTTCAGTGATACATTTGAAAACTAATTAGTTTAATCACTACTTAAGCAATTCAAAAAGTTATTGAAACAAATCTAATTTTGGAGTAAATTTCATATAATATTCCTTTGGGGATATTACAATGATATTAGAGCTATCATCTTGCTAGCCTGAGGGTTTAAAACTACAGATAATATCATGCAAGCCGGTTTGAGAAACAAGAAAATGAAGACATTTCAAGAACCTTTGTCAGAAATGTTACAAACTTTGCAAGATACAAAATTGAATTAGTTTACATGTCCGGTTAAAAAGGACAAAATAGAAAAAGTTGCGTATAAAGAGCCCAATTCCCAAAGATTAGTTATTGGAACGGTTTGCTATCAGCTTCAAAGCTCTAAATTCATTTAGAGATAAACAACAAAAAGATCCTATTTAAAGAAAATAGTTAGAAGAGCAGTGTGACAAAGATGAGTGTAAGCTTCTTGCTTTCGATGATTATGATAAAAAGTCTAACATCTACAAATCTGTCACCATCTTTGAAGAACACTTGGAAATTTTCCAAGAAAACAAAAATAGAAGGCTGAAGAAGAAAGAAGAGAAAGCAAGATCAAAAACACCAGAAATTGTGACAGTAGAGAATGAGGAAAAAGAAAATTCAAATTTGCAATAAAGTGAAACGAAGCAGACCTTGAAGGAATCCCCCATGCAAATCGAAGGTATGGAATTTAATGCAAAAAAAAGGTATCTTATTGATTTCTAAGTTTGTAGATCAGCAAAAGATTCATCTTAATGAAGTCAAGGGGAAAGCATCACTTGTTGAATACACAAGTGAGAAAGTTGTTCCTATTCAATTAGCTCCCATCAATCCTCCAATATTTAAGTCCATGCTACATAAGGATGATTTACAGGATAATATTGAGAATGGAAGTGAGAAAAATCTTTTAAGTCATCAAAAAGAGGATGTTGATATAGTAACATCGGCAATAGAGGATAGACTCTCAAAGCATTCCTGTGAAGATGAAAAGAACATCTTGAATAAAGAGGCATGTGAGGTGGAGATCTAGATTGACTTTGTTGAAAGGTATACACATAAGAAAAATGACTTAGTAGTTGTAGACACAGACTTGGGCATGACTAAGAAAGTTTTGCAGAGAATTGTGGATCAGCAAACAAGGCCACTTGAGGAAGACACAATTAGTTGGGAATCAAAAATGATGGCTTCAGAAGACAATTGCACAAATTTTGGTCCAGATGAAGATTGGTTCAAACAAGAAAACAAGAATAATTTTCAATCTTTTTGATTTTAAGATAACCCACTTTTTGAGATGGATGTAGACTTATCTCCTAGTTCAAGTTTTTCTACTTGTAATAATATCAGAGTGGCACAGTAAGAGCCAACTACATCACAAGAAGGATTGAGGATTGGAAATTGCAAATTCACAAGATTGATTTGGGACCCTGGTATTTGGAGTCATGAGATGAACCAACATTGCTTGAAGACAAGTAATCTTTGGGAAAGGCGGACTGTCATGTCCATTTTTTCAATAAAGTAAAAGAAATAATAAAGTTAATATATTTAAGTTGTCTAATGATTTACTTTTTATTTTATTAAAAAGTGACAACTTAATATTACTTTATTAAAATAATTAAAAGGTCATTTTAATGAGATATTAAAAGATCTTTAATGAGATAATAAAAGATCTTGTAAGTGGGAAACTTTTGAAGGAAAAAGGAAAAGCAAAAAAAAAGATCTATAAAGGAAAGAAATTCCTCATAGTTTTGTATGTTATTTTATTATCAAAAACATTTTTTTGTAGAGCTTAGACGTTTATGTTCATCTTTAACCAAAGCATGAAAACCCGCATGGTTTCCAAAGGATCAAAGGATGAAAACCCTTGAGGTTTTTGGGATTTGGGAACAAAAACTCTTTGGATTCTAGTTGGTGATTCCACCCAAGAATTACACAGAGTTTCATAGTTCAATTTCAGAAGTTGTATGTTAGTAATCAGCACTTGCATGTGAGTATCCAATGTTTTCATGTCAGTACCAGAAGTTGCATGTCAATGCTCAATGTTGCATGTCAATTTTAATGGTTGCATGTCTGTATTCAATGATTGCATGTTAGTTTCACCCATTGCATGTCATTGTTCTGCGATTGCATGTCAGTTTTTAAAATGATATCAAAGTTGTCTCCGTACAATTGTATAAAGTATGTGGATTTTTATGTAGCAATTGGTGTATTGGGTTAGTAAATTATTAAATCATTTTCTATCTTATTGGTTGCTATCTTATGGAATAAAAATATAGGTGATATTTGTGAATCAAATTTATGGTTTAAAAGTGATTTATTATCCATAATTGTTGCATGTGAGTTTCAATGATACGTTTGAAAAATAAGCAGCTTAATCAGTTCTTGAGCAATTCAGAAAATTATTGAAACAAATTTAATTTTGAAGTAAATATCATATAATATTCCTTTCGGGATATTACAGTCTTCTTATAGTCAAAACAAGGGAACCATCAATATCTCTCTCTAAAATAATGGGACTAGGCCGCTTTTGACACCTTAAAGATTTTGCCCATATTAAAAAAATCGAGTTTTGGTCATGCTTGACCCTAGTAGCACCCTTAATATCCAAGACAAGAAGCAAATCCACGAGTTGGGACTTCATTTAGATAACTCTAGGATTTTTCCATCTGGTTACCAGGCCATCACAACATCAAATGCCTAGGAATTATGCATAATGTGGAACCTTTAAGTGTTTGATTTTACCCTCAAGGATAAATTCTATGTTGTTGATGTTAGGGGAATGAATGTTGTACTAGGTGTTAAATGGCTATACTCATTAGGAACATATTCCACCAAGAATGGTTCTTATCTTCAAGCAAGGGGATCGTGGATATACTAGCAAATCTTCACCTCTAGGGGATATCCAAATTGTTGATTCAAGTTAAATGAATAAAATATTCAAGAAGAGGCATTTTGGATTTACAGCCCATTCATATTGTATGGATTAAGAGTCTTCTAATCCACGTGACCAAATCTCAAGAACTTTATAGTTGCTTTGCAGGTATATGTGGAAGGGTTTACCAGCAAACAAAGGGTTGGAACATATTATTGAGCTTGATGTTACCAAGGGCCCGATAGTTGTACATCCCTATCGATACAAGCACTTTTAGAAATTAGAGATTGAAAGGCTTACACAAGAGCTATTGGAGGTTTAGATTATCCTCCCTAGTAAGATTCCTTATGCTACACTACTAGTCCTAGCTAGAAAGAATTATGAATCGCATTGTCTTTCTATTGATCATAGAGCACTCAAGAAGATTATCATCAAAAACAAGTTCCATCTGCCAAGGATCGGCAATCTTGTTGAGTTACGTGAGGCAAATTATTATTCAAAAATAGACCTCAAATCTAGATATTATCAAATATCAATCCTAATATAAGACAAGGAAAAGGAAGCATTCCAAAATCATCGACGTCATGAAAATCACCAATCACGACCTTCGGTCTCTCCAGTGCCCTTGTCAAATTTCAAGCAATAATGAACAAGATATTCAACAAATTCCATAGTAAGTCTATTCTTGTATTTTTTCATTATCTCCTTGTTTATAGTAAATCATTAGCATCCAATTTAATGCATATGAAAACTGTGCTCAATATTTTGGCTAAAGAGAAGTATGCCAAAAATGTCCAAGTGTGAATTTGCTTAGAAGCTACTAAAACATTCAAGTAACATTATTTCTGCTTTAGGGGTGATCTCTAACCCCAACAAGATAAAAGGCAATATCTGATTACTCCACAATTTCTTAGGCTTGGCAAGTTCCTACTAGAAGTTTGTGAGAAATTTCTCTACCATTGCCTATCCATTGACCAACCTAACCAAAAAAGGTGCGTCCAATTGCTCTCTAGAAGCACAAAATGCTTTTGAGCTCAAGATGGCTCTTGTGGCTAGTCCAATGCTAGTATGTCCCAATTTCTCTGCTCCATTCATCATCAAATTATGCTTCCTAACTTAGACTCGATGATTTACTCTCTCAAGATGATCACCCCATTGCCTTTGAGAATGGGAAGATTAATTTGTCAACATTTATTAAGGAGAGATTATCCATTCTGCATTCAATAGCCAAGTGGCATTAACTTCTATTAGGGAGAAACCTTAAGCACTTGTTAAAACTGACCATCTCAATCTTAAGCACTTGTTGGCTTAAGGCACACACAAAAAGGGGCAACAAATGTAGATTGATCATTTGTATCAATATGACTTTGAGATCCTTTATAAGAAAAGAGAAAGAGAATGTGGTGGCAATTGCACTATCATGCCAAGAGGAGTCATCCTGTTTCATACCATGTGTATTAGCAAAATTATTGGCTACAAGATCTTCAAAAATATTTAAGTTGCGCTACTAAAGTCCCACTAAGAGAGGAAATTGTAGAAGGAATCTAAAGGATTGATTAGTCTGCAATGGAGACATCTTCTTTTGCATAGGAGTAGAGACATAGATCCCCGCTTACAAATCACATTGATTTCCAAAAAATCTACAAAATGATCACCTCCAATTTCTGCTAGCAGAATGTGAATGAGGATATTTTGCAATTTGTGGCAGAATGTGACATGTGTCAATGAAACAAATCCAAAAGAATCCAATCCCCAAGTCTCTCTAACCTAATATCATTCCAATTTGAAATTGGTCAATTGTATCAATAGCCTTTATCTCAAGTCTGCCAAGGTCTGAAGGTAAGGATAAAATATTTATGGTGGTAGATTGGATGACCAAGTATGCTTATTTCACTTCTACAAGAAAAGCAAGGCTCAATGGACCTAAAATTTCTAAACTTCATTTCCAACATGTACTCAAGCAACATCAGATCCCACAAAGAACCATTTGTGATTGGGATAATAACTTCCAAAGCAATTTTTGGCGGGAATTGTTTTGATTAGCAAGAGTAACATTTAACATGACTAATAACTATCATCTCCAAACAGATAGCTAAGCAAAGGCGATTGATAAATGTAAGGGTACCTGACGATGTGTGCAAGGGATAAACAAAAGAAGTGAATTGAATGGCTATATCTAGTAGATATTGATACAAAACCATATACCACATCCACAAAGATGTCTCCCTTTAAATATTATATAGGTAGAGTCCTAACACAATTTATAGGGTAGTCCAAAGGGGGATGGTTCCTACTTCCTACAACTGTGGAGGCATTAGAAACGGCAGGCATACCAACATAAGATAGAGTGGATCGTTGAAGTGGGGAACATGGTGTTGGTTTGATTGCAGTCATACAAACAAATGATGCTAAAGTGAAGGAGAAGTAGTAGCTCCAAACACTGTTATATGGTCCATAAAGGATTCAAAAGAAGTTCAAGAAAGTGGCATATGTACTAGACATCCAAAACAAAGGGAGAATCCATGATATCTTATATGTGTCATGTTTGAAGAAGAAGGTGGCAGCACACATAGTACTACTGATCCATAAACTTGGTTATACCATACTACAGTCATCAACATACAAATCTAAATAAAGGAAATTAACGTTGTAAACTTTGGCAATCAAATATATTTAATTTGAAGGAAATTTGAGAGCAACAACCATCACAAAAGAAGACACAAGGATTTTACCCTGGACAACCCGATTTCAGGCATTATTGATTGTGCAGGCATCCATGTAGATCCAAAGAAAATCAAGGTGATTTGAGACTTCCCAACTCTACATAACATCACCAACACATCTTTCGCAAATTTGCAAACTTCTACTGCAAGTTTGTCCTTGGATCCTCAAACATCTCTTTGCTGCTCAGTCAAATCATGCGCACCAAAGTAGCATTCACTTGGACACTTGCACAATAGTGCGCCTTCAGATGAGCTCAATTTGGACAGCTCCATGCTTAGTTTCGACAACTTGTTGAAGACGCAAGGGGGTCATTGCTTCTCAAGAAAGAGTGAATGAACATAGCACAACCACGCAAGTCTCAGAGAAACTTGTGTGCGCCTCAACAACACTCTACACAAGCACACAAGATCCAGTAGCATCATGCATAACTTGTGTGCAAGTCACTGCATCATCACACGCCACCACCCATGACTCAACACACCTGCACTTGTCAATCAGCAATCCTACATGCGGCATCCAAATAAGGTTTCTTCTTCATAGCATGGGATTAGAACACCAAATGTCAACAAACACAACTGCCAAGTAGTTGGAAGGTCAAGCAATTTGGGACATGAACCATTTCATCTTCCCATTATGTTTTGTAACCATATTGTACATATAGATATTTGATCATACATATTGGAAAACAATAACTGAATATTCTAGGCAAACCAATTTGATGTGCTTACACCTCTCTAGTCGTAAGAATTATCATTCCTAGCCTTGTTATCTGTAACATCCAATTGTACCCTGTTCATTTATGTTTGAATAGAAGTAGCACATACTTGCTATAAGTCTTTTGCGCTCTCTTCAATTGTGTATGGGATTACTTTGTTTCATGTTTTCCTTTGCATAATCTATAATCTTGTCTTTCACCGAGATAGGATTGTCCTAGGATCCAGATCAGCAACACTCAAGAATGACATATTCATGGGCAAGCATCTAAACTTGCCATTGCTTTGAAAAACATGCCAAAACAAGTAAGGGTTCCACAGAGTTTTATAAAAAATACCTGTTCCCATTCATAGATTTTGCTAAGTTGTATTTTTTGGTGTGCCAATTTGGACTGTATCTTGTTACTTTGCCATCATGGGTTCCTTCTCAACATCTACACAACTGATAACTCAAAATTTTAACTACTTTTGGGAACAAAAGTTTGTGTTTTACTAGTCTCTATCTTTATTAGCCTTGGGAGCAAAGCTCGCTATGAGGAAGGGCATGTTCTGTACCTTATTATACTAACATTTTTCCAGGCTATATTCCTAACCTCTACTCTTAATGTTATTAATTAAATATATTTACCTAAAATTAATTGAGTTAAATCATGGGTTAGTTAGGATTGCCTTTCCATTTAATATGTAGTGAGGGAAAACCCTAAAAGATGTATCTCTTTTCAACCCTATTTTGTTAATGCATTCACTTCAAACCCCCGGTCTCCCCTACGTCTAAACTCCTAAAAGATTACAGTTTCCCCTATGTCTGAACTCCTACAAAAAGTCACTATTGTGTGAGTACTTGTGAGTTACAGCCAGATTTATAGGTGCAGCCCATATCAGGTGACCAGTTCCCATCTTTGCATACTTGTAGTTCAATATTCTTTTTGCATCTTTTTTTGTGATTTGTTTAGGAATGCTGCAGGATCATTTTCAGCAAACTTTAAAGAACTTTGAATAAGGTGCAAACAATAATGACAAAACACAGGTTTATCTAAACATAGTTTTCAACGCTCCAAGAGCTCCAATTTTGGGTTTGTCAAAAAGTTCTAATTGTCGTTTCACATTTATCATTCATTATGTTGACTGTTGAATGTTGCACATTGGTGATGGATTGAAATGAAAGACATGTTATTACTAAATCATGGTTATTGTTTCATTATTGAGCCCATTGGTTTAATTGATAATGGATCTTATAGCCACATGATATCGTATGGCATCTAAGTTAACCAATCAATCTACGCATGTGGGTGCTATGAGAATGAGATTTGAATCAATGAGATACTGTCTGAACTTGGCTAATGCATGCATAATAGCCAACATTTCCTTATCATATGTAGAATACAACCTCTCATTATCCCGCAGCTTCTGACTCTCAAAAGCAATGGGGTGTCGGTTCTGCATCAAAACCGCTCCTATGCCCAAACCCGAAGCATCACACTCAAGTACAAAAGGCTGCGAGAAGTCAGGAAGTGCTAAAACAGGGCAAGTACTCATAACCTCCTTGAGTTTGTCAAAGACTCCCTGTGCCTGTTCTGTCCATTTGAAAGCCCCTTTCTTTGTGAGGTCTGTCAAGGGAGCTGCCAACTGAGAGAAACCCCTCACAAATCGCCTGTAATAAGCACATAGACCAAGGAACCCCCGTAACTCAGTAATGTTTCGAGGGTGGGGCCAATCTCTAATTGCCTGAATTTTCTCCTCATGCACCTTCACCCCATCAGCACTGATTACATGACCCAGATATAGGACCTCCCTAAGTCCAAACTCACATTTGGACAACTTAGCAAATAGAGACTGACTCTCCATGATGCTAAGTACCTCCTCAACATGTCTGAGATGGTCCTCCCAAGTACGACTGTAGATCAGAATATCGTCAAAGAACACTAGAACCGATTTCCTCAACTGCTTGTTGAAGAGATGGCTCATACATGACTGGAAAGTCGCTGGGGCATTGGTAAGGCCAAAAGGCATCACCAGGAACTCATAATGCCCATAGTGACAACGGAAGGCGGTCTTGTGTACATCCTCTGCTCATACACGGATCTGATGATAGCCTGAACGAAGATCAATCTTAGAGAAGTAGATGGCTCCATGAAGCTCGTCCAACAACTCATCAATGCGCGGAATAGGGTATCTGTTCTTGATTGTCTTCTTGTTCAAGGCCCTGTAATCTATACACATTCGTAGAGTCCCATCCTTCTTCTTAACCAGTACTACAGAAGAAGCAAAGGGGCTAGAACTGGGGCGAATGAAACCCATATCTAACAGCTTATGAATAGTCTTCTCAATCTCATCCTTGTATGCTCTAGGATGACGATACGGGGTGGTGATCACTGGCTTCGCTCCATCCTCCATCTCTATCCCATGCTCAAACCCTCTATCCGGGGGTACACCAGGAGGTATGTTACCAAATACTCGGCCATGCCGATCCATCACTGTCTGTATGTCAACATGAAATGCTCTACCATCCTGGGGAGTAGGTGTCTTGGATTTCACAAAACAACGTGTGGCCCAAATCACATCATCATGTCTAATAATAGACTCCATCCTGCAAGAAGATACCTCCTTGGGCCCACCGTCAGAGGCTGCCCTCAAGTTCACCTTCTTTCCACCAGATAAGAACTCTAACTGCATGCGGTGGTGATCAATAATATATCTCCCAATACCCTATAACCACTGCATACCCAAAATCACAGCATAATCCTCTAAGGGTAGGATATAAAAGTCATCCGTCAAGGTAAAATCCCCCATCTGAATGCTGAGCTGTGAGATCCTCCGAGTACAACCCAGCACTGCACCATCTGCAACCTTAACTCCAAAACCCTCGAACACCTTAGACTGTAATCCACGCCTCTCGACCAATTTCTGGTCAATAAAATTGTGCGTGGCTCCTGTGTCAACCAAACTCATGACTCGCTGTCCCTGTAATGTACCTTTCAACCGAAAGGCATGGAACCTGGGATAACTGGATAGTGTAGCCATAGTCACTTTGGCTGCCGCCAATGAATCAGGGATATCTATCTCTAGCTGGGGTCGCTCCTGAATAACCTCCTCAGGGCTGTCCTCAATGTCGGTGTCTGGTATCTCCTCATCCCCAAGCTCGGATGTGACCTCAATCAAGTGAACTCTGCCCTTACCCATACAGCGGTGTCCGGGCTCCCAAGGCTCCTTGCAGGTTCCTCCTCAAATCATTCCGTGACTCCTGATCCATCCTAGGAGGTCTAGCTGATTGTCCATCTCTGAACTGTGGAGTATTGGCCTTCTGAATAGGCCGTGATTCCCTGAATGGCCTCTTATCCGACTGATAAGTGGGAGTGGTGTCCAATCTCAAGGTCACATCAATGGCATCCTTAAGAGTGGCCGGCTGGAAGGCACGTACCAATCCCTTAAGCCTATCCTGTAACCCCTCAATGAATAACATCACGCTACGTCTCTGGGGCATATCAGGTACCATAACTGCAATACGCTGGAACTCATTAACATAAGCTTCAGCATGTTCCGTTTGTCTAAGATGCGCCAACTCCCTGTAGTAGAGTTCTGTGTCCTTACGGTCAAACCGGGTAATGAGTCGTTCAGTGAACTCTGCATAGGAATGAATCAAGGCATGATCCTGGGTGACCAATCCATGATGCCACCAATCGTAGGCAACCCCATCTAAATGTAAGACAGCAAACTGGATAGCCTCACGCTCAGGCATGGGCCTCAAGGATAAATATGTCCAGCTTGTGCACCCAAGCACGTGCACTCGTACTACCCGTACCATCATATGTAGCCAACGTGATCTTTCCAGTGGCTCTACTAAGGTCATAGTTCTGCTGCTGTGGTCTAGTGCCTCGGTCTCCTCTGAACCTGGCAGAATCTCTGCGCTGTGCACAATACTGTGGAAAAGGAAAGACATCCCTAACCTCAGGGGGTAGGGCTCTCCACTCAGCAGTAGCTGCCATGACTGAATCCTGAAATTCCACCTCTGGTGGCTCTACCTGTGCTGGCCGTTCACCTGGTGCAAACTGAGGAAGTAAGGGTCTATCCCTGGCCTGTCCATACCTAGGGGAATGATGGGAGCTCCTAGCCGATGCGTGTGACCTGTGACTATGCTAACTCCCTGCCACAGATACTAATCTGCTCTGTCTACCTCTATCCAACTCCAACCGGTCCAAGGCATCCTGTATCCTGTCAAGGGTCTGAGCAATCCTAGGCTGAGTGTTGATGAGGGTTCTCATCATCTCTCTCTCTTCCTCATCCTGATCTCTCCTGGTATTTCTCTGTTCTTCAGCCATTACTGGTTCCTCTGCCGTACCAATTCCAAGCTCGTTTTGGGCTGTCCTGCGTGTGTAATACCTGTCTGTATGCATAGAAAACAATTCTCTAAACCCCACAGGCTGGCAGGTCAAAGGCTCTGATACCATTGAAAGATCCCTGATGGATCCCTTTGCTGAAATGAAGTGTTGTTTTTGTGATTTTATTTGTTTTATGATTTTTATTAATTTTTTTTTTTTGTTTTCTTTCAGACTAGAGAGGAGATGCAGAAGGGGTTTCAGTTTTCTTGAGATGTGTATTTGCCAAGATGGCAAATAGAAATACATACTGCTGCAATCTCAAATAGAAATGAACTAAAAATAAATATTAACTAATAGAAAGATACCAACTAAGAAATTGAGGCACATACCCATCATATCTGTATTTTATATTCAATGAAAGCCTGGTTTGCAACCCTACTTGCATACAAAGACAGTATTGGCCTAGAAGAGGCTATACATGCAACTGAGAATGAAGGATCTGAAGAATAAGGCTGATTTGGCACTGCTGCAAGCTTAGATCTGCAATAGCATGCCCTGGAATCTGTCCAATGATGCACAAATGAAGACCCAGAGTAGGCCTCCCACGAACAAGAACTGGGTTGTCGTCCAATTCACCAAAATCCTTGAGAGTTTTCGTTCCCAAGAGTCTAAATGCTGCTGCCCCCTTCCACAGAGTTCAGAGCTGCCATGAAGCTTCAAAAGATATGCAAAAGATAATCCCAAATAGCACTTCAAAGTCACTTTATTCATTTCCCAAAGTGGGCGTCCACTTTAGGGTTCCAAAAGGGGATCAAAATTAAGAATCTTTGAAAGATTCTTTTATTAATGAAGTCTCACAAGTTGGGCGCCCAAGTTGAGGGCCCAACTTCATTATTAAAAGACCACCTTTTTAACACAACATTGTGTCAACTAGGTGGGGGTCCTTTTAATAACTTATTAATATAAAGTGACATGTTATTCACTTTATTTTATTTCATTTTTATTAAATATTAAAGCCACACTTTAATATTCAATAATTATTTTAATTCCATCACCTGGCCATCCTGAACTGAGAACTGCTGTAGCCCACGCCACTGGTGATGTCGCCACGTGTCATGCTAACTGACAGTGCCTCCCTAAAATGTAGGGATACCTCCTAAAAAATAGGGAATTTGACCAAAACTCCCAAAATGCTCCTGGAGGTCCCCTGATGCCTCCTGGTCAACTCTCGGTCAAACCCTAAAAAATAGGAACCCTTCCTAAAAATAGGAAACTGTCACAAACTGTCTGGAAAGGCCTGTAAAGCTCCCTACCAAGCTACACTGCCTCAGGATAGGTCCCCTAACCACTCCGCTGACCTACAGGAACCCGGATGATAGGTCAACTCTCATGTCTCTGCTAGACAGCGCTAAAAAGGGGACATGACACTGTAGACTGTTAATCCACAATATGCACCAAATCAATGTGATGATAAAAATGTATCAGGTCACACTTCAAACCCCATACAAAAGGTTCAAAATAAAGGGATGCAATTAGAAGAACTCTTTATATACTACCAAGAAACCAAGGAGGAATGAACTCTCACAAACTTAAGAACTCAAGATGCCTATTTTGCTGCATTGTCGATGTTTAGGTCTTTATGTCGCAATTAGCCATGGAAGGTGTTGGTAGCTACATTTATAATTTTATACAGATTTCCTGTGGCTGAATACCAAATGGATGATCTTTCCTAATTTGGGCTTACTTATGTTCATTTTTCTACCTTGGAAAGCATCTAAAATGGGAAAGCATTACCTTAATAGCTATAGTTAAATTCTTCTTAAAACAAAGGACACAATTAATGATCAGACATTATGGTGGAATTCATTTATTAAAAGCCAATTATTGACCAAGTATTGAGGTTACTCTATTATGAAATGGTCTGAAAAAGAAATTTGACTTTTTGTGATATCAACACTGATTGGTCAATTGGAACAACATAAAAAGCAGATTCTATATGAATTAATTCAAATAAGACATTTTTTATTCTTCAAAAAGGTTTTGATCCATAGTGTTGCCCCTACTACTGATATAACTGGTGGTCAAGATGATCAATTTGTCATCCCCTCTATTCCGGCCACCAACCTGACATGAGATTTTGCTCTTTTATGAGCTTTCTTTTCTCCTTGTGGTTGATAGTAATGACAAGCTTTCACAAATGGTATATCAGGCATACTTCTTTATTTATAATTTTATAGTGATAGGTTGGAGAGTTGAATTTTGATGAAAACAAATGATGAATGTTGTGAACTTGAAAAAAATATGTTGATGAATTTGGGACTAACTGAAAAAGTATAATAAACTTGGGTTGATGAATTTGACACCTGTGAATAAATTTCTTCTTTTTGCAATGTAAATAGAATTGCATTCAATACAGTTGTGTTATCATGGTTGTCAAACACAAAATCCCACCGTAAGACAACTGTTGTTTAAAATTACATTTACAGTTTCTCAATTTTTGTATTGCTGACATGACTTACTCCATTACTCTAAAATACAATAAACCATAATTTACCCAAAGAAAGCAATAGCATATAAATAGTCTTCCAATATTAAAGAATTTTACAAACTGAATGCACTAATACTGAATGGAACTCAATAGCATTAATGCAATAAGATCCACCCTACACTATATGTATCTTACACACAGATACAGCAATAAAGACTGAAGCAGATTGAAAGACAGGAGGAAAACCAACAAACGGTACCAAAGAAGCAGTCAGTCATGACAAGAAAGAAATATGCATATTCAAAAAAACTCACTTACACGCCATCCTTCTTGGTCTTGTGCTCCAGATACTTTCTCAAAATATCATCCACTGTTGGGTTACGTGGAAGCTTAACCAACTGCAATCAAAACAGTATGAACTAATATAACTTTGATGCTAAACAACCAAAACACCTAGACCATCACATACTAATCAAAACATAAGCATGTCGATTCTGGTAAAAAATATTCTAGTAAATGGCTGTGAAAGTCTAAATGATACATACTGCTCAAAATATAAATTCAATATACATACTAGACTCAAGTTATAAAGATATAAAGGTAAGTGTCCTTCTCCATATGATTTTCATGGCTAAGCATGTTCCATTTAGATTGTGTACGAAATTAATCTTTACAATGAGATCTAAGGCAGTATATCCTACATATCCAAATGAAAAGATTATGTATAAACTTCAAACAATATTTAATTTAATTACCTTACCCAGCTGAGTTACGAACTCCCAATCATCAACCAACTGCTTTTTCAAAGTAGTTGGCAAGTGAATCTTTATAATCTTTTCTGGAGATTCTCCATCTTTCTCCTAGCAAGAGATGACAAATTTTCCAGAGAATGAAACCATGACCAAAATATATGTCGCAAGAACATCATAAATGTAGCAAACCAACAAGAATTTAGGATTACAAAATCCTAATCTCTCATGTTACAAAATTAAAGTAAGATGAAATATGCATTCTCGTCTTGTCCCTGCATTCTCTCTTCCCTCCTTTTCTGGAGTGAAAGAAGTATATCTCCCTATCATTCTTTATTTTTACACTGTTACTGCCCAGACTAGGACTAAACTACACAGGGTAGTTGCCAAGTGCATTTTTAAGTTGATAAATGAGAGTTTACAAGTGAAAATAAAGCAATGTATTCAAACCAGAGAGGGGGAGAAACAATGACATCATTCATGACTTCATACATTATATCACCAAACTCATCAATGAAACCATCAATTCTTCGATGATGTTACATCAAAAAATATGAATTGTAAATCTAAAAAAAAAAATATTTCTCAGGCAAACTTGCCATTAATTGCAGGATTGAATATTAATTTTCTGCTGAATGGACCAAATGGTGGCCAGGTTGGCTTCATTAAATCACTTAAACAACTACAAGTACATTTCTTGTCTCTCATTAAATGCATAATTCACACATGAAACACACTTGTGGATTACAAGGAATGTTTGGTGAAGTTGGCAATGCTGTACATTATTTAGCAGGAATACAGTTGGGAAATGAACTGAGATATCAGTAACATAATCAGTGAGCCACTGAACCCAAACCAGCAACATAGAATATTACAGCTAAAACATTAGCAGTTCATAATAACTGATGAACACGTGAGCTAGCATTTCATGTTCATGGAATATTTTATAACCTTCATTAATGTGACATTTTGTTTATCCAATTCCCTAAATCATATATCTGCTCATGGAATCCAAACTAGTTTATTGTGAGAAAAACTTTTGTAGTTAACTTGAATCAATCATATTTTCCATCATACCATGCCACACATACCTCAGCTCCAGAATCACCTTTCCGCTTTCTGCCTCTAGCCACTGAACAGTAAAAAAACACAGAACACACAATCAGGCACAGCAAAAACTACATAATTATTACCACTGTAAAAGAAATCTGTAAAATTCTGTATGAATTCACTTGTATTTTATTTCAGTGAAATTGATCAATAAAACTAAAATGTTTCCGTTCCTCAGAAAATAAATACCATATTTAATTATTTTAAACACATTCAATATCATCCAATGCAACGTTCAACTTACCAAACCAATTAGTAAGGGTTGAAGTCTTGGGTTGGACCCCCAGCAGGTTCACCCCACAAGCCCTATATTGATAAGGCAGGCTGTTCTAAGACTTTGCCCAAGATGAAACTGAGGCCTATAAAGCCTTCACGTACCCTTCGAAAAAAGAGTATAATCCAGTGCAAATAAATTAGTGATCTACTCTATCTACAGTCTCCAAAGTCTTAAAACGAATTAAGTCACTTGAATGAATTATGGACTTCTAATTGCCGATAAGGGCGTGGTTCGGTGGTTAAGTCGCTCAGTTGTAGTGGTGGCCACCAGAGTTCAAACCCCCACTGGGCCAATGAGCTCGCAGGCTTTACGCCTTCGCTGGGCCAACGAACTCGCAGGTTTGAAGTGTTCTTGCTAGGGGATGAGGTCCCCCGTGTTGTGGCCTCACCGGTTCATTGCTCCGAGCAAAAGCATTCGTGTAGAGCTGGAGGGCGTGTCGCACCAACGTCACCAGTCACATTAAAAAGTTTACCAAGCGCATTTTATTTTTTATTTTTTAAATTCTGGACTTTTAATTGCCATTATAAATAAGTAAACACCTCAAACCCTTTAACAGTTGTATTTGCATTCGACATTTTGAATTGTGTTCATGCCACAGTCACAGATTGAAAGAAGCATTAATAAGGTGTTTGAACATTATATAAAAGCTAGAATTAAGAGGTCAATTATCAAGCTACATACTTGGAGGGCCTTGTCCATCAGTAATGGGTACTCAGAGAACAAACCTCTAATACCCCAAGATATAAAGGTATTAGCCTTAAGTAATGGGTACTCAAAGGACAAACCTCTAATACCCCAAGATATAAAGGTATCTGCCTTCGGTAATGGACACCCAGAGGGCAGACCTTTAAGGCCCTGAGATATAAAGGTAACATTGGATATCCAATGGTTTTACTAAGGGCGTGGTTGGCACCTCAACACTTGAATCATAGGTGTAATTAAATGTAAGCACATCCACCCCCCTCTCTCTCTCTCTCCCTCTAATGTTAAGATTGCCCCAAGATATAAAGGTAACATTGGATATCCATTTGTTTTCCTAAGGGCATTGTTGGCACCTCAACACTTGAATCATAGATGTAATTAAATGTAAGCACATTCACATCCACGTCTCTCTCTCTCTCTCTCTCTCTCTCTCTCTCTCTCTGATATCAAGGTTGAAGCATTTGTAATGAACCCAAGAGGCAATAAAGAGTTCTCTTTTGAACGTGGTATAGCTGTACACAAGATGTATTAGCCGCATCGACATTGTTCAAGAGGTTGGAAGAGGTTGGAGCTTATCAAGAAATTAGATGCTAAGAATGTACTTGGTGATTACAAGCTCTTAGCTAAAACGATTAGAAAGTAAACAAATTCTATTAATGTTGTAATAATAAGATCCTAACATGTAATGTCCCCATTTTGAACTTAAGTGTTTTAGTTGAGCATTGGTCATATTGAGGCTTGGAAAAGGGAATATTGCTATACCCTTGGAATTTGGAAAGTTGGTTTTCTAGTGGCTCGACTATTTTTTATTGATGAAATGAAGTTGGCTTTTGGCTTTTGGTATTTTTGTAATAATTATGGAAAAGTCAAAATTGATTTAAAAATTAGCCAAGGAGAAAAACGACCCAATTGGAGGAAAAAGAAAATTAAAAAATATGGGAAAATATGGGAAAAATGGAAAATAAAATAAAAGGCAAAAATATAATATTTTATTAATTAAAATATTATATTATTTTCCCACAAGTGGCCGCCCAAGCCAAAAAGGTAAAATAAAATAAAATATTAATATTTTATCCCTCCAAGTTGAAATAATAAAATAATATTATTTTATTATTTTTATATTTTCCCATGAGGTCGTCCAATTTATGGAATTAAAAAGAAAATTAAATAAAAATATTTTGCTATGACAATGGACTTCAAAAATCATAAAATTATGTTTAATATGGGAGCCCAAGAGGAGAAAAATAAAAGGAGGTCATTTGAGGCCATTTTCATCATTGAGCATTTGGTATTTTCACTCTTTGGAGATTTTCTCTTGGCTGTAACAGAGTTTCAGCGATATCTAAGGACAAAAACCCTTGGATTTGAGTGGTTTGGACAAAAACCCATCCCACTTTGAGAGATGGATTCACCTAGGATCCATAATTGAACATATTTCATGTTTTGGTGGAGATAAAGGCTTCAAATCAGCTAGGATTTCAATGGAGTTTTCATGTTCAGCTAGGGTTTGAAGACATCTTGCATTTTTGAAGGCATACATATTCAGATTTGAAGCAATTGAAGGATGATTTCACTCTTTGCATTCATGGCCATGTTGTGTTGAAGATTCTACATGTTTTAGAGGCTTCATTGGAGGTGAAATCAATTGTTTTATTTTCAGAAATTCATAGCAGACTGCTGCAATTTCATATCAGATCTCAGGTCGGAGTGTTTCCAACCACAGCTTGATGTGTGTTTGCCATATTTTCATCATAGGATCATAGCACTTCAATTTGGCATCATTTGGCTAAGGTTTGTGCTTCAGAAGACACAAGACAAGTGTGATGAGTGGTTACAAAAAGCTAGAAAGGCAAGGTTGTCGGTTGCCCAAGCAAAACATCATCTACAAGGAGGATATCATTACTACATCATTGAAGGAGGATTTGTCTATCATTTTGATCACTTTTGGATCACATTTGCATGCAATTGTAAGTCTGATTTTTAAATCAGACCTTGACTGTTGTAATCAGCCACCTACATTTGAATGAAATAGCCAATCTTCATTATTCGGGTATGTTACATTGTGTTATCTAATTCCATATCTTTAATTTGGAATTGTTTATGTGCTGGTCCAATCTTGTTCAGTCATTATTTGATGTCATATGAATGTCATATTGTTATTTTTCCATCTTCATATCATTGCAAAAACATATGTAAAAACAAAACATCAAAACTCCAGGCAAAACTTCCAAAAATCAAATCAGAAAATTCAGAACAGCGAGCTAAATTTCAGATCAGAACTACTAAGGGTAATTACTAAAAAAATACCAAAAGCCAAAAGCCAACTTCCTTTCATCAATAAAAAATAGTTGAGCCACTGGAAAACCAACATTCCAAATTCCAAGGGTATAGCAATATTCCCTTTTCCAAGCCTCCATATGACTAATGTTCAACTAAATTACTTAAGCTCAAAATGGGGACATTACATAACAAGTCACAGGATGGTGCGTTTAAGACTTTAACATTACATAATGCAATGAAAAACAAATGCTCCCATTCTACAAATTTACAAATAAAATCATATATTGCAGGAAAGTAGATAATTTGAACTCGTGTCTAGCAATGTTTGTAATGGGAATATTCCAACTCTTCAGGCCCAAAGCTGAGAATACAGATCCTGTAGGTAAAGGCTTTAAGACTGCTAATCAGGAAGCAAATTGCAAGCCAGTTGAAGTGAAAATGAACAATCTGGGAATAAAATAGCAACGCGTGATGAACATTGGGTCGAAGACCACTTTGAAGCAGAAATGTTAAATTTGCACAGGGAAATTGACAGCATTTGCAAGAAATTGCAAATTCTCCAGTATGAATTGCATAGCCTTGAGCACAAACGATGCTGAATTAGGGACTGAAGCAGTAGCATTACAACAATGATAAAAAAAATGCTAAAATGCAGTTAACGGGGAGAAAGAGAGGGAGAGAGATACCACACATACACATGTTGAATTCAACTTTATACTAAAGATGTGCAACAATAGACATGGAACTACGATATCTTAACTAGGTGGTCATCTAGTGTGATCTGTATCTAATGTTCATCAAACACCCCCCAACAGTCATAACATGACCATAATATGTCGTAAACATGACAAACTTACATAAGAGCCATGGTATGAAATTTCTTAAATCATTAAACTTCAATATAATTAGAAAAGACACAAGTCACCATTCATTGGGATGAGGATATCATATTTTAACAACGCCAGGGTTTCTCTTAACATGAGCACTAGGTTAGCCCTAATGGAATCAAGCTGTTATGGCAACATAAAGAGGGCTGAGACATGCAAGAAGCTATAACCTTTAGCATCACAACACTACCTTCCTAGGTGCAATATGAACTAAGAAGCATGCTTCCCTATTTAAGCCACAACCATCTAGGTCAATTTTCTCACCATACTGGCAACAAATATAAATAATTTCCATTTAAAACATTTGATCTAGAAGAGAAACAAGGCAAAAAAGTAGAAGGGAATCTGAAGGAGACCTTTAGTGATAAGTATATCATTTTGTGGCATAAATGAACATAGAGTGGTCCAGGTTGGCAATCATTCTGATATGGGTTGTAATGTCCCCTTTCCGTCGGTAATTATTTTATTAATGGTTAGCCTTATTTCCGTGAATTTCCCAAAGGCTAACTAGGATATTTAAAGGGAAATGACTTAAAATAATTAAATAAAGTTGTCCTCGGTTTTAACTTCATATTATATAGTTGGCAACTTAAATTACTTTAAAAGTGGGTTTTTATAAGTTTGGTGAGCGTTGGAAAATAGGATTATTTTTATTTCCCGAAGTGAGCGCCCATTTTAGTGGGAAATAAATGCAATTGAAGCCCATAATGCCATATATTATATTTTATTCATCTTGGGCATGCACGGGGAGTTATAAACGAAAAAATTGAATGCTCATGGGTTTTTATGCAATTTGGATATGAAATTTGTTTTTCTGGGAATGAGAGTTGTTGAGCTTGATTCTTTTGGGGTTGTTTAACCTATCTATTTTGTTGGTTTCAATAGTGAAATATCTGCCCTAGCTAGCTGGGAGCATAGTTTGCAGACTCTTTGGACTCGCCACGGACTCGCCAAGACCCACGAGTCCCTAAGCTCAACGAGTTGACTCGCCATGGACTCGCGAGACCTGAGGCCGGACTTCCAAGGACTCGCACTAGCGACTGGGACGTTAAAAAAAAAAAGATAAAACCCTCTTTTTTTTTTGGCTTTTTTGGCTCATTTCACAACTGCACTTTGCAAAAAACTATGAGTATGAATGATGAAATTTCAATTATTGAGTGTTTGATGACCATATGACATGTGTAATCTTTGAATTATGACAAATTGATAATCAAATTAGGCTCTTATGTTCTCTAAATGCATTAATTTCTTCTTCTTCTTTTTTAAACTACGGTTTTTTTTTTTTTTTTTGCCGAGTCCTAGCCGAGTTTTTTCCCGAGTCCGAGTCCTATTTTGGGCTTACGAGTCCGAGCTTTCCAACTATGGCTGGGAGTGATTTTCAATCAAAGATCACCTGTGCGCCATCATGGAGTTATTATATTTTGATGTATTTTGAGAATGTCTTTGATAATTAATATTTGGGTGTGATTGAACAAGAAATTCTGCAGATTTTCGAGTGTTTGATCCAAGAAGTCCCAGCCGTACAATTGTCCTTGCAGCCGTACCTCTCTGGGAGCCGTACTATACCAGGCGTGAGGATTGATGGAGTGAATTCATTGTGATTTTGAAATCTTCTGTTTTGTCTCCTAGGCGCAACTTCGTAATGATTATTACGGAAGAGATTTGAAGTGTTAAGGTGTGGGGCGGAAGGAAACAGGCTGGCCATACCATAGTGCAAGCCGTGCAGGTGTTAATGAGGGAGGTGAGGGTATTTGATGCTAAACGCCTCACTTTGGGCATGCAAAATGCCTTGATTGGAGGCGCCTAGAGTAGTGTTGACTGTGGGTGGTGATTTTGGAGTAGAATTTTCAGTTTGCGTGGAGTTGTGGGCATTTTCATGGGTTTTCTGTGCATTTACAGAATTATGATTTCTGTATCAGACCTGTGTTTCCTGCTGTCTAAGTACTTTCAGAGGTGTAGTATCAGTGTTTGAGAGGCATTATATCCATATCCAGCAACCGAGCTTCATGGGTAAACTTCTGGGTGTTGTTTGGGGTGACTTCTTCACTCTCATAGCCTGATTTTGTTGCTACAGCAGAGACATCTGGTAAGAACCAGAGTTAGTATAATTATTGCAGTGTGCCGTAACCCCTTGTGTTATTGTTATTAGTTGCAATATTTATGAATGTAACACTGGATGGTTTACCGCTAGTTCTCTTAGCATACATACTCACAGCCCATTTGGCATGAACAAACTGGCATATCGACCTTATAGGTTTGAGACAACCTTAGAAATTCTGCCAGTGGCTTTCACACATTCCCACTGAACAAGTGGATGTTTGTTATTTGCTGCACTAGTTAGATTGTTGCTTGTATATGAGGCACCGTATGCTACCTTGCCCTCTCCGGGATCTGGGTGATCAAAAGGTGTATCGGAATATGTTTGTGCACTCAATTTCAATTAAAATATTTTGAAAAAATTAGGGTGGTTATTACATGGGTTTATGTGATCATTTATTGGTGCTTATCATAGTTTTCTTGGTCAATGTGTGTACTCTAGTGGAACCCCCAGCACTCTTCTGTGTTTCTTAGAATGTCTATGAGGCATTTACCCTAAAAGGTGCTGCTGCTTTTCCAATTCATGCATGTGTAGTTTAGAAAAAATAATTGAGCCACACTTATAACAAGAAGATATTTTCTATCCTCCTTTGAGCTGTAACATTAGAAAACATTTGCTAGTAACAATGGGAGACCTTGATAAAGTAATCTACCAGACTAAAATTAAATAAATCCAGGACTTTGGGTTGAGAGAGTGATGATTAACAAAGCGAAAACAAGAGCAACAAAGGATGCTATTAGCTGGAAAATAATATCAGCTAGCACTATGAAGGAATGTCACATGCCATAAACATATATACCACACAATGAGCTACAATGCAATGATACACAAGCCATCTAACCTTTTTACTATGCATCTAGTGAAATTATCCTATCAAATAGGAACTGTGTACAATATGCTTCATACTTAAGGCTAAAAATTACAATATTCATCTTTCACTTCCTTCTTGAGGCTTCATTAGCGAGTAGATTATGTGTGAATTTGATAACTGTCTTTTCCAGAACAGACATAGAAGCAAGAAAATATTAACAAGATACTCCTCAATAGTACACATGAAATAAGCCAAATACATCACTTTGCATATAATTGTTAGCCTGAATTTCCTCTGCAGTTCCATTGACAAATTTTGGTCATTTGTGGAAAGCATAACCCATTTTTTCTTTCTGTATCTACATTGCTCATATCGACCAACAAACAGGCAATAAAGCAATAAGGAAATGTGGATAAGAAAATAGCAACTAGGTGTCAAATACAATATCAACATCCATGTAAATCTCATTGCAGTGGGCATGCTTAGTTTCAGGCAATTAACACGGTAAATAAATACAAATAAGGGAGAAATGTACTACTTAAAAATCCAAAACTTCCTGATGGAATTTGAACCATGTGCTATTTTACATGATAATGAAAATACATAACCTAGATAAATGAATTTAATATGCTCACCATAATTCTTAACCTCCTCTTTCTCCACTCTTGCATCTGTCATGGCCAAGTGAGGAGTCAACAATGAGTGAAAGACTATTAAGACAAAAAGCAAAAAAAAAATATGATATACCCAACTTCATATGATATACTCAAAATATTCAATTAACCTAAATTTAAATTATGCCTGAGTTATTTCCTCATTGTTATTTGAATCAATGAGGTAGCCCTACCTTGGTTTTGCAATAAAACAAATTATCATTACTGCATTGGTCTTTGTATTGCATATATGTTTTATTTTTTCTAATGTTCAACATAGAGATTCATCCATTTTTGTCCAATCAATTGGAAATTGACTGTTTATAATCTATCTCCATGATAATAATTCTTAAATAAATTCATATTAAATCCATTTCCAAAACTTATAACTTTCATAACAAAAGTAAATCCAGATTTGTTACTAGATATGGCATTCCATAGACTCCACAAATCCTTGCTTAGCTCACTACTAGGCCACTTCAAATTAAATGCATGCTTTAATATTAAATCTATATCCAAAACTCATAACTTTCATATTAAATCAATTTCCAAAACTTATAACTTTCATAACAAAAGTAAATCCATTTCCAAAACTGATAACTTTCATAACAAAAGTAAATCCAAATTTGCTACTAGATATGGCATTCCATTGGCTCCACAAATCCTTGCTTAGCTCACTACTAGGCCACATCAGATTAAATCCATGTTTTGATATGAAATGCAATAGATTAGAATAAAATTGGATGAATGATTTAGTGTTTGTCCCCTATAATCTTTGACTCCAAATTAAATACTTGGAAGAATGGAGGGAAGCAAGACTATGGATGCAACTAGCTAGACAAGATTAAGGCTATGAATGTGGTCACTAAAACAATGGGCCAAGCAGTCAAAGATGAAGACTTAGAGAGAGAAAGAGAGTAACATCTTTGTACACTACAGCAAGGTGCTTCCTATTAAGATTAAAGCTTCATTCTGGCTTTCTAATTTTGTGATGTAGTTCATGATACCATGGGCCATAATTTATGAAGCTAGGACATTGCACATATAAAATATTGACCTTTGCAAATTATTTTCCTTATTTTGTATTTGACAGGAATGTATGTTTAATTTGGCATCTTTAATTAACTTCTAATGGAAATGAACATCCCCAAATTTTTTGTGGAACCCCAGATATTCTCTCTAATTTTCTATTAAATTCTCTAAATCATGGTAAACAGATTCTGCACTTTAATCTAATTTCTACAGAAATTAAACCAGAAATTAAACCTATCAAAGCAGCTTTAATTTAATCTGATGCAAAAATCTATTTACACACGCTATAGAAAACAATAAATATAACTCAATGAATGACTGTCAAAACCTGATCTCTGGATTTTGCTAATTCTGAAACTCAAATCTGCTACAGAAAAATAAAATAAACTTCTTATCAATTCGTACCTCTGTCCTTTCAATTTATAGATCTGAGAAGGGCATACATAGGAGTTATCACAAGTCAGACTTAACTTCAAACTAAAGACCTACATGAAGTGATGAGGTAGTGCGCTCCAAAAGAAGTTCAACTTCTCTCTTGATTAAACTCAAACAAAAGAAAACTAAACTGAAAATAGACTTTACTAAACTTAGCATTCAAATTGAAACTAAAAGATAACCTTATCCTTTCTTCTCAACCTTGAAGTCAGGCAATCCCTGCACCGTGTCCTTCAAGATTGGCAACACTCCATAGTGCAAGTGACCTAGTCTTTTATGCCAAAGCACAGACAAGTTGTCACTATCATGCACTAGAGCTCTCACAAGATCTCTTTGCAACCTATATAGACCACCTTCTCGAACACCTCTAGCCAACAATCGATTAGGATCCGGCCATCTCTTCTGGGTGAGAACTTGTTGATCATCAAACTCGGCCATATATCTGAGGTCTGTCAATATTGAAACTGAAAGAAGATTTTTAGTTAAACTATGTACATACAAAACACTAGTAAGCTCAAGGATATCGCCTGATGGCATCTGGAATGAGATGGATCCCACTCCTACAACTCGATATATGACATCACCACCAAGTTCTACTTGCATGTTTTCCTTTTGCTCCTGAAGCTTATTGAAAGCCCTCTTGTTAGAGGTCATATGTTTGGAGGCTCCACTATCCACATACCAGCCAGCACCAAACATGATGTTAGATGACAGGCATGAAACCGTAGAGAAGTGGCCGATGCTTCTGCAAACTGCTTCTTCTGTTGTTGCTGCTTGCCCTTTCCCTTTTTCTTAGGACACTAAGAAGCAAAGTGCCCAAACTTCTAACACTTGAAGCACTTAATATGGCTCAAGTCCTTCTTTTCCTGGTTAGAGGGAGTTGAATCCTCCTTATTATCTTTCTGACCCTTGTTAGATCCTCCTTTCTTGTTACCCTTCTTCATCTTGTTGATGAGGGCTAGATTTTGCTCCTCCTCCTCCATTCCTGCAACAGTCTCAAGTCTCGTCTCCTCCTGAATGAAGTGATCTCGTAGTCTCAAAAGTGGGAAGCTGAATTCGAGCACAAATCCCACAAACAAAAGGTTGCCAAGAAGAAGAGAAGCCATTTAATGCAATCGGTACTAACTCTTCACTCTTGAACTCCTCTCCAACTGCTGCAAGTTGATCAAGGAGTTTAGTAATCTTCATCAAGTAGGTAGCTACATTATCTGTCTTGCTCATCCACATGGCTCTAAGCTTATTTTGCAACAACATCTTCCGATTAACGTTCTCACTCCGATATAGAGTGAGTAGATCATCGAACATGGTCTTTCCAGTGGACTTTCCAGCAATATGAGGGATCAAATGATCCTTTACAGAATCAAGGATGACATGTTTAGACTTGCCCATCTTCTTCTTATGTTCTGCCAACACTGTGGAATCCATAGGCTCTGCAACTAATCTTGCTCCTCTAACAACATCTGTAACCGACATTTCCACGAGACGAAGTTAGTGGGACCTTCCAATCTATCTTCATATCTGAGACTAATAGTAGTCATACTGCTTCACTAGAATATCCTACTAAACAAAACAGATCAGCAACCTAAAAGAACTTTATTACAGGTCCACTGTGCTTTTCTCAAGCACGGATCACGGGCATCTCACCCCTGAAACCTCCCAACAGCTCCCTCTCATAGGTAGCAGCCCTACCATCCATTCACGGATTCCTAGAAGGTTTCAGTAAACTTCGCTGATACCATGTTAAATTCCTTAAATCATGGTAAATAGATTCTGCACTTTAATCTAATTTCCATAGGAACAAAAATAGAATTTAAAACTATCAAAATAGCTTTAATTTAATCTGATGCAAGAATCCATTTACACACACTAGAAAACAATAAGTATAACTAAATGAATGACTGTCAAAACCTGATCTCTAGTTATCATTAATTCTGAAACTCAAATCTGCTACAGAAAAATAAAATTAACTTCTTATCAATTCGTACCTCTGCCCTTTCAATTTATAGATCTGAGAAGGGCATACAAAGGAATTATCACGAGTCAGACTTAACTTCAAACTAAAGATCTGCATGAAGTGATGAGGTAGTGTGCTCCAAGAGAAGTTCAACTTCTCTCTCAATTAAACTCAAACAAAAGAAAACTAAACTAAAAATAGACTTTACTAAACTTAGTATTCAAACTGAGACTAAAAGATAACCTTATCCTAAAGTTGGTGCATGGATTAACTAAGTCTTATTAACAGCTATCTAAAGTCGCATCCTACTGGAACTGTTATTACTGAAGAAGACTATACGAGGTACTCTATATATTCTAACATTTTCTTCCCCCTGGAATCATTCCCAAGTCTAATTGTGGTCTCCTTGCTTGCACCATAAACATTTCAAATGTTACCATCCAATCTTCAACATAAACATCTTAGAAAATCCTTGAAATTTGCTAAACAGAATGACCTTATGTGCATATCCATTTGCATATGGTAATGATCAGATTTCATCTCTACGTTATAGTTTTGTAGTTCTTTAGCATAGTGCTTCTTCAGTTGTAGACAAGCTCACCTCATTGAATTCTTTTTGTTCTATTGAGTTCAGACATGTAAATTGTTATAGATTTGTCCATTAGCAGATTAGTCGATAGGCCAATAAATATTAGATACTATTAGGCATTGAGATGAACCACAAGCTTCTACCCTCGTTGGCAACTCATTGGAAACAATCAATATGTTACATTCATGGGACTGCCAACCAAGAAATCTAAGAGAGCAAGAAATGCCAATGCAACATGTCTTCACAACAAGTGCGAACAACTATACCTAGAAAAAAGTGACACATAAATGAGGAAGAAGGATCGAGTTCATTAAAGAAGACATGCTTGTTTAGCCCAAAAGCAAAGACTTGGACAATTAAGAAAAAGTAAGACCAACAAGACTTTAAAGATAATCAAAGTGCTTCAAGTAGGCATGAATAACTTCTATGTGGTAGTGTTGCTTGGCACTTTGTATAAGACACAAAGAAGACCATATTAAACAGGCTAGTAGTGGAAATCCAACATAAGCATTGGCCAAAAGATTCTATTTGAAAACACTACAACATTCACACAAACTCCCATATAGAGAAAACTAGCATTACATTCACCAAAAGCTTTTGTCAATTCCAAAGCATCACTTTCAAGATACAAGTCCCCGCATTGATGTGTTAGCATCATCCTTCTCTTAGGAACTAACATCACTTAGATGTGCTTGAGTGCTTTGTGGGTTCCCTTGCCTTAGGACTATAACCAACACAAATGAGTAAAAGGTCAAAAGAAATGACTACTCATGGAAAATGGTCATCAAAATGATGACTTGATTTTTAAAATACTTATGTAGTGAAAAATCTCACAAAATTATTAATATCTAATTGATACTACACTATGGAAGGTCTAATTACTTACCATGCAATTTTGCATAACGACAAGTCCAAGTCTACCATGCAAATGAATGAGATTGCCCAGTTTTAGAGTCAATCAAGCACACCTAGGTCACCTTAATGTTCGGACACCATGATATCAATTAATGAGTAGGGAGGCGGGGAAAAACGAAGAATGGAGCCCAAATTTGCTAGGAAACTTAGGATTTCTTTCGTTGTTGCTTCAGATGGATTATCTTCTGCATTATTGTGGGGTTCATCAAAATTGTTTGGGTCATTTATGACGGCCAAGGTGAATACATCAAGCGATGTTGGATTGAATGTTGCTGCCCCTATTATTCCATGTAAAGAGGGCTTGGCTGATTCACTTGGGCTGGTCTTTGTGCCCCAGAGTTGGCTTCTTCTTTTCCTCAATTAGAATCGTGCCTCCCCTAGTGTGTTTGCAGCCGGTGACTCCTTGTTTGTTGATAAGGTCCCCATGTTGGATGTTTTGGCTAGTGAAGTAGTGCATGAGAATGTGTCCTTGGAATTGGGATCACCTCCCAAGCATCATTCATTTGCAATTATTGTTGGCTTAGCAATGGAGAGTTAAGGTTTTGACCATGCTCAATCGGCTCCTACTTTGTCAATGGCTACTATTGACTAACCTACAAAATGGGTCTACCTTGTTTCTTGCTCTAAGGAAATTCCTGTGTTAGTCCTTGGTGAAGAGGTTTTGAATGGAGAAGCATATTATTATGCAAAATGGTTTGATTTGTTGGTTTGATAATTTCTAGCCTAGTTTGCCAGACCTCACCCTTGGGTGTCACCGAATTGGAAGCCATTTCTTTGGCACTCTATTGATATTTATCCATATACTTGAGGCTTTTTTGTTATTTTTTGTGAATATGTTACTGACAAGGCATGCATTATTGAGAAGGCATCATGGTTCTAGGGTAAGGTTGTTTTGCTTCTAA
Source organism: Cunninghamia lanceolata (assembly GCA_027924645.1). Taxonomy (NCBI): domain Eukaryota; kingdom Viridiplantae; phylum Streptophyta; class Pinopsida; order Cupressales; family Cupressaceae; genus Cunninghamia; species Cunninghamia lanceolata. Next base: position 12,195,922 of record BSBN01001189.1, on the reverse strand, counting down.
AGCCTCGACATCCCGCCTTCAACCCTGTTACATAGTCCTCAATTCTTCATGCTTGGGTTAGACTCTTGTATCTCCTATTACAATTCTAAATTGAATTGTGTTTGAAGGCCATTGGAAATTCCATTGGCACCTCCATAGCCCTTTCTCCAAAAACAGATGCTCTTTCGTGTCCTACTTTTGCTCGCATTTAGGTTAAGCTAGCAAAAGGTTTACCCACTAAAATCTGGTTGCAAATGAAGGATCAGGTTTGGAAACAACTAAGTTAAAAAAAATTCACTTTTCGATGCAAGAATGTTTTGGTTTGGGGCATTTTGTGGATGCTTGTTTAAAGGTTAAGTCCAAGTCTTTGGGTATGGCCTCATGGTTGAAGGATCCTCTACCCCTTCATCTAAGAGTTTACAAGTCTGCTTTTAGGGTCTCTCTTAGACCCCCTCCTTTTTCCTCAATGCCTTCTCTTGGTGTTGCTTTTCAAGGTTCTTTGAAGGCCCCTTCAGATTCTTTCATTCCTCCTTATGGTGAGGGGCACCCTCCTCTTCTTGCACAGAATGAGGTGTTTGATGTTCCTTTGTTTCCCCTCTCTTCAATGGTGCTTGGAGTTGCTCCTTCCTCTACACAACTTCAATGTTTGCTCTCTTTGCAACTTGGAATTTCGTCTCCTTCCTCTTTGAAGCTTCAATCTTCCCCCTCTTTGAGTTTTGAGGCTTCGTCTCCTTTGCCTATGGCTACTTTTTTGGGTGTGCAACCAACATTGTCAAACTATCAAAGTGTGCTTGATGTAATATCCCCAATGGGATCTGCCCTAAAATTCTGATTTTTATTTTCTGAATTCTGCCCTAGATTTCTGCACTTTTAGTTTTCTGCTGAAACCCTAGAATTCTGCTATGATTTTCTGATTTCAATTAAGCAGGGACAGCGAACATATATACAACCAAATGCTCAAATAATAAAGCAATCATGAACCCTAATGATTATATCTTCAAGCATGAACTTATCCAACCAAACATATCATCAAATTGCAATCATAAACATGGAACAATTTTGATTTTGAGATTATCCAGTCTGCTGCTATAAAATCAGAATTCTAAATATGCAAATTACATCCAAGAATATAGGCCAAACATGCCCAAATACACCATAGATTTCTGCTGTTACAATTCAGACCTAATGATAGGTTGATACATACCAAAACATGGCAAAATGAAGAGCAAATAGTGAAATCGCTCTCCTAGGGAAGTGGCACCAATCCTAGGGCATGAAACCCTAATGCAATACGAGCACAAACCACCAAGAATGCTGCTCCAAATGTGCCGCTCAGATCTGCTCCAAATGCTGCTATGAATTAGGGTTAAGGAAACCCTAGACAATAAAGAAATCGCCTCCAAAATGCCAAATTGCTCCTCCCAAAGGTGGCGCTCCAATTAGGGCAATGCCTAATGCAAAATGAGCATCCAAATGCCTCCAACGGAATGCTGCTCCAATCTGATCTAGAAATCTGAATATACAAATCAGCTCCAAGTCTCCATAGATCTCCAATGAAGTGCAAGTAGGCTTCCGTGATGAAACCTCCACAAAGATGAATTAAGTTTTTGTCTAATTCACCAAGAATCACAAGGGTTTTCGTCATTGGATTCATGCCCAACAAAAGTTGCAGCTAATTGAGACAAACTCAATATGAAAATAGGAGTGAATGATATCCTGAAATGACCACAAATTCCTTATATTTATACATGCTTTTTCCCTCTTCCTCAAGCTGGCCGACCTAGCCTTGTTTTTTCTTAATTTTATTTCACTTTATCTAGGGCCAACCTCCTCTAGATAAGATGAGAGCCCAAAATTACAAATTAAGGATTTGTCCCCTTTTATTATTTCTCCCTTTGGCGCCAAGACACAAGAGGTATCATTATTTTATTTTATTTCCTTTTCATACCTTCTTTCCACTCTCCAAGTGGGTCGCTCCACCTTAGGGTAAATTATTTGACTGGTGTTGACTTCATCAAGAATATCACAAAATTATGCCAAGTCATAATCCATCATCGTTTTGCCCTACAAAAATGCCTAAGTATGAAAACTTGCCAATTAGGTCATCACTAGGTGATCACTCCGAAAATGGGGACATTACACTCGATGTCCTAGAGGCAAATGACCCAAACTTGGACACTTGGACATCAATGTCTCATAAAAAATCTAGAAAGATAACTCGGATGGTTTTGCAGTCCCATAAGGTTTATTCGTAACGTTGGCTTGTCTCTTTCTCTTGTGTGGGATTTGCTCTCTTTTTGTCTTTCATGTGTATCTGTCTAGATGTATGTGGTTGTACTCGATTTATGGTTGTTTCTCTATGCCTACTAAACCCTGTGAGGCTATGAGGGTTGTTCATGCAAACTTTTGCTTGTCTCGTATGTAGTTATGTTCACATATTATCTAAAAATAAATTAGGGAGGGAAGCAAAAAATGATGATGGTTATTAGAAAACTACTAGCACCTCAAGGAACTCAAAGGTTATTTGAGAAAAAGAATGGCAGTGTACATTTTAGCAAATCTATGGTGATATCAATGCATAAGAAAAATCTTCACCCCAGGTTACCTTTATCTTTTGTTGTACAATTATCTTTATTCTACAACAAAATAGATTGACCCACATGATTTTGTTTGTAAATATTTTATATGCACAATAATAGGGTATTTCATATTGGTAGGGTTTAACGTTAATAGATAGATAAAATTACAATAAAAACAATAGAGAGAATTTTGATGACATCCTCAAGTGTTGGCCAATTAGTAATTCAAACTCTTATATTAACTGTATTATGTAATAATAATATAAAAGATGCTAATATTCAATACATTTTTGCAACACATAAATTTAATAAGCATCCCAAACATTAAAGTATAGGTAAAAGGATAAATGTTGCTCGTTAACAATCATTTCCAATACAAATTTTCAAGTTATTCATAAGCAAAGTAAAAACAAAAAGATTCAGCTCAAAGATTTAAAAATGAGATTTCCTTCAATTCTTTAACTATAGCAATTCTCCTTGCAACTTTAATCAAGAATTATCAATGAGTTATGTTAGCATTTTAATTCGCACCTTTCAATGCGACACAAAACGGAACAGATGTGTAGTAGAACCGCTCTTTGAATTAGAAGGGAAAGCTCCTAGTAAAATAAAATTTAACCTATTATGAACAATATGTACTTGCATTTTACAAACTTTATAGTGTTTTAAAGGGTGATTCACGTTCATATTGAATTAACTTTAAATGTGTATCTTTTTGGGTTTGCATAGTGTAAAAGGCTGAAACGCTCTTTCAACATTAGGCAAAGGATTTTATGCTTTTTGTCTTAAAATAAATCATACAACTAGACACTTGCATTGTTCAACTAACATCAAAGACTAGACAATTCAAAAACACAAGGATTGAATAGGTTTGAACATAACGACACAAATGCTTTAGTAAATTAATTAAAGGAATTGGCACAAAGCCATGATTTTGCAACTTCAAATAGACCTGCAATACAAAGCTTGCAAATTTGGTAGAAGCAATTTAATCTACTTCAGCACATATGACAAAATCATTCACTAGTAATTAAAAGCAAGATAAGCTTAAAATTCTATTGAACAAATAACAAATTCACAATAGCATTGAATGCTCAATGAATAACAATTTCAACATAATGTAGACATGAAAGTTACCATTGATCTATCCCCAACTAAGTGCAAAAAGGCACTTATTTATACTATTTACAAAGCTGCATGAAAATAAATGAAATAAATTAACTACACTTCCACCCTAACTACGACCACTTGCATGATCTACAAACTTTATTACAAATTATCTAGTCCATTAATTTTAATGTGACTGTCAGTTCAACTTATGTTTCAGAATATCACAATTATCCATCAAAAGCTCATGTCTCTCACATGATGAGATAGACAATCGAATAATAGTTAACTCCAGGTTAAAAATAGTGAATGCTAAAAATAGTGGGAAGTTAAAACTAGTGTGAGCTCTGTTAAAAATATTGCAAACTTTAAATATGTTCTCCTTTTCAAAAATGGTGACGAACTATTTTTAGCACAGGCTAAAAATAGAATTTATTGGAAGGCAGCTCTAGATGATTCTAATTTGACGATGCTTTCTTTTGTTCCAATGAAATCTAGCAACCCTCTAATGAAAACTCTAAAAGTGTGAATATTCTATAACCTTGATGACTCTAATCTGAAACCTTTTGGTGAAGCTCTGGAAATTTGCTTTGACACTTTCATTGTTGGCAAAGTTTTGGCAAACTCTCAAGATTTTAGAAAGTTTGATTATTTGATGAACACCCTGCTTGAATATGAACATCCTCTTGTTCACTCTTTTCAAAAATCACCTTCCCCTCAATTTGATCACTAAAACTAGAGGTTGAATCCTCCGTGCAACTCCACTGCTGAAAACAATCTTTTTGATTGCTTGAATATCCGAAAAACACTAAAGTGAGAACACTTCTTTGCTGGAGATAAAAATTAGAATCTGATTAATTAAATTGATCAGCAAGAAATACACACTACATGATGCGAAATAGAAGATGCGAACTCTAAAAATCTTCAACCACCGTTGTTGCAACTAAAATATCTTTGTTACAATGCTTGAAATCAGTTCTTAAACCTTTCAACAATCAAGAAATACACCGTATTTGCTCATGAACAAAAATTAGGTTGCTTGTGAATAATAGATGCTGACTTTTTATATAGACATTTCACTTTGCCTTTTTTTAAATCTTCAACAGACTGCAATCTATTTTTTTTTTAAACATCAATAATTATTCATATGAATAATAATTACCGATTAATGATAATTATTAATTGCTAATTAATATTATTAAAAAAAAATTATTAAGCTCATAATTTATAGGTGCACTTTTACTGCCTTGACAACAGTTTTTAAAAACTTCAAAAGCATAGGAAATGTGCACCTTTTTTCTTTTTAGGTTTTTCTTTTTTAAATGATGATAAAAGGGGGGTATGCAAGGAGACGCACCTTGCATACCTCTCATGAAGCTTCAAAAGAAGCCTTCAAGGTAGGCTTCAACGTGTGCTTACATCAAGCGCTTTATGTTATCTTTTTTTTTTTAACTTTTTCTAACTTCTAAAATCTGACCGCTGCCCTTCCTTTATGATTTAATTTTTTATTTTTTAATGTTAGTTAACAATTATTAATAATCTATGTTCCACGGCATTTCGCGGACGGGGATGGGGGACGGCAGGGGACATGTTTCAGGGACGACAGTCCGAGGGCCATTTTTTGGGGACGGCAATATATATGTGTGTGTGTGTGTGTGTAGATGTCGATGCATAATGTATATATATATATATATATGTGCGCATTTATATTATGCATATATGTATATATATATATATATATATATAGTTTAAATTTGAGTATCTCTCTCTCTGTCTATATATATATATATATTGAAAATTTTATTTTATATATATATAGACAGAGAGAGACAGAAAGAGAGAGAGAGCCTCAAATTTCTACAAGTTAATGGGCAGCAGTATAAGACCATAAGTTGAATAACAGCAGGAACTATTAACGGCAGTAGTATAACAGAAATAAAATTAATCATGACAGCAGTATAACAGCAATAAATTTAATCATGACAACAGTATAACAGCGATATAATTTAATCATGACAGCAGTATAACAACAATATTTAATTGCCAGCTGTGAGTTTTCTTTTTAAAAACATTATAAAATGTATATTTGATGTTGGGGACGCCTAGCCATCCCCGAGACGGCCAAGGGACGTCTCAGACGTCCCTGCTGCCTTGGGGACGGCCACATGTCCCCAATGTGTTCCCTGGCGTTTCCGAAAAAGGGGGTGCATTTGGGGACGTTTCCCTTTTTTTAATTTTTTGGGGACGGCTAGGGGACATCCCCTACCATCCCCCCGTCCCCAAAACGCCAAAGGGGACAGGGACGGAGGTTTGAGGGCAGGGGACGCGTCCCCGTGTAACACAATTAATAATAAATCATTAATAATTTATATTATTAAAATAATTAACATTTTCTGATTTTTTTAATAATTTTAGACAATAATAACAATATTAAAAATTATTAATAATTAATAATTGTTTTTAATTCAAAATAATTATTTAATATTTTTTAAATATACTAACAAATAACAATAAATTATTAATTAAAATAAAATATTTTAAACAATAATTTTAATTAAAATTATTAACTAACAATCAATAATAAATTATTAATTAAAATCGACAGACAAATTACGAACACTTGACAATTCCACATTTTGGACTTTGACAACATGACCTACGTCTTGGCCAGAAATTGAACAATTTTGGACTTCGACAAACAATTTGGCACACACAAATGATAATTTGATGATGACATTTCATGTATCACAATTGAGTTTCGGATTTGACACAACAAGTTCTCACTTAAAATCTTCAAGAAATTGCAATCAATTAGAACTAACTCAACCAATCGCAAATGTTTTAATTGAAATAAATTGCATATAACTTTATTGCCAATGTCAATTTATCTAAATTTGACTCTTTTGCTAGCCATTCTATCTGCCCAATTAACTCAGATGCTCAGTCAACCTTGCCAATGCTAAGACAATATTTGCATATTTATCAAGGCAGATTTCCAAACTACTTAATATGACATCCAACCAGATTAACTTCATTTAGAATAATCTTCGCACTCCTTGACCAATCTCCAAATCAAATGATATGCCATCTATCCAATTAAGCTTAATTTAATAGGCATTTAATCACCATTTAATTAATCCTCTTGTACTGCATTACACATCATCCAAACTCACTTGAAATGAGAAATGAATTGTGTAAGCCTTGTTTTGTGGCAATTGAATGATGGGCTTTGTCCTAAGCTAGCCCAACTTTAGACTATAAATTAATTAGAAAGTTAAACCTTTTAAGTGTTTTTCTTATAGGTGATATAGGCTATAGAAAACAATTTTTCACTTGCAGGAATTCGTGATATAAAATGCAAGTTCATGTGGGACCCTTACCTTTTAGTCACATGGCCACAAGGAATGAATCTGACATGCCTGGACATATAATATAAGTGAAGTCATATGCAACATGCTGAAGTCAACAAAGATAAGAACATATTTCAAAGCCATAAACTATTATGATAATGGCAATCCATTTTTTGTTGCAACTCTAAATTCATCGCTAAGCCCAAACAATCATGTTTTATTATTAATTTATTCCAATACCATGGATAGAACAAAGCAAAAGATATCTAAATACCAGCCTTGGATGGTGCAAAGGACCCCTAGTAGTTCGTAGTTTCTTTTCTTCATGAAAAACCAAAATGGTGCCACTCTGAAGTCAGATTACATTAAAACAAAATATTGGAACGTGGCTCATTATCAAATAAGCATGCGTACATTTGGAGTATTTGCCATTTGTTTAATTCAATAATGCAATATCTGATTGGTGTGGCAGAAAATTTAGCAGATACATGTTGAACATTTAAACATAAACAGGGGAGGTAACTAACCAATCAAGCTTCTTGGCCTGTTTTGTGCTGCACGGCCCCTAATATTCTTGTCAGCACTCGTGTGTTTGATCAACTCTTGCTGCTTTCTTACATTTTCTTCAGTGATCTTCATAAGGCGATCTGGGCCAACCCATTCATCCCAGCTGTCCATTATTACATTAATGTAATATCAACATCATTTTATCTATACATTTGTCCCAAAAACAGATAGCAATAGAAACAAGACTACAGATTCTTTCATTTTCCATCTGAGTTCAATTTCAAGACTCTCACGCCCATTTGGATCAAGAACACTGCAGCCATGTTATGGCTAGCTTGGTTCCACAAACAAAGCATAGCATTGAAGATATTGATATTTATTATTTATATATTACTTACTGCATTCAGTGTCACAGATTCAATATGCATGTTAATATGACAATCTAAAATGGTGCAACATAGAACAACAAAATAACATTGAAACATACAATAAGACAGTTCATCCATATACAAATGTTCTTGTCTATCTAGAGTACACCTGTAAATCACAAACTGAGAGATAAGCAAAACCAAGAGATGCAAACTCACTTTTTGCTCCAACCCTGCGATACAGGATACAAGGGAACAGAAATTAGGAGTGTATGAACCATATTATACCTGATAGCAATACTATATTGTTCAATTAGCTACCACCTCTTCCTACCCTAGCAACTTATGACAGGAATAGTTGATAACAAACCTAATGCAGTAAGACCACAAGAATAAGAAGCATATACTAAAGAGTAAACCCCACATTGGAGGTTACTTTACAGTGTTAGTGCATCTACAACTTATAAACAAAAAGGTGAAAAAGATGAAACAGTGCTCACAAGATAGTGTACAAAATATTTCCATTCTTTTTTCCGAATCTCTGCTTTTTGAACCTTCAGCCCAAAAAAAAGAGACAAAGTTAGATAATGCATGATTGAATTATCTAGAGAGTACCTACAAACTCCTGTAAAAAACAAATTCTATATGACCAACCATAACTCAATTTCAAGTCCAAATCTTCTGCCCTGCCTCCTTGTTTTAAGTATTTCAAAAACAAATGGTTCTGAAAATCTTACAGAAAAAATCCAATGAAGAAAGACCATGTAAGCTACTCAACAGTGTTTGAAGCAAAGAATAGTGTATTATCTTTCAAAGACACTAAATTTAAAATAAAATAAAAAACACTCACTGGGGTCAACTTGTCATGACTCATATCTTGAATGACTATGAAACTAGAAGAACCTGTAATTTAATAAGAACACAACTGCAACAATGAAAGGAACCGAAAGTGATTGTCACAATTCTACCTGTACAAAGAAAAATCTAGATGAAGAAATTATAATAGATGAAAGGTGTACATAGACATTGCGAAAGCGACTCTAAAGTTCCCATTATGAAAGGTGTACATAGAGATGCGTCAAAAAATCAAATTTTGAACTGCACTTTTACATCGTCAAAGTGACTCCAAAGTTCCTAAAGCTCAACAATATTCTGGCTTTGTAAACATATTTGAAAAAGTAAGATTTAAATCATTAAAAATTGTAAATATTATTTAATGTTAAAAAGGGGATCTGAAGAAGGTAGTTATGTTATAGCTATGTTATACAGTAACTCTATATAAATACTTCTACTTTGAAAACCAAGGGTTTTTCTCCCTCCATATAATTTGAAGGACTATAAATTTTCATGTTGCTATCTCCATGAATTTATATGTTGCCTCAATTCAGCAAATGGACATAGAGCTTCAACAGGATCTGAGACTGATCAAAAGGCTGGTATGATGTGTCTAAGGATTCAAATTTCAAACAATTGGAATAAACCCTAGGATGAAAATTTTCAAGTGATATACACCAGATGAGGGATTTCAGGCAAATGTAGGTTGTCTGAAAGCATCAAAAACACAAATTCTGGCGGCAAAACTTGTCAAGTAAACTCAAAAGCACTTTTACCATTGGATCCCTCCTACCATTTTTCCCACTGTCTTTTCTAGGTCTGTATTTCACCCACTTTGATTCTCCCTTTCTCTAAGTCATATCCTCTATTCAAAGTTTCAAACATCATACAAACACTTCACAAACACGCACAAAAATAAATCCTAAGCAGATCAAGCAAAGCTTAATGGCACTAGAAATTGATAAATCCCCTATGTGGCGTAATGGGAATTTATGTAACAAGGCTTGAAGAGTTACAAGGAGATTGATCAAAAGGTTGTTATGATGTATCTAAGGATTCAATTCAGCCAAAGATTGATTGACAGGTTTAACAAGAAGGATTCAGTGATCTATCTTAAACTGTTGGAGCAATTGAGACAGAGTAGTACTGTGGACAGTTATGTGGCAGAATTTCAGAGATTGTCAGTGACGATTCTGGATTTTAAATTTTTCAAAGAGGAGGCTCATAGTCCTTTACATGGAGGGTTTGACCAAACCTCTTAGAGGTTGGGTTAAGGCTTTTGATCCGCCGTCATCATTGGAGGTCATTAAGAGAGCTCTAACCTTGGAGACTTCGATTCCTAGGAACAAATTTCAGCACAAGGCATCACCTCCAGCACCACAAAAGGAACCATTTCAGAAGGGAGTGTCACATCAAAAGGAGATGCCATGGAAAGCAAGCAAGGAAGAGGAATCAAAGAATGAGCTTAGAAGGAAGAAGTTGTGTTTCTCTTACAAAGAACCATGGGAGCCTAGTCACCAATGCTTTGGCCGTGGATAGGTACATTACATAGAGGTATTCTTGGATGAAGAGATAGAAAAAGAGGATCCAAAACCAAAGGTTGAGGAGAAAGAACAAGAGGAAGAGACTTGGGGAGGCACCCTTGCTTCACTTTCAGGTGCTCCTAAGTATCATCCATTCAAAGTTCATGGAGTTTTGCATGGGCAAAAGATCATAGTGTTGATTTATAGTGGAGCCACCCATAACTTCAAAAATGAGGACTTGGTATCCAAGAAAGGATTAGGTACAGAGGACTTCGAAGAATTCAATGTCCTAGTTGCAAATTGCTTCACCGTTCCTTGCACTGAGAAGATACAATAGCTTGACATCACCTTGGGAAGACATAGGATGCGTGATGACTTCTATGTTGTTGGTTTAGGAAAGATCAACATGGTTTTGGGTGTGCAATCGCCATATTCCCTTAAGGAACTCACCCTAAACTATCAAACTATGGAGCTGAAATTCAAATCAGAAGGGAACAAGGTAGTGTTTCGAGGCATCAAAGATGGAGCTCCAAGATTCGTTATGGCCAAGAGGATGTAACATCAATTGGTGACAACCACAAATTCATCCATAGGTGAAATACTTTTTTAATATGGTATTCAGTCTATTTTGGATCAACATAGTAAGGTGTTTGTTATTATACCTCTAGGATGCCCACCAAGTAGAGGATTTCATCAAGAGATAGGGAAGAGATATGCTAGAGATATATTTCCTATTGAGGAAGTAATTGACACCACAAGAAGCCTTCAAGAAGGTGTTCATAATAATATCATAGTAGTGCAGCAGAAGCTTGGTGGAATGAAATCAAAAGATAGCAAAGAAGTCATAATGGGGAAGAGTAGTGATAACGTATTACAATTATGTTGTAAGGGAAACATCTCAGGGACTGCTGTCATCAAAATTTCTAGCTTAAGGACTGTTGTCATCATCATTCTCAGCTGCTACATTACATCATTTGCAGCCATACAAGTGTTTTCAGTCATAGGATTGAGTGATTTTCAGTTTGTTGCTGCTATTTAAGTATTTTCAGTCATTGTATGGTTGTTCCCAACCTCTAGATTGCTGACATTGTTGATTTTGGCAAAGGATTTTCAGTATTGCAACTGATTTACCATTTTTTTATTGCTGATTTTCAGGGTTTCTAATTTTGAACTGTCGTACACAGCCACTAGTTCATAGATTCTAAGAGATTTTTCTTGTATCATGCTGTTTGTGAGGGGTTTCGGCCATTGGAGCTGCTGAAAACAATTATTCCAACCACTGTACTACTGATTTGGTAGAGGTTTCAAATGATTTATGACTGTTGCAATGTAATGTCCCCATTTTTTGGGATGGTCGCCTTTTGAGAGCTATTCACCCTTCATGATTTTCGGGAGGCAATTGGAATGCGCAAGCTTGGTGGAAGACTTGTTTCACTCCTTGGTTTGGGCCAACTTGGAGGGAAGGAATAATAGATGGATTCAAATCTTTAATTTGAATCCCTTGACTTTGAGCGCCATAACTAGTATAAGAGGGTCGGCCCTCTTTGAGGGAATAACTAATAAAAAATAAGAGGGAAAAGCCAGGTTGGCCAGCTTGGAGAAAAGGCAGCAATAAAGGTATAAATACAAGTTATGTTTGGCATTGCAAAATACATCAATCAACAATCTTATTCATTCATCTTGGAGAGCGATCTCTTGAGAAGGGTATTGGGACAAAAACCTCACTATCCTATTGGAGGATTCCATAACGGGAATTCACTTGCACTTCATTATTTGGAGCAGAATTATATATCAGATTTGAAGATCACATCTAGGCACTTCGTTGGTGTTGATTGTCCATCATTTGAGGAGAAGATTGCCCTATCACTGGAGCGCCACCTCTTGGAAGGAGATATCTTGCATACCTGAAGTTTATTTGCAGATTTACATTTTCAGCAGAGCAGAATTTATGACAGCAGTTAGGGCAGACCTCATTCGCCCTCCTTCTAGGACATATCTTGGCCTATGTCGTGTCCCCGTTTCCGGCTTGATCATCAAGTGTATAATGGATTAGCCTAGTCCTCATTCCCGGAGGCTAATTCTAAGTAATGAGGGAATGAACTGGTTTTTGACTAACTTAACCTTTTGTTTTGCAGGAGCAAAGTCAGAAACTTGTAAATTGACCAAGTCTGGGAGTAGTTTCATCAACCCCAGTGATCACCATTGCCAGGCGCACTCCTTGACAAATCAGGTTCACTTTGGCGCCCAACTTCCAAAGCTCATTTTAGCTCTCAATCTAGCATTCAACTGAAGGCGCTCTTTGTGGTTTACTTCATCCAACTCAATGCCCAGTTCTGAGATAAGCGAAGATGTTAGGAATAAAGTTTCAAAGATATGAAGTTGTACTTTCTGATGAGCGCCTAGGTTTTGAATCCTCTCAAATGGCGCCCAAGGATCTATCAACTGCATCAAGGCGCCCATCCTAGTCTTCATTGCCTGCAATTGGCGCCTAGCCCTAGAAATCCTACAAGTATGACTTCTGGCGCCTAGAAATGAAGTTTAAGTGAGGCGCCTCAAGGAAATGGATGAAGTTAAGTGTCAAGCTATCTTTCTGGATCAAGATGACAACATTTGGAAGCTAGGCGCAATCTTATGATGTCACCACCTCAAATTGGCATCTAGAACTAATGATGCATGACTCCAGAGAACTCATTTAGGCGCTAATAGGCATGATGTTCTGAACTCACTCCGATGCCTCCGGAAGTGAACTCTTGCATGGAAATGAGCCATTCAAGGAAGGGCGCCAAAACCACTGCAGAACTTCCAACACTAGACTTGCGCCTAAGTGTAATTGAAGATGATAGAACCCCAGATGAGGGCGCTGGATTAAAGGAGTGTCAAAAGGATTTAGATGGCAAGTGTTTGAAAGAATAAGTTGTATAGAACATCTTCCTTAAGATACCAGGCGCTGATACCTATTGAAACTACACCAAGTGTGCGCCTAAGGTAGTTGCAAGCCTTCCAGAACAGTTAGGGAACAAGGCGCTCCATCAGGAGGAGAGATGATGATCATTTGAAGTCTTAAGCTTTACAAATCAGTGGTAGAATTGGCTAAGTTTCACTAGGCGCACTTTCTTGTTCTCACAAACTCCAGAATGCATGAGGCGCCAATCCAAGGTCAAACACTTCAAATGGGCGCCTTGATCTAAGATTGGTTGTTAGGTCTATTGAATGAGTAAGGAACTTCTTCAAGTGAACTTCATTCTCAAGGAGATCAAGTAGAAAGTTGGAATTATCAAGTAATGATGTTTTGATACCTAGGCGCTTACTGAGTCAAGAATCCTCCATTTGAGCGCCTAGCATGGATGATTGATAGAAGACTTTGAAGTTAGGAGAAGTCACTTGAATGAACAATCAAAGTTGAAGAGGGAAACTCCTAGCATAGGTGCATGTTTGGTCAAAATTCCTCAATCCTGGCGCCTAAGATTGAAATCTAAGTGAGGCGCACTTATTGAGCATTTCCTACCTCATAGCGCCTAACCTCAAAGTAGCGCCTAACCTCAACTCCAATGAGCGCCTCATGAGGATTGACTGAGTTGAGTGTCAAGGCACTCTTCTAGATCAAATTGATAACATTGAAGAGCTTTTTCCAAGTTAGGCGCAATCTCCAGGTGCAATCTCCTCAACTGGCGCATAGAGCAAGCAAGGCGCACTTTCATGTTCCAGACATCTCAACTTGGCGCCTAGCTAGAAGATAAGGTAGTTGTAACTACCTGAGCTTTCATTGGTCGACAGACTGTCTTCGGGATACGTGTCAAGGTCTCTGGATAAGCTTGCCAACTCAGAATGAGTCATCAGATGGAATATTCCCTTGGATATGTCCCCTGGGAAACGTGCCTTGGTTCCTCTTCGTGCATTGAAAAACGTGCCTTCATTGCCTTTGGAAGGCCTATAAAAGGAGGAGCTCTCTCATTCATTTGGCACCCATGCATTTGACAAAAAATTCTCTCTGCAAAGCTGTTGAGCTTGTAATCTTGAGGCCTGCGAGTTTCAAGTGTTGGGGTGATGCTCCCTCAACTGACAAGGTCATGCTCCCTTGTTGTACTGTGAGGTGTTGACATTCAGTTGACATCGTTGAGTTCAATTGAGTCGATCAAGTATAGGCGCCCATTGTAATCATCAAGGCTCCAAGGCCTGCTTTTGTAATTCCATTTGAATAAAGTGTAACTTCATGCCATTGAACGCATTATTCATGTAATAAGACAGTAGGAGTTGATTGAATCAAGTAATAAAACAAGTACCCAGCTTAAGGTTGATTCATTCAAATAGTTATCCTTGATGTATATCTTTGTGTTGTTGAAATAGTTGATGAGCTGATAGCAAGTAAAATTGTCTAAGTAAGGAAAAATTTTGGTAGAATTAGTTGGGTATCTTACAGCCTATTTGGTATGTAATGTGATGATAAATACTTGCTATATGTCTTGTGACTTGTGGCCGTTTGCCCTAGTCAAATATATATCATTTTGGACTGCACATTTCCAGTTTGTAACAGCAGATCAGACTTCTTCTTTATGAGTTAGTTTCATGATTGTAATTATGCATTTCATGGTGAATATCATTTGCAATATTGGACCGATCATATTAAGAAATTATGTTAATGCTTTGACATGATTAATGATAATTGTTTGCTATTATTCAAAGTCTGATTTTGGAGGAGAAATTAGGATGACGGCAGAATAATAAAGTGCAGAAATTTTAGGGCAGAATTAGGGTTTAAACAAAAAAGTCAGAATAATAGCCAAACATCCTATTTAGGCTATTACAGTGGTATCAGAGCCATGATCCTGCCAGCCTGGAAGGTTTGATTGAAGAGCTACTATGGGTTTGTCTTGCATCATGGACGAAGAGTGGAATTTTGCATATGCATCGTTTTGGCAAACACATGAAAGATTACAAAGATTATTTGATCGATGGAAGCAAGAAGAAGAAGAAGCCAAAAAGATCAAACGAGATTGCAAGCGATGAAGGATAGAAAAGCAAGAAGATTTGCAGCCCTATGAGGGTAAGGATAAAGGAGAAGAATACATAAGTTTCCATAAGGTCATAAATCAGTCTATATATGTTGAAGATTGGACTCCAAGCCCTAAAGGAGACAAAGCCAAAGGTACACCTCAGCCCCATGAAGATAAAATTGAAGATGCCGCCATGAAAGAGGAAGGTTTACTTACAAGCCATTATGAGGGTTTGAGCGAAGAAGTTTCACACATTGCAACGAAGGATTACCTAAGGCCTCATAATGATCACACGAAGGAAGGACATGCTATCACAGAGATTACCAAACTTACAAGGTTGAACCAACTACATAAGGGTATGAGTTCTTTAGATGTTGCTTCATCACCTTTACATCACGTTGACAAGGAATCAAATTATGGATTGGATATTTGTGAGACGAACATTGTTCGTACATTTGAGGATAGTTCAAAAATGTTGCCACATATCGAACAAAGAGATGTTGTTAAGGTGTTGAGTTGGATTGGCAAGAGTTGAATGATCCCTTGGAGGATAAGGAGGTCATACATGTTTCACCTATTATGGAAGACCATTGCTCTGATGGCGACCCCTTGCCCAAGTATGATGATGACTTACTTTTCACACATGATGCCATGAAGGGGGCTGATTTGGAGCAGTATGCTCAATAATGACCAATCAGAAATTCTGCATGAAGACGTTAGGTCTCATAAGTCACATCCTTTGGAAGATCAACTACGGGTAAATGAAGGTATGATTGTGGCAGCTCTAACTCTTTTTGATCATATTCATAAGATGATGGCAGGCTTGTGTTGGAAGGCTCTAGGGAAAAATGGAGACCTTGAATAAGACCTATATCTTGCCGACCTACATGAGCTCAAGGAGGCCTTGGTGGTAGTAAAGTCCAACTACCTTCACTTGCTTGCGGATAGAGATCATCTTCTCACACTTGGTGAGATATACTTGGAAGCCTTGAGAAGAAAGGAAGATGAGATGGATGAGCCTTGTTGGAAGAGGGCACACCCTTCATCATACACAACGGAGGCTCAATCTTCTATGACAACTACATGCAAGGGACAACACGCCAATCAAAAGTTTGTGAAGAATGGACACATGGATAGAGGAATTGATGGTACACAAGGAGACATAGCTTGCAGCCATAGGACAAAGTTTGGGACACATGATACACCTGATTTTCCATTTAAGACATCACATGGACCTGCCCTAGTTGATGATCAGTCACTCATGAGGGAAGAGAAGGTTAAGGTCTATAAGGATATAAGGACATCACTCAAAGGCATGAGATAAGATCTGATTTTTGGATATGTGACAGCAGTCCCTTACTCTCACAATATCAAGTCATGATAGCCAAAGAAGAAGAGGTACAATTCAAATTTGAGGTGAGTAAATTTCATATAGAACCCCCTTTTGGATCTGCACTTGTGAGAGGACACATGGCAAAGGAGAAAGAAGTGATTGATGAGCTAGAGGACAGCTGGATAAGGTATGATAACAGGCCTGACTTTCCGATGTATGGCAGCAGTTCTTTGTCTTCACATTATTATGTTATGACAGCCAAAGGGCTCAGCCTTGAGGCATGTAAATCTCATAGGGAGTCTCATACTGGATCAACACTTCATGGGAAGCATGCAACAGTGATGAAAGAGGTGTTTGACATAGAGAAAGACACTACAGAAAGGTATGTCAAAGGGTCTGATTTTGATTGGATCAGCAGTCTTTTATTCTTGCATACTTATAGGTTGACAACCCCTACACTTGGGAATGAGAGTGGGAAGATCTCGGTTGTGGATAAGGCATTCCATGGGAAATCAAGTATGAAGACTTTGTGGATTATCCAAGGCACAAGATGATTGAGTTGATATACAGTTACATGGAAGAGGCAAAGAAGGTTCCAAGCACATGGCATCAAAGGGATGAGCATTGCACAATGGATAGAATGAAGCAATCAAAATTGCATAGTGTAAGGTATGATTCAAAAATCTTTTCACCTTGCTTGCCCCATAATTTGGTGTCATACCTTTTGAAGAGCCATTCAAAGGCTCAAGTCATAGGCATGGATGGAGTATTGGAGCACAAACTTAGTGGATTAGCTACTAGTGCCTTGTCTTCACATGATGAGGGAGTCATAAGTGGTTCAGCTTTTGATGGTTTGTTGGACATCCTTGGAGAAGATGAGGAGTTGGGTAGTGATGTGATGCAGCCCTATCATCTTATTGATCCCTTGATGCTGGACTATGGCATTGGACTTGGTGGTGAGCATGATGGCATTGATTTTCCAGCCTTAGTTCATGGAGTCCTTGAGAAGTTTGCTTGTGATGAGATTCAACGGGTAGATGACTCTTTGATAGAGTATGAGGCTGCCCTATTGAAGGGATTTGAGACTCATATCATGGAGACACTTGTTCTTGTTTGGCATCCACTTTAAGGAATGGAGTTTCAGCTGAGCTATGACATGAGGTATGGAGGTATTCTTATGAGGGTGTTTGATATTGAGTCACTCATGCTTGTATTTCAGCTGGGATATGGCTTAGGGTTTGGAGATGAGCATGAAGATATTGGTGTTACAGCCCTAATTCCTGAGTTACTACTTCAAGCACAAAGGGAACATGGCTGTTCTACATTGTTACACATGGATTTCTTTGAGAATACTTGGAGGACAGCAGTTGATGGGGTGTTTTGAAGGGGCTTGGACCATCTCTTCATCACTGGAGGATGGCGTATGGATGATACTCCATCACCATATGTCATTAGAGGTATTATCTCCAGCCACATAGGTTTGATTTTCAATTGAGAGGTTGCTGTTCTGATCTACATCAGCAACCTAGGAGGAGCTGATATGTATTGTTTTGCACCTATGATGGGAGCTTTGCACATCCACGGGAGGTCGACTGGAGTTGGAGAATGGATTGATGTTAGCACTTTGAAATGCCTTCATCTTTTCTTGATTGCCAGACATGATGATAGGATGCTTTGGGATCCAAGGGGAGGTATGTTTGGTACATCACTTCATTGGGGCATTGATGGGTTGCTTCACAACTCATGGAGTATTGCCGATGATTATATCAAAGTAGAACAGCGGAAGCTTGGAGACTTGTGGTTGTGTTCCAGGGATCACACTCTTCATCACTTGTTCTTCGAGGCTTCAGATTGGAGAGCTTTAGGGTTTATTGCACTTGTGGTTGAGGGTATATTTTCTGGAGAATGGTGCTTGGTTGGACTCGGGAGTGTATGGTTGCAGCTATTGGAGTTCATTTTGCATTACATTCTTCTTGGAAGATGCAGCCACCAGTGCAGGATTTGTATGGCCACCGGGCATGCGGACAAATGGAGATACATGTCACTTGACACTATCTCACAGCATACACACTTGCCATTGCTAGAGGACAAGCAATTCTAGGAAGGGAGGGTTGTAATGTCCCCATTTTTGGAATGGTCGCCTTTTGAGAGCTATTAACCCTTCATGATTTTCGAGAGGCAATTGGAATGCACGAGCTTGGTGGAAGACTTGTTTCATTCCTTGGTTTGGGCCGACTTGGAGGGAAGGAATAATAGATGGGTTCAAATCTTTAATTTGAATCCCTTGACTTTGAGCGCCATAACTAGTATAAGAGGGTCGGCCCTCTTTGAGGGAATTACTAATAAAAAATAAAAGGGAAAAGCCAAGTCAGCCAGCTTGAAGAAAAGGCAGCAATAAAGGTATAAATACAAGTTATGTTTGGCATTGCAAAACACATCAATCAAGCATCTTATTCATTCATCTTGGAGAGCGATCTCTTGAGAAGGGTATTGGGACAAAAACCTCACTATCCTATTGGAGGATTCCATAACGGGAATTCACTTGCACTTCATTATTTGGAGCAGAATTATATATCAGATTTGAAGATCACATCTAGGCACTTCTTTGGTGTTGATTGTCCATCATCTGAGGAGAAGATTGCCCTATCATTGAAGTGCCACCTCTTGGAAGGAGATATCTTGCATACCTGAAGTTTATTTGCAGATTTACGTTTTCAGCAGAGCAGAATTTATGACAGCAGTTAGGGCAGACCCCATTCGCCCTCCTAGGGCATATCTTGGCCTATTTGGTATGTAATGTGATGATAAATACTTGCTATATGTCTTGTGACTTGTGGCTGTTTGCCCTAGTCAAATATATATCATTTTGGACTGCACATTTCCAGTTTGTAAGAGCAGATCAGACTTCTTCTTTATGAGTTAGTTTCATGATTGTAATTATGCATTTCATGGTGAATATCATTTGCAATATTGGACCGATCATATGAAGAAATTATGTTGATGCTTTGACATGATTAATGATAATTGTTTGCTATTATTCAAAGTCTGATTTTGGAGCAGGAATTAGGGTTAGGGCAGAATAATAAAGTGCAGAAATTTTAGGGCAGAACTAGGGTTTAAGCAGAAAAATCAGAATAATAGCCAAACATCCTATTTAGGCTATTACATGCAACTTCATTTCAGCCTGCACACAATCTAATTGGTACCATTTTATGAGGATTTTTTACTGTAGTATAGTTGTAAGGACTATTGGAATTCAAGAAAATTATTATAATGCTCAATTGGAGACACACAGCGAAAACATTGTGGTAAGTTCATAGGGCAGCAAAAACATGGTGGTAAGTTCATAGGGCAACCTTTGGAGTTATGGGAGTTTGAGGATGTCCTCAAGCATTGGGGATAAGGCGTCATTTGTCATCACATCAATGAGGAGCATATTTTGAGTTGGTTGCAATCCTTGCCTAGTCCAAGTCAAAAGTGAAAGGATACAATCACGGGCCTCATCACAAATTTCCTCAAGGTTTGCATTCATGTTGTTGTGAATAAGTTAACTAATCATGCAAACATTTTTATTATTTCTCAAGTGGCCAACCTGTTTTTCAAAGAAGTGATTAAGTTATAGAGATTGCTTAACAATGTTGGGGATGATGGAGATAGTAGATCCCATAGTGCTTTTTGGCAAAAGTTGTTCTACTTGACATGCACTAGATCCAGGCTCTATGGACATTACGACATGATTCATCATATCGGCACAGTGGTACTTGAGCATCCGGGTTTGCAATTGCTTGAGTGTAGGCAATTCCGGACTGTTATGTCCCCTTTTCAAAATTAAAGACATGGAGAAGACCTCTAGCCTATCCTCATTTCCCATAGGCTAAAGGATAAAGCAAGGAAAATGATTAATAATATTATTTTAAGTTGAGACCAATAATTTTTATATTTAAGGAGCAACCTAATAATATTATTTTAATTATTCAAAAAGTGTTTTTAAACACTTAATAATAAAAAATATTTTAAATACTTTTGAAGAGAAATTTGAATTCATGGGCCCGATTTGGAAAGCTTTAAAAAGGGGTGCTTGGATTCACTTTGGGTCATCTTGTCTTCATTGTGCATTTCAACATTTTTGGAACTTGAGCTTCATGTTCAATTTTCACATCCAAGGACAAAAACCCTTTGCTATTCGGAGATCTTGGAGGACGAAAACCCTCATTTCCAACATGGGCAATTCCATCCGAGATTCCATGTAAGCTGAATTTGTTGATCTTCTTGCGAGTTTTAAAATTTGGAAGGATTAGATTTGCAAGCATATGTTGTGTTCGTGATTTGGAGAGATTCATTGCAGATTTTCAGAGTTTACTTGTCGATGTTCATCATCATTTCACACTAGATCTTGAGTGCCATATTTTGGAGTTGCCATCAACATCTAACACAGATTTTAGAGTTGCATACACATTTTGTTTGTTGTGTGCCCATCATTTATTGCCTGTTTTGAGGCGCCATCATACTTGGGAGGTCTGTACCAAATTTGGAGGGAATTAGGGAATAATCATACAGCCTTAATTGCAATTTCAAGGGGCAATCAGCATATTTCCAAACATCATTGTGGCTGCACCAACTTTGGGAGTGTAGATCCAATAATATTTATTGTTTTTCAGGCCATTTCCAACCCTGTCATGGCCGTACCATCCTACTACAACTAAACCATTCCAGCCGCCAACTATTCTAGCAATCCGTACCAGCATTCCAGGGTTTAAACTGTAATGTCCCCAAATTATAATTTTTGTAATTTTCTGATTTGTTTTGTATTTTCTGAATTTTTGAACAAAATGCAAAAACTGAAACAACAAACTGGAAAATCAAACAAATGGCTGGAAATGTATGAAATAAACCCTCACGGCAATTAATCATTCATGTATAAGCTCAAAATCATCAGTTGTACTTGCAGATTTATGGATACGCAACAGTGTAAACCCTAAATCAGAATTATATTTAGATCTGAAAATGAAAATGCCTATAACAACAATAGAAATCCAGGAAATTGGTTTATTTCAAGGTTGCATGGAGACTGGTACTGGTACTGATATGGGAGACTGGTACCCGTACTGGTACATCTGATTTTGAAAAATAGGAGACACCATTTTTTTTAAATATAATTTAATAATTTTATTAATTTATTAATATGCTAACATTAAAACTGAAAATATAATGACATTGAACTTTCAAAACAAGAGAACTGGTAAAGTTTAAGTTTATACCTTACTTGTAACAATTTGATATAGCTTACTGTATATATATTAATTATAGGCTTATAGCTTACTTGTAACAATTTAATATAGCTTAATGTATATATATTACTGTAGACACTAGTATTGAGGTTTGAAGTCCGTAGGAGTAAGAATCCACTGAGCTTGTCAGAAAACAGCAGAAAAAATTAAAGGTAGACAAAGAAAAAAAGTGGAGACACCTTATTATTGAGGCGGGGTACTCGGAGACGAGTGGGAGACGCGCCCAGAAGTCTCCTGCAAAGGGAGACCTACCCAAACAAGTTTCTGAGACGGGAGACGTGTACCAGTCTCCGAGACACGTCCCAAGGGGTTGGAGACAGGTCTCCGTGCAACCTTGGTTTATTTATTGATTGCAGCAGCAAAAAAATTTCCAATTACTGATATAAGGTAGTGGAAATCCAATTTCAGTTTACATATGATGTATTCCACTCACAAAATGACTGAAAATGCTAATGATGCAACTTATTCAGACCTATAGATGATTCCCAAAATGTACGGCGACGGCTGGAATTGGTGCAGGTGTACGGCCGCAGCAAGTTGGCAGCTAGAAAAGGATGAAAAATGAAGAATTAAACCCTCCCAGCAGTAGTCGCCTCCCAAACAATTTATGAAAGCAATAAATGCTGCTGTACAGCTGGTATAAATCACCAAGAATAGCATGGAAACTTGCCTTAGATGTTGACGCCAATAAAGGTACCTAAAAATGATGTTGGCCGCTGCCCTAGATGATGTCAAATGTTGTACGACACTCCAAATCGGACCCTCAAATGATGTCAAAATTGTCTCCAAGGCTGGCACACCAATAATGAATGATGAAACAACAACAATAAATCTAAAAATCACAATGATGAGTCCACTTGACAATATCCAAATGACTTGCCTACAAATCCTGTCACCCAACTCAGCTCCAATGCAACCCCTATGTGGAGATGCCCTAGATGGATATGAGGGTTTTTGTCTCCAAATCCAGAAATGAAAGTCCAAGAGGGTTTTGGTCTTCTAGGACCTCTGAAACAGCCAAGTGTTTTTGTCCTTGGATGCCAACTCGAACACGAAACTCCAAAGTGAAGAATGCCAAATGAAATCTTAATGATGAAATGAAGCTAGGCACCTCCTTGATATACCTTTCCAAATCAAGCCCTTGGATTTAAATTTCCCTCCAAGTATTTAAAATACTCTTTATTTTATTTTTATTTAGAATATTTACAAATAGTTTTTATTTTATTTTTATTTAGAATATTTAAAAATACTTTTTATTTTAATACTAATGTTTAAAAACACATTTTATTTTAATTATAATAATATTAAATTGCTTCTAAAATTAGAAATTATCAGGCCCAATTTTAGAAATTATCAGGCCCAACTTAAAATAATATTATTAATTATTTTAGTCCAGAAAAAGGAACATGACATAAATAGCAATACATTCAGCATTTTCAGTCATATTATCTACTGTATGACATCTTATGAGTGGATTTGTCATTATTGTAATTCTGAAAATATCGTTTCCAACATTTGTAATCATTACCAGAAGTTACAATTGAATAAAATCAATTTTAGACTATTTCAAATTTGGGGTTTAATGTGGAATATTGTTGTCATAACTATTTCAATTCAGATCTAAGTATTTTTGGCAACCTAAGGTTTATATCAGTCATAAATCAACAATTACACTTGATGAAATTTGACTCATATAATTCAGATTTGTTAATTATGATGCATATGAAGATGTATGCCAGCATTTGAGGATCTGATAAGAAGTTTCCGGCCACTTGTTTCTATTTTTCAATTTGCTGTTTCAGTTTTTATTTTGTCTCATAAACCAGAAATATACAAAAAAATCAGATATTTCCAGAAATTCTAAAAAATAAAGAGCCTTGATCTTACCAGCCTATAGGGTTAGATCTAATAAGTTTCAATGCAGCCCAGCAATAAAGAATTTAGAGTTTATCAGAGAAAGAAGGTGAAGGATCCAAAGATAGAGAAAATAGTTGAAGAAGAAATGGAGGAAAGTGGCAAGAGGGTTTTGATAGATGATGAGAAAGCTAAAATATAGTATAACGCCATTGTCAGCATGAGCCAAGACCAACAACAAATGCAACATCTTATGGCACAGCTACCTCATCAATGCAAAACCTTAATGTTTCAAAGGCAGCACAATCCCCTACAGGTGAAGGAAGTCCTACAGAAAATCATAGAACCATTGTGGGTTCCGCATCTAGACCTTCTCAACCGAAGATTCACATGAGGAAGAAGAGTCAAATCAAGATGAGGATAATTTTGCAGCCTACTTAGCAAAGTATAGAGCTCTTGAAAAAGAGTTTCATGCCCAAATGTCACTCAATGATTTAAGCAACTTGAAGATGAAGCATAAGAAGAAAAAGGAAAGAAGGACAAACACACATCAACTCGTTTAAATTTGATGCAATGTCACCTCTTTGGCGACATACAATCATGATTGAGCAACTTCCTAGCGATGGGGGTTATCATTGGCGTTGTAGCCAATGTGGGAATGAGTATAAGTGATCATATAGTCAAATGAAAGCTCACCTATGCGCTATGACCGACTTAGGAATAAGAGTTTGTCCAAGGCCGAATAAAAAAGGGTTGCCAAAAAAAAAAAAATGGGATATATTAAAGAACAAGAGGACACCAACATGATATGTAACAAATCAAAAGAAAGAGTGCATCCTCTTTCCAAGAAAGGATTGCAAAAACCTCCTACTGGCTTAACACAACCGACCGGCCCACATCCTTTCATGTCACCATCATCTTCTTGAGAAGAGAATACACCCTTTCTTTCCAATAAAAGAGGTCCATTGGAAAAGGCCTTCAAGAATGAGGCAAGGATGGTTGCAAATGAGAGCATTGTTCGTTACATTTATAGTAATGGACTTCCTCTCAACCTTGTCAAATCACCAATGCACCTATTGATTACATTAGTCTTGGGTATGAAAAGGTGTGCACCACCTCATTGGCCAAGGAAAAAGCTTACGGTGAGGCATCATTGAGAGCAATCAAGGATACATGGCCCGAAATAGGAGTGTCCATCATTTTTTATGGATGGAAGGATTGCAAAAATAGACCACTAATTAATGTCATTGCAATGTCCCCTAAAAGGGCGTTGTTTTTAAAGGCAATTGATTGTGAGGGGCAAGTAAAGGATACAACCTTCATTGCCAAAATCATCATACAAGCCATTGAGATGGTGGGCCCTAGAAATATTGTCCAAGTCATAACAAACAATGCTACAAATTGGAGGGCAGCTAGTTCAATAGTGGAGGGTACGTATGGGCATATTTTTTGGACACCATGTGTCATCCACTCTCTCAACCTGATATTGCAAAAGATTGAGTTTGGCACAAAGATTGAGTGGGTCAAAGAAATCTACATGGACACAGAGGATATTCAAATGTTTGTGACAAGTCATCATATATCACAAGCCATCTTCAAGACCTTCTCCAACTTGGAGTTGTTGAAGGTAATTTCATTTTTTAGTATATTTTTGAATTTTTGATATGTCATCTACTTTTTAATTTTTTAATTTGTTTTATTTTTTACACCATGTTAGGTTGCCAAGACTCAATTTGCATCACACACAATCATCATGGCACAACTTGTAAAAGTGTGAGACGCCATGGTCATCAACACTCTTTGGAGTGTATGGAGGCAATCACATACAAAGGGAGCCCAGAAAGTCAAAGCATTTATCCTAGATGATGAGTGGTGGGCTTGTGTGAAATATGTTTTGAGTTTCACTGAGCCCATCATGAGTATGGTTAGTTATGTTGATACGGATCAATCATGTTTGGGTGAAATTTATGATAGCATGGACTCCATAGTTGAAAAAATAAGTACCATAATAGAAGCCAAGGAGCACGACCGTACAAAAACATTTTTCAAAAGAATGCAAAAGATCAATGTTGATTGTTGGAAGAAGATGACCACACCCTTGCATCTCCTAGCATTTGCTTTGTCCCCTTGAAATATTATAGCACAGAGATACTTTCCATGCCAAGGAGGGTGACACCATATAGAGATGAAGTGGTTGTTATTGGGTACAAGACTACATCCAAAAGAATATTCCTAGATGTAGATATACAAACTGTTGTCTTTAGTGAGTTTAGCTACTTCATATCTTCAAAGGATCATGATGTTTGCACTCTTCGAGAATGGTGATACCTACATGGCCAATGTTGTATTTACTTCCAGCCTCTTGCAATAAAAGTTCTATCTAAAGTATGCATCTTTTTTTTTTTAACTTCCTCATCTTTCTTTTGTTGCTATATATTATACTTTTTGTTTTCTAATTGTAAATGTTGCATGCAAGTTCTTCACCTGAGTAGAATTAGAGTATATACTCCTTTATCCACTCAATTAAGTACAACCGATTAGGTGCAAAAAAAGCTAAGGATTTGGTCTTTGTGCACTCTAACGTACATCTCTTGTCACATAAGAAACTTGATTACAACAAAGGGATGACAAGGAATTGGGATCTAACTCCTGAGTGTGTCAACTTAAACACTATTGTTGCACAACTTGCCAAAGTCTCTATAGATGAGAGAGCTTCTACATATGAAATTGAACCAAATGTTGACTTTGATGCTCTCAATGAAGAACAATATGAAGATTATTGAATATTGATTGTAATTTTCATTTTGTATTGACATTTGACAAATCGCTGAATTATGAATTTATGAGTATTATCTTTATTGCAAATTATGAGGTATTTTAAGAATTTTGTTTATTGGCAATTATGAGTATTACTGTTTTTATAATTTTGAATATATATAAAATTATAAATTATATATTTTAAATTTATTTATTAAATTAATTAATACGAAATAAATATATTATATAAATATAAATTATATTATTGTATTTTTTAAATTAAAAGATTTATTTTTTTTAATATTAAAAGTTAAAACTTTTTTTTAAAATTTAAAAAAACACAATGTTAGGTCTTTTGATAACTAACTAAAAAGTTAAAAACCATATATAGCAAGATTTTCAAATCAGATATTGAAAATTTAAAATCATAGTTTTTTTTTCTGATTTTCACTGTGGATTCATTTTTCTGTTCTGGATCCAGCCAGATTGTTTAGTCAGTCAAACATGGCATGCAGTCAAAGGAGTTGGTTTATCTGGCACCATTTAACTTCTCCAGCTAGAGAAAACAAATGGAAGTTGCAGCTTCCTTCACCCTGCATATAGACTTCATTGACGTGTTAAAGTACAACAGCAGATGTTTAAACTCTCAAACATATATGAAAAGGAAATTTACAGAGCTTAAATGCAGTTTACAAAAATTTATAAATGTGTAATTTTTTTCTGAACTGCATAGTCTCATATATACTTTATTCATAAAGTAAAATGGAACATATGAGACTCGATCCTAACTAACAAACATTGAAATGATAAGCACTTGCTTGCAACTGTTGCTGCTACTAGCTAAGTAGGATATAAGTTAATTACAGATAGGGAAATCCAACCCTAGATTGGATCTACTAGGTATCATGGTTTAACAATGTAATAAATTAAAATCAAAACACCCTTGCAGTCAATTCATTGGATGGTATTATGTGCTAGGCTCTATGCCTTATAATAGATCTTTAATTGCAATAAAATATAAACATCTGTTGGTCTCCATTTTCTTACAAGAATTCCTTACTACAGGATGATTGGTTTAACAATGTTAGACGATAGAAGCCATGGCTGTCCAAGAGACTATAGAGTGGAATAAAAATCTGACCACAAATAGGGTTGTATACAGCTAGATTCACATTTACAGATCTGTATGTTGCCAGATTACTCTTTTGGATAATCAATGCCAGAGGGTAGGCATGTTTCTCTCAATTTGGGTATGATTTGTCTATCTTACCAATTTGCTTCTTCTGATGATATACTTGATACTATCGTGTTCCAAAAATCAGAAACAGGTATTTAGAAATTCAAAAATGCCTATATAAAAAAACAGGATGGCAAAGTCAGTAAACGGCGGGAACTGTGGGTTAGATTTTATAAGGAAATATTAGTAATAAAGATACGGGACGAAAATGGCAGAAAGGTCATGGAACTCTTGGAAACGATATCAGAAAATTTAAGAGATTCCTAGAAACAGTATTGGAGAGTTAAAAAAAATTTGCCAGAAACTTAAAGCTTCTGGAAATGTTTTCAAATTGCCAGAAATATTTCTTTCCAGACCCTGTCTGAGTTTTTGCGAACCAAAAACGGTTTAGAAACCAAAAAATGTGCCAGGTTTCCAGATTTACAACCTACCAGAAACAATTTCCACAAATGAGAGATCAGATTTAGACTCCCTAAAAGAATCATTGATTGTAATAAAAAAAAAAAAAAATTTAAAAAAAAAATTAAAACATTTTTTGAAAAAAGCAAAAAAAATTACCTCATATTAGCTATCAGAGTTTCAATATTGTGTATCCATGCAGGGCATAGTCACAAATTATTTGCATTTAGGTTAATGACAAGGGAGGACTGTCTTGGTTAAAACAAATTGAAGCTAAATTTCACAACATTGAGAGCAATTTTCAGATAAGTTTCACATCAATGAAAACAATTTCAGCTTGATTTACAACATTTAGGCAAATTTACACTGAATTTTTCAGCATATGAAAGCAAACTTTGGCTGAATTTCTCACTACATGAAAGCAAATTTCACAATGGTATACATGTTTTCAGCTAGATTTCATGACACTGGACACAAGTTTCAGTTAAGTTTTACGACATTGAAAAAAACTTACAGTTTTACCAGAAATGTACATAGATCACTGAGTGTGATGTGAAATGTTGATGAAATAAACTTAAACAGTATTACCAGAAGTTTTAAACTGATTCTCATGGACTGTGAAAACCTCATGTTCGTAAGACATTGAAAAAAGTTAAATAATTTCTGCAACATTGAAAGCAGATTTCATCAAAATTCTACATGAATTTCACAATATAAGAAAGCACTTTTCAGCTAAATATCACAAGATGAAAGCAAAATTCCAGATAAATTTATGAAATATGAAAGCAACTTTTGGCTGAATTTCACAACATTGAAGGTAGATTTCAGCCCAATTTTACAACACTAAAATCCAAACTCAGCTGAATTTTATAGCAAATGAAACAGATTTCGGACAAACTTTATAAATACGAATGCAAACCTCAACTATATATCAAAACATTGAAAGCAAACTTCAGCTACGTTTCAGCTACATTTGATAACATTAAAAGCAAACTCCAACTAAATTTTGAAATGTTGAAAGTAAAATCCAGGTAATTTCACATCATTGAATACAAAATCCAGTTAAACTTCACAACATTGAAAGAAAACTTCTGCCAAATATCACAACATTGAAAGCAAAATCCAGCTAGATTTCAAAACAGTCGAACCAAATTTCTACTAAATTTCACAACATTGAGAGCAAACTTCTATTAGGCTTCACAGCGTCATAAGCAAAATCCCCAGGAATTTCAAAACATCGTAAAGAAACTTCAGCTGGACTCCATGCCATAAAAAAGCAAATTTCAGCTGAACTTCACAACATTGAATCCGTCTAAATCTCACAAAATTGAAACAAATCTTGACTAAATTTCACAACTTTGAAAGCACATTTCAGCTAAATTTCACCACTCTAAGAGAGCAATGTCACTATGACAAAACAATCTTCCCCCTACTTTTCACATCATTGATGACAAGTTTTTGGTAAATTTTAAAACATTGAGAGCAAATTACATCTGAAGTTCGCAACTTGTAAAGGAAATTTGAAGCCACACAACTAATGCCCCAAATCCACAAACCCTAGTGACCCGGTCATACACCCACGCTTGGAATTCACAACCAAACCTCCAGTCGAAGCACGGCCTGCCACTTTAAATTAAGAAGCAAACAAAAGAAGAAACTTAAAAGTACCAAGAAATACAACAGAGAGGATATTTTCACTTTCGTTTTGCTTCAAAGATCGAATACAACATTTCAAAAATGACGGAAAGGAAACTCTATCGTGCCTTCACATGCCGAAGAGAAATATTTTCCAAAGGATGGCCAAAGGCAAGAACTTTTAGAAAATAAGAAAAAAAATAACTCTCTCGCTTCTACTTTGAGTTATACTAGAATATTATCGAAGCGGGTTGAAAAGGAAACCAGAGGAAATTATTGTGTAACCTTCACAAGACAAAACAAACAGTAGGGACGAAAATTGAAGGCAATTAGAATGGAAAGAAGGAAGAAAAAACCTTGGCCTCGTAGATAAGAGGACCGTGGTAAGCAAGAACCTTATCGCCCTCTTTAAAGAGGGCAATCTCCTTGGTATTTTCATCTTCATCCTCCTCTGCTTCCGCTTCCGGTTCCTCTTCCTCCTCCTCCTCCACAGCATTGTCTCTGTTGGCATCACGAGTGTCATTATTATTGTTGTCGTCTTTATCATCTGCCTCTGTTGCCATTATTTCTTCCTTCCCATTCTCTGTGGTAGAGCTCACCATTTTCTTGAACCAGAGTGTTTAGAAGGGAGGGAAATCGTGGCAACTGTGAAAATGACTTGTTTGGCAACAGCAGGAGGAGCCCCTTTATAGACGCAAACTAGCGCGATTTAGCCTGGAATTTGAAGCCGTATTTTACAGTTGAAAAAAACAGTATAATGTGACTTTGTCATATATTTTTTTACAATCGTATTATTATAATTTGAATTAGTACTTAATTTTAAGTATTTGTTGTAAATGGAAATGGATCCTTTTATAGTCCACGATATCGGGCTGCTTGTTTTTGGCTCTACAAGTGGCTTATAACATATGGGACTACCTCATACTTCAGAATGCATCTACAGGTGGCTTATAACATATGGGACTACCTCATACTTCAGAATGCATCTATAGGCTGCTTATAACATATGGGACTATCTCATACTCCAAAATGCAGGTGTATTTTTGGTTCTACAGGTGGCTTATAACATATGGGACTACCTCATACTCCAGAATGGAGGAGGCACCTAACTGTGCTTCAAATATGAGGTATACATACCCTACCCCCTAGAGGATTTGAACTTGTAACCTCTCTTTCAAGAGGGCAAGGTTTTCACCAACAGGAATCCGATAAGTAGCTTATTTGGATCCACGTTTCGGATCACACTCCCTGATCCATCATCAGGAAAAAAAGAAGAGCATCTCTTCTTTTCACCAACAGGAATCTGATATAACTGTGTGTATAAGTAGCTTATTTAGATCCACATTTCGGATCACACTCCCTGATCCATCATAGGAAAAAAAGAAGAGCATCTCTTCTTTTTTTCCTCTGATGATGGATCACGGAGTGTGATCTCTTCTTTTCTTCCTAATGTTGGATCACGGATTGATTAGAAACGTCGATCCAAATAAGCTACACAGTTTTCTCCAAAAACAAAGCTATTCTATATCAGTGGAAATATCATGTCTACTATTAAAATTGGTTTTATAAAAAATAAATTATTTAAAATATATTTTTATTTTATAATATTTATTATAAAAGTATATATGAATTCGGAATGCTTTTTAAAGTTAAAATAAAGGATCAAATATTTTTTTTAAATGAAATTGTTCTTAATTTTAATAATAAATATATGAATTCTTACCTATTAAAAAAATTAATAAATATATGAATTTAGAAATTTTTTAAACTTAAAACATATAATTTTTTTTTATATTAATTAGGTAACTTGTTGTATACTTATTTTATGTTTAAATTTTAAAGTTAAATCATTTTTCACAATTTTTTTTTTGTTTTTGTTTTTTTATTTTTAAAACAAAATAATGCAGTCAAATTTTTATTTTTATGTAATAACTTATATAATAATTTTTAAATATTTGGTTAATTTTTTATATTTTGTAGAATGTTTATGATTTTTAAAATTGTATATATTTGTATTTATAAAAATACTTCATATTCAAACTTATTAAGCTTTTGAGGAGGAGTATCAATTTAATTTGATGTAGGTACCTCTTTTAAGGTGTCAAACACAAACAATAGAACATCAAATATCAAATTCTAAACCACTAAAAAATATTTTTTTAATCATTATTATTTATTATTTACAAAGTGTTCTCTTTAATTTTTGGTATTACTGTAAGGAAATAATATCTCTTTTTATATAAATCTAAGTTAATTAGATAAATATTATATACCTAAGAAAAATATATCTAAAATATGTCCACAGATATCTTTGTCTATTTTAGTGTTGTAAAAATAATAATTTGCGTTTTGTAGTTAGAAATTGTTTACTTAGATTAAATATCTGTTTAATATTGTCAATTATTGAGTTTCTTTTTCATTTATTAGTATCTGCCTTCGGCAAGTACTATTACAATGAGTTCACACTTATCTATTATTAATCTATTGATAACAAAAAAATATTGAAAATTGATTTATTTGTATTGTCATTGGTTGAAAAAAAAATGACCTCTTCTCTGCGGATTGTCGGAGAGTGCAACAAAAATCTATAAATGCAGAGAGAATTTTGGTTTGAGAGGAGGATGTGGCAGATAAACAAATTATGAACACAAATTTTGTCTCCCACTAGTTAAGTCGTGCCTAAATGGATGGTGATAATTATAAGAGGGAAGAATCATCAGTTTTTATGAATTTAATTTTTGGCTTCATTAGCTAAACGTAAAAAAAAATTGTCAAAGGAACAAAGTTATAATATTAATAATACTATTAAAAATATAGGGTTATACACATTTTATTTATGTTAAAATATTAATAATACTATTAAAAATATAGGGTTCTACACATTTTATTTAAGTTTTAATATTAATAATACTATTAAAAATATAGGGTTCTACACATTTTATTTAAGTTTTAATATTAATAATACTATTATGAAATTAGATTATTTTTTAGATTTCAATTTTATTTACTAAAAGGTGAAAAATCTATAGTGTCATCGCCATGTTATTACATTTTTTATTTTATTCTTCAAACATACAATATTTTAATGCATAATCTCTATACACTCAACTAGGCCAAGGCTCTCCACATAATACATATAGGCTTTGTAAAGTTTAGTTTTATAGCTAAATAAATATTTTAGTGCTATTTTATTATTATAATATTGTGTAATTATTCTTCAAACTTACAATATTTTAATGCATTTTAAATTGTAATAATATTCAATATTATTACATTTTAATATTTTAGGCAGACATTTCAAATCTCTCCACACCCAACTAGGGTTAAGGTTCTACACATTTTATTTTATGAAATTAGATTATTTTTGGGAATTCAATTTTATTTATTAAAAATCTAGGATTTCAATTTTATTTACTCAAAAGTTAAAAATCTATAGTATCAGAAAAATATTTAGCCATGTTATTATAATTTTTATTTTATTCTTCAAACTTACAATATTTTAATGCATTTTAAATTATAAAAGTATTAGTATTATTATATTTTAAGGAAATATTTGTGTTATTTAATAGGCTTTGTAAAGTTTAGTTTTATAGGTAAGGAAATATTTTAGTCCTATTTTATTTTTACCATATTAAATTATTTTTGAGATTTCAATTTTATTTACCAATACATTTTAACACTTTTCAAAAATAAAATTTTCAATTATTGGAATGCAAATTGTCTATACAACCTATATATATGTATATATATATATAAAATATTTTAAAAAAATAATGGTCATATAAATTATAATATGGATATTTTAAATATCAATAAAATAATATAATTAATATTATTTACATAATAAAATTTATTATAACATAATAAAATGAAATATTCATATATATTTTTTTATAAAAATTAAATATTAATTAAATGAGCTAAAATTTATCAAACCCATAATGTCTCTATTGTAGTAAAAATTAATCAGCATTCAAACTAAGAAATCCAACATGAATTTTAAAATGATAATATGTCCCATACTTTTGCACGTCCTAGTATACTAACTTCAACATAGGGGAGTTGTGGTCTGAGATATCTTCTTTCTTTTATTTTTTACTACATTCATCCTGTGGAAAAAGAAAGCCACAAATAAATATAATAAATTTCTTAAATTTTAACATAACAATAATTTTATTGATATTAATATTTACATAGTATAATATTTCAATATTTAATATTTATACACAAATATATATTAATATTTTATTTATGATAATTCTACTAATTTGTATAATCAATAATTTAATATACATTCTATTATTAATATATAATTAATTGTATGGTTTCATTAATATTTAAAATATAAAATTTATAGGGCGGGCCTTGTTCCAGTAACGTGAAAAAAGTTTACCAGGTACAAAAATAAATAAATAAATAAATATATATATATCAAATTTATAAATAATATATACAATGAATCAAAATTAAATAATCACATTAATATGAATATTATATCAATATAAATATTACAATATAAATAATATATACAATGATTCCCCCCCCCTTAATGGGGTGGATACAATTAATCAAAATTAAATAATCATATTAATATAAATATTATATCAATATAAATATTACAATATAAATAATATATACAGTGATTCCCCCATTAATGGGGGTGGTGATGTTGATATCCAAACAAGAAGGAAACAAAGTGGAATCCCTTATATCCAAACAAGAAGGAAACAAAGTGGAATCCTTCAACTAAGGGATGGGTGAAGTTGAATTTTGACGAAGCCTCGAAAGGTAATCCTGGTATATATCAAATTTATAAATAATATACAATGAATCAAAAATTTATAAACAATATACACAATGAATCAAAATTAAATAATCACATTAATATGAATATTACAATATAAATAATATATACAATGATTCCCCCCGTTAATGGGGGTGGTGATGTTGATATCCAAACAAGAAGGAAACAAAGTAGAATCCTTCGACTAAGGGATGGGTAAAGTTGAATTTTGACGAAGCCTCAAAAGGTAATCCTGGTATTTTAAGAGCTGGCTGCTTAGTTATCTGATGAAGATGGTAAAATTTTGGGGAAGGTGGCAAAGAAGCTTGCATTTGGAATGAATAACGAAGCAAAATTCAAATCTCTAATTCTTCGGCTAAACCTTTGTCATCGTCTTGGAGTTAGAAATGTGGAGGTGGAAGGTGATTCCATGTTGGTCATAAATGACTTAAGAAACAAGAATTTGCCTAATTGGAAGTTAAAAGGAATTCTCAATGAGGTATTAGGCCTAATGGAGAAATTCGAAAACATAGTTTCTAATCACATTCTAAGGGAAGGCAACTATAAGGCTGACAGGTTGGCAAACGACGTGATCAATGCATAGAGCACCTTGCTATGGGAATTACACATTAATGATGATGCCAACATAATACATTGTTAGGTCGTCCAAGACTTGACCGGCAAAGCGTGCGGAAGGCATTATTTTGCATAGGGGAATGAAGATAGAAGGGCATTTGAACGGTGGCTTGAGTGAGTTAGAGCTTAATAGTCATGGAAACCCCAATACGCTAAACATGTAACAAGTGCCAGATGTCCTTTCATGAACAAATAATAGATAAGCGACTTGGGGTGGTTTTCAAACCCAAGAGTGGAATCATTCTGTTTGTAATATAGTGGATTATGGGTGAAGAATTCATGTGGAACTACAACCGGTATAGGGTCAATTCTAACCTATCATCCATGTTCTTGGCGGTCTCACTTGATCTCAATGGATGCAGTCACAATAAAGAAGCTTATGGAAGATTTTGTGGAGCCTAATTTTCATGGAGGATGGAAGGCAATGATCGGGGTTACAATATATGGGATTGGCATCCCCCTGCCAGATGATTTTCACATATTTAACCATGCTAGGGATGCGATGCAGTGGTGGCCATTTGTGGTTGAGCCAGGGGATAACAAAGTTGCAGCCAAGCGATGCAAGGCAACAAAAGGTGTAGCTTTCCTAAAGAAATTAGAGGGCTTTGAGGTAGAATATGACCGGATTTGAGAGCTGCTTGATCTTTATTATGCGGAGGACGAAGATGCCTGAGTAGGGTGACGGTGCATGTGTTGTTCTATTGCTTTACCAGTAGTTTTCAAAAGCTTTTTATAATAATATCTATATAGGGTTTTATGTGTTGGATAGAAATCAAAAGAATTGTATAACTTAGGGTGGTAGGGTTTGATTCTGCATGAACAGGGCATTTTGTTTTAAGCCCTAATATGATAAACTTTCTAGATGTAATGTTGAAACTCTGTTTGAATTTTGGTTAAGTATAATACAAAGGGAGATGACCTCATGTTAGTAGTTTACCAAGCAAAAATATATATATACAATGAATCAAAATTAAATAATCACATTAATATGAATATTATATTAATATAGATATTAGAATTTTTGTTATAATATTTGCATAGAGGTAAAAGAAAAAATATTATTTGTTTAACATTAAAAAAAATATTTGTTTATACCATTATAGCGTTGCTGCCAAAATTTGCAAAACTATCAAATTCGAGGGCTTTCAGGATTGGTGAAGCTAGGGTTCAAGGTTTTGGTGATGGATCGTTGGGCATGAGTAAATCAACTACTACAGACTCAACAGTCGTTGGTAGATTTAGAGGTGCCCCTTTGATAGATAAGCTTCGATGGACTTCTATTTCTCCCTCGTGGATCAGGGCATCTGCTAGCATGTGGATTGGAGGGAATGGTAGCTCTCCTCCAAGCCCCTCCTTGACGACGTCCCTTGGCAACAATCTCGCCACAAATTTTTCCTTCATGGATGTGGCTAAATATAGTTTGGATAATGCAAATAGTCTTGAGGATAATTTCAAACATGGCTACTCTTTGAGAAAACCCTAAATCTGGATCGGTGTTGCATAAGAGCACACCAAAGGTACGTCTTTCAAGTTTAAGCAATAGGAGGCCAGTTCACTACCTGGACAAACCACTAGAGTTTAATTATGATTCCATTTTGTTGAAAGAATTGCGTGAGAATGAGGAATTCTTTACTGAGAATGGCTTAATTGGTAGGTTTAGTCATATCTGGCCGAGTCTTCCTGCTCTGCATGATTGGATTTCAAAATCTTGGGGTCCTCTATTGGAAAAGAATCTAGAAATTTATCCGAGTGCTAAAGGGGATTTTACAATGGTTTTTGACAACAAGAAAGACAAAAAATGCCATTCTCAATCAAACATGGATGTGGGTGAAAGTATGCTACTCCTAAAATCATGGCATCCAAACTTTGATCCGGCAACAGAATCTTTTTCTATCTTGTCGATCTGGGTTCGCCTCACAAATCTCCCCCTTCACTACTGGTTTGAATCCAATTTTGCCGGTATTGGTATTACTTTGGGTAATTTCATTTGCATAGATGCAAACTCAAGGAATTTTTTGCACACAACTTTTGCCAAGATTTTGGTTGAATTGGACACCACCAAAGCTCTCCCTGCTGAAATCGTCCTAAATGTGAATGGAAACAGTTGGTTGCAATCATTAGATTACAAAGGTTTATTATTCAAGTGTAGAAGATGCTTCAAAACAGGTCACATTGTTGTTGCATGCCCAATTGTGAATTCTCACTTGGCAAAATGGGAAGCATCTTGGTGGAAAGATGCCTCCCCCAAACACTATTCTATTTTGAACTCACCCAAGGACAGTGATTCCTTAAAGGAAGTTTCTTGCAACGGGAGTATGGGGAAGTCTCCAGAAGAAAACCTTATCAGAAATTGCTTCCTATGAATGTTCATTGTCATTTTGACTGTGCATTTGACAACATTATTTCCTCTCAAAACCCTCCTTTCAAGGATGTTTCTCCAATACCAATCAACCAAGGCACAATTTCTATTGTTGTAATGGAGGGTTCCCAATCCTTGGAGGCCTCTATTGGTGGGGATGATGCAAATGAATGGCAAACAATCAGAAAAAAAGAAGCGAAATTACAATCAAAAGAGGGATGGAGGCTTTCATTTTTAGCTTTTGGACCTCACCTCACTTCCAGTCCTGTGGAACAAAAATTTGGGGAGGATTTTGATCGTCTTATAGCTCAAAAAAAGGAGTTTATCTATCCTTAAGTTAATGGAGATCAAAAACAAATTGAGTGCCCCAGTCAAAACTGATGGCAATAGTGCACATCCATGATTGCAGTGTGTTTAGGGTATCCTTGCTTCTGTAGCAGAGACAGTTTTTGTTTAGAATTGGTGATGTAGTCATAGCACATCTGACAAGGGTCGTTGGTCCTCGGCATTTAATCATATTTTCATGTGTCAAATCTAGGGTTGTGTCCTTGGCTATCTGCAATTAGGAATCCTATAGTTGCCAGTCCATTTAACTAACTCTAATGATCTATACTGATTGAAGAAGCTAATGCTACTAAGGCACTATTTTCCATGTTATCTGGCTCATCTACCCATACTCTCCCTGAATAACGTATTGATGGTTTAACTAGAGGATACAAAGATATTTTTTTCAAATATATTCCATTAGAAATGACCATATCCCCAGTTCGACAATCAATAGATGTTGTTGTTGTAGCCAGCCATGGTCTTCCCAATATCAATGGATATGCATTTCGCTGGTTTCTAGGTTCTAGTATCAGGAAGTCTATTGGGAATTCCCATGATTCTATCACAACTGGAACATCATTTATCACCCCTTTTGGAATAGCTACCGACTGGTCAGCAAGTTGAAGGATTGTGGATGTGGACTAAATACCTGTTAGGGATAATTTGTCCATTGTATGAACTGTCATTACATTTATTGCTGCTCCCAAATCAACCAAAACATTAGATATTTCTACCCCTGAGATGTAAACAGTTATGACAGGATTCCCAGGATCTCCATATTTTGGGAGGAGCATTTCTCCCATTAGGAGGTCTACTACTTTTCCTTCCACCTGGATGGTGGAAGGAAAGTTTTTTCTTCTTGCCCTCGGTCTTAACACAATGTTGTTTGATGAATTGGTTCAGTTCAGGCACATCCCTAATTGCTTGTAAGAGTAGAATTTCAATATTCAGTTGTGTAATTTCTTGTAAAAGTTATGATTCCAAGGTAGATTGGACTTGTTTTTGTAAGACCTTTTTTCTAGGGAACATTCTGTTTGAGCCGTTCTGGGTATGATGCTAGTTTTTCTATCTCCGGAGTTCTTATCAGAAATGTTTCTAGGGGTGTTCTCTCGAGTCATTCTTTTAGGAGGAACTCCGGAGTTATCCAAGGATGGTTCTTTTAGCACAATTTTGATAGTAATCTCCTCTAGACGCTGAGTGGATGGATTTTCAAGTTCCTCATCATTGGTTACTTCAACTATAGTTGGAGGAGATGGTCTTGGAAGTACTTTCCTAGAATGCAGCTGGAGATTATTGAAATATATTGCATTAATACCAGCCATGTTTTCTTGTTTTGTCATGTAAACAGTTGCTCCCTACTTATTTCGTGGGTTTGGTATAGGTTGAGCTGGTAAGGGTGGTTGGCTAACTGGTTTATTTTGTGATTGCCCTCGTGTGTTGGGGGGTCCAATTAGCAATGCTTATTGTTGAGGTTGGAAACATTGAGGTTGTCCTTGGTATTATTGATTATATCCCTGTTGAGGACCCCAATGAGGCTGCATGTTTTGTGACCCAAACTGTTGTGGCCATTGTTGATTCCCCCAAGGTTGATTTTGCCAACGTTGGTTCTTCCATTGTT
The DNA here is from genome assembly GCA_027924645.1 of Cunninghamia lanceolata. NCBI lineage: Eukaryota > Viridiplantae > Streptophyta > Pinopsida > Cupressales > Cupressaceae > Cunninghamia > Cunninghamia lanceolata. Next base: position 12,156,458 of record BSBN01001189.1, on the reverse strand, counting down.
GGTTTGGCCAATCTTGTGGTCCCCAAGGAGGATTATTCTGAGGCCCATGCCAAGTTGGATTCCATTGATTATTTCCCAAATTAGAAGGACCCCTATAAGAAGCCTGGTTTGGATACTGATTATAAGGGAAATTCCTAGTTTCTTTTTGTCCTACATAGTTCAACTCCTCCTCTATAACGGCATTCTTTTTACTTAGCCTTTTTAAGGTTGGGTGCTAATCGCACTAACCGATAGGATGTTCCCTGTCACAGATCTGATAGATCTCTGATTTATCTAAAGGGCATTCTCTCAACAGATGTTTGTTTCTACACCTAGGACAATAGATGGAGAGTGGTTCAGTTGTTCTACCTTGATCAGTTGTTCTAGTTTTTGCCTGAATCCTATCTAATGTGGTATTCAGTTGGACTAGAATATTCATTTTAATATTTGCAATCTCCTCCATTAACTGTCCTATTTCATTCTTCCCTTTGAAGGATTTAGGTGTTCTCACTCCATCTTGGGTTCTCGAATAGTTCCTGCAGAGTTCTTCTATAGCAGGCATATCCATTTTATTTATATTCCCTTTGCCCATTAGATCAAGTGCCTATTTTGATTCTTTGTCTAATCCTTTAGCAAATAGGGTTCTGGCCAAAGAGTGATTTACTAGGTTGCCATACCTTCTTAAAGCGAAGTTGAACCTATCCACATAGTCCTCTAAGGTTTCTTCCTCTCTTTGTTTAATTTTGAACAATTCCTCATTTTTATCACTGACTCTACAGTAATCTTGGTATTTTCCTAAAAACTCCATTTCCATCTGTTCCCAGGAATGGATGGAGTTTTGGGGCAAACCCATGAACCATCTGATTGCAAAATCCTTCAGGGTTGAGGGAAACAGTTTGAGTTTTTAAACTTACGATTCACTTTAAATTCCAACAAAAACTGATCTGGATCCTCAAAAGCAAGACCCCTAAAATTTGGCAAGTGTGTAGGTGAAATATTTTTCATAGGGGCGTTATCTCTAGTAGCCAGAATAATGGGCTATGAGAAGGTTCTTGGAGCCTGATTATCCTCCTCTTCATGATTGTCATCCATGTCTGATATTGGTTCTTCTCCTTGAGATTCAATGTGAGGTTCTGAGGAATTAGTTTATGTCAAAGGATCTGCCTGGAATTTCTGTTGCAATTCTTGGATATATTTAGTGAGTGGAGGACTTGGAGGATTTAAGGGATTATTGAATTGAGGTATAGTTTCCAAGGTAGGTTCTAGGTGTCTCTCTTCAACAAGATCTTGTGCCACCCCATTGCTCTCTCCTATAGTTTGTTGATGGGGTGCCTGTTTTATGTATATTCCTTTTGAATCCCTGGCTCTAACCATACAGATTCAATCTATCCTAAAATTGAGTAACTAAATTTTCCTAATTAACATAGAGTCCCCATAAATGGTGCCAAAAATGACAAGGGTCGTTGGTCCTTAGCATTTATCATATTTTCATGTGTCAAATTCAGGGATGTGTCCTTGGCTATCTAGAATTAGGAATCCTATAGTTGCCAGTCCATTTAACTAACTATAATGATCTCTATTGATTGAAAAAACTAATGCTACTGACCTATCTGCTATAAAATGAATTCTAGGATTATTGGAAACAAAGCTGAAATAATGAATTGCTAATGTAGATCTATACTATTCCATACAATTGAAACATACATTTATCTATGAGAAAATAGTAACTATCCGGTGCAGTCATGGTAGGAGGGTTCACATAATGAACTATCTGGACCATGCAGCAAGAGTAAACACAACGAAAACAACTCAAAGAAATGGAACAAATGTAGATTCAGTCATTCAGTATACCAAAGAATTCAAATACATTACGGCTGGAAACATGCGGGCTTACAATTAGGGCTCACATGCCTGATTACATACATGCGCAAGATAAAGCTTTGAAGCTCCTTCACACAAATCTAAACTATCATATATCACTATGATACGAACTACTTTCCTAGGGATCTATTACATCATTATATATCATTTCTGGGCCACTAGATTCCTCTGCATCGGCCAAGGAAGATCACAATCTCCAATGAAGAGTTGTAACGTGTTCACAGATAAGTCAGACCTAAATGCATAGAACACGCCCACAAAAGAATGGAACAACATGTAGACTTCCGAGAAGGGTCGGTCATGAACCAAAGATCATTGAATGATGTGTCATTAGGATTCGCAAGTCAAGGAATGATCTGCAAGCCTTCTCCTACAATTGATTTGTTTGAGACTATCAAGAAGCGTTGCTCTAAGAAAATAGTTGATCTTCTGATAGCGATAATATTCCGGTCACTGATCCAAATGCTCTGAATTCTTAATATGATGTAGATGAATGAATATAGATGTTAAGACCAGATCTGCAAGATGTGAAATGCCAAAACCGGACCACGAGCTGAAAATTGCTTCTGACTGAACTGCCTGAACTAAACTAGAAAATGAAAGAATTGAAATGCAAACAAACTGAAATGCAAGTGTTTCTGGTTGATGCAAGATTGCTCTTGAACCAGGATGCTTCTGCATCAGTCATCCGGGGTTATTGAAAAAAGTGAGTCCCTCACTTTGTTGGGGCTAAGCGAGAACCAAGACGATCCACCTCAGCCTAAGAAATCCAAGATGAATCTTCTTCTAGTTTGCCTTTCCACTTCACAAGATATTCTTTGTATTGCCTTCCTCTAGTGCTGCATCCAACTCTGATGTCCAAAATGTCTTCTATCTACTCTGGTGCTTTGTGTGGTAACTGCTTCTTCAAGTCTTCTTCCATGCTGTCACTGAACTCTACTTCGTGATATTGATATAAGTCTGCAATGTTGAAAATAGGTGAAATACCCAATCTCTCCGGTAACTCTACTTCATATACATTTCTTGAATCAAATTTTATGAGTATCTTACAAGGTCCAAACTTCTTCATCTTCAACTTATTATATGTCCCAACTGGAAATCTTTCTTTTCTCAAGTACACCATGACTTCATCTCCCACTTCAAATTCCTTATCTCTTCGCTTCTCATCTGCCTTTTCCTTATACTTACTATTCATGTCCTCTAAATGCTTCTTCATTTGATTATGCACTATCTTCATGTGATCTACAAATTCTTCCACTTCTGCACTTCTCTTTTCTTTTGTACTGATGTCTCTTAGTTCTATTACTCCTCTAGGATGCACTCCGGTCACAATCTCAAAAGGTGTTCATCTGGTAGTCCTGTTTACTGAATTATTGTATGCAAACTCTACTTGTGAAAGAATCAAGTCCCAACTTATGGCTTTCTCTCCAACCAATCATCTCAACAAGTTTCCCAAACTCCTATTCACTACCTCTGTCTGTCCATCTGTCTGTGGATAAAAAGTTAAACTGAACTTCAAATCTGTCTTCATCTTCTTCTAAAGTGCCTTCCAAAAGTATCCAACAAACTTTGTATCTCTGTCTGAAACTATACTCTTAGGTAATCCATGCAATCTCACAATCTCCTTGAAAAATAGGTCAACTACATGTACTACATTAGTTGTCTTCTTACACGATATGAAATGAGCCATCTTTGAAAAACTGTCCACCACTACAAAGATTGAATCATGTCCTCTCTGTGTCTTAGGTAATCCCATTACAAAATCCATGCTTATGTCTTCCCAAAGTCTCTCTGGTACTGTCAAAGTTTTATACAATCCATTGTTCTGACTACTGCCCTTTGCAACTTGACAAACTCTACAACTCTGCACAAATCTCTGAACATCCTTATGTATATGAGGCCAAAAGTAATTTTCACTCACCAAAGCCACTATCTTATCAATGCCAAACTGTCCTACCAATCCACCACTATGTTTCTCCTTAATCAAATTATCCCTCATTGAACTTCTAGGTATGCACAACTGACTTCCTTTGAACAACATATCTTCTTGAATGAAATAGTCCAACCACTTGCTCCTATATGTCACATCAGGTTCCCTACATGCTTTCCAAGGTTATGCAAAATCAGTGTCTCCCTCATACATGCTCTTCAATTCATCAAAACCCAACACCTCAACTCTCATCTCTGTCAACAAGTTTCTTCTTCTACTCAAGGCATCAACAACTTTGTCTGATTTACCACTCCTATGTTTCAACACAAAAGTATAACTCTGCATGAACTCTACCCATCTCATATGTCTATGATTCAACTTACCTTGACTATTCAAATACTGCAACGCTTGATGATCTATATACAACACAAACTCCTTAGGCAACAAATAATGTCTCCACTTCTTCAAGGCTTGAATTATGGCATAGAACTCTTGATCATAAATTGAATATCTTCTCCTTGCATCATTCAACTTCTCACTAAAATATGCTACAGGTCTACCTTCTTGACTTAATACTGCTCCAATTGCACTTCCACTTGCATCACAGTCAACTTGAAATACCTTATTGAAATCTGGTAATGCCAAAATAGGTTGCTTTGTCACTTTTTGCTTCAACAACTCAAAACTTTTGTCTGCTCCTGATGTCCACTTGAAATCTTTTTTGTCACCTCTCATTGTCTCTGTCATAGGGTTACAAACTGAACTAAAATTTCTGATGAACTTTCGGTAGAAACTAGCCAATCCATGAAATGATCTAACTTCTCCAATGCTCTCCGGTATAGGCCATTCAACAATTTCTTTCACTTTCTTAGGGTCCATCTTCAATCCTTCCACAGAAATCACAAATCCCAAATATACCAAGTCTTCTTTCATGAAACTACACTTCTTGATGTTTATCAGCAACTTTTCTTCTCTCAACCTCTGCACAACTCATCTAATATGCCACAAATGTTCTTCTTTTGTCTTACTGAAAATCAGAATATCATCCAAGTATACAATCACAAACTTACCCGAGAATTTATTCAAGACTTCATTCATCAATCTCATGAAAGTACTCGGTGCATTTGTCAATCCAAAAGGCGTCACTAACCACTCATACAATCCTTCATTTGTCTTAAAAGTAGTCTTCCATTCATCTCCCTCTCTGATTCTAATCTGATGGTATCCATTCTTAAAATCTATCTTTGTGAAATATCTTGCTCCACTCAAACAATCCATGATATCATCCATCCTAGGTAAAGGGAATATATACTTAACTATGATCTTGTTTATTGCTCTAGAGTCATACACATTCTCCATTCTCCATCTTTTTTAGGTGCCAAAACTACAGGTACTGCAGAAGGACTCAAACTTTCTCTGATCAAACCTTTCCTCAACAAATCTTGTATCTGTCTATTCAGTTATTCATTCTCTGTCGGTGTCATCCTATGTGCTGCTTTGTTAGCCAAACTTGCTCCCAGTATAAGATCCATGTGATGACCGATACTCCTTATAGGTGGTAATCCTTCAGGCACATTATCTGATATGATGTCTTCATACTCTGTCAGCAACTCCTTTATCTCCTCCGGCTGTGATTCTTCAGTCTCTTTCTTCAATGTTTCAAGCTTCTTAGGAATCAAGGCATAATAGATATTCTCATGTCTTAAACGATCCAGAAATTTTCTTCCATCTACCAAATAGATTTTAGCATTCCCACATACTTCACTCTTAGGACCATCCTCCAAAGGAATCAAGGTAATTCTCTTTCCATTTGTTGTTATAGTATATGTATTCTTTCTTCCATCATGTATATCTTTTCTATCATACTACCAAGGTCTACCCAACAAGATATGACAAACATCCATAGGCATAATATCACATAAGACTTCATCATGATAAGATCCAATATGAAATTTCACCAAACATTGTTCACTTACTAGTATCTTATGATCATCCTGAATCCATGCTATCTGATAAGGCTTAGGGTGTTTCAATCTTTCCAACTTCAACTTAGTCACCATCTCCTCTGAAACTAGGTTATTTGAACTACCACTATCAATCACAACTTTACAATACTTACCTCCTAATTTGCATATAGTTCTGAACAAGCTTTTCCTTTGCAGTGGTTCCTCATTTGTCTCTACTTGAAATAGTGCTCTCCTCATCACCAATGATTCTCCTTTCTCCAGTTTGCCAACTAAATAGGGATCACTTAGTTCAACAGGTTCTTCTTCAACATAGGCTGCTCTTCCACTATTTTCTGTCTTCTTACTTGTACTACCGTGATTACATTCAAATGCTCTATGTCCTTCACCTCCAGACTTGAAACAAGTACCTCTGAATGTCCTTCTATCAAATCCTCTACCTTCTCTTCTGTATCCTTCATTCCGATATGCACTAGGAATTCCTCTCTGGTAAAAAATTTTGTCATCTCTCCAATAAGCAATGTTATCTCTGTCATCCTTCTTAAAGGGGCTGTCAAACTTGTTCTGCTCCACAAATGATCTATCATATCTAGAAAATGTCCTACCTTTCTAAAATTTACCTCCTATGTCTCTCTGTCTCTAATCATGCCTCTTATTCAGCTTCTCTTCAACTTTCAGGGCAAACTGATATGCTTCTTCCAAAGATATTATCCTTACCAAACTCAATTCCTCTTGAAGGTTCAATCTTAATCCATTGATATATCTAGCCACTTTCTCCTTGTTTGCTTCACTGTGTACTATTCTTATGATCATCTTATGAAATTCTTTAGTGTACTCCTTCACAGATTTCTCCTTTTGTCTCAGGTTTTGCAATCTTTTCAATAGCTACAACTCATAGTCAACAAGTATAAACTGATTCTTCAACTTTGTCACCATCCGATCCCACTTTTTAATCGTTCCCTTCCCTCTTCTATTTCTTTCCAACTGAACTTCTTTCCACCATATAGCAGCATGTCCTTTCAACTTGGTCTTTGCAAATTTCACCTTTTCTAGATCTTCAACCTCCTCATATTCAAAATATTCTTCCATGTCATTTATCCAGTCAATTAGTTCTTCAAGGTTCAAATTACCAGTATAATTCGGCACATCAACTCTAGTTCTCTTTCCAATCTTTGAAATAGCTCGCAACATCTTTACCTGATCTAATTCTTTTTCTTCATTACCTTCTAGGGTTTTGCCAATTTGTTCAGCAGATTGAAATTCTTCTTCATCATCACTTTCAACATTAGGTCTAGGTGTCAATCCTCTTCGCTTATCTTCCTTGACAACATCCAAACGAATTCACATTGTTCTCGTCAATTCCATCATCTCATCCATTCTATTAGCTATTGTACCAACAGGAGGAACTCTTCGCGGTGGCATCTTCCTAAGATCAAGTGCAAATTGCCTCAAGTTCGGCGATCGAGCTACAAGTGGCAACTGCCTCTCAATCAATGATTGGTTATAACACAAGTAACCTACCTCGGATTAGCGATCTACTCACAACAAGATCCTACAGAATCCCCTTCGCCAATTCGCTCCAAAGAATTGAACCTTCGCTCTGATACCACTTGGTGCAGTCACGGTAGGAGGGTTCACAGAATGAACTGTTTGGACCGTGTAGTAAGAGTAAACACAACGGAAACAACTCACAGAAATGGAACAAATGCAGATTCAGTCATTCAATATATCAAAAAATTCAAATACATTATGGCTGGCAACATGTGGGCTTACAATTAGGGCTCACATGCCTGATTACATACATGCGCAAGATAAAGCTTTGAAGCTCCTTCGCACAAATCTAAACTATCAAATATCAATATGATATGAACTAATTTCCTAGGGATCTATTACATCATTATATATCATTTCCGGACCACTAGATTCCTTCGCGTCGACCAAGGAAGATCACAATCTCCAATGAAGAGCTATAACGTGTTCACAGATAGGTCAGACCTAAATGCATAGAACATGCCCACAAAAGAATAGAACAACGTGCGGACCTCTGGGAAGGGTTGGCCACGAACCAAGGATCATTGAATGATGTGTCATTAGGATCCACAAGTCAAGGAATGATCCGCAAGCCTTCTCCTATAGCTGATTTGTCTAAGACTGTCAGGAAGCATTGCTCTAAGAAAATAGTTGATCTTTTGATAGCGATAACTTTTCGGTAACTGGTCCAAATGCTCTGAATTCTTGATATGATGTAGATGAATAAATATAGATGCTAAGACAAGATTCGCAAGATGTGAAATGCCAAAACTGGACCATAAGCTAAAAACTGCTGACTGAACTACCTAAACTGAACTAGAAAATGAAATAATTGAAATGCAAACAAACTGAAATGCAAATATTTTTGGTTGATGCAAGATTGTTCTTGAACTAGGATGCTCCTGCATCACTATCTCCCTAAACAAAATCTGAAACAGAATTAAAAAAAATAAACAATACTAGCCTTTTTGCCTTGGTGGTGGGAGTTGGCCCTTGCTCCTCACCCTCAGGGTTGAAGACTAAGGCAATGAATCAACACAAGAAGATAATATCACAATCCGCTTTCAGTCCAACTCCATCAGTACCCTTTTGTATTTAGAAAAAGTATCTATATAAAAAATGAGACTACAATAATAATAATTCATTTGCCCTCTTCTTCTGCTGCTACTTTGTAAATTTATATCTAATCCAACGATGAGATATCACTTACCTTAACTACTAGTTCATCTATGAGATAGCATCCATCTCTTATTATACCAAGTGTTTAACTACAGAGTAAAAATTCATGCAATTAAAATAGATTTTAGTATGAACAATAGTCTCACTAAATCTGAGTCTTAGTTTCAAATACAACTGGGCAGCGAGGCCCTAAAATATAGCTACTTAATCAGTTTGTCATGAACTCATGCAAAATCATAAAGAGAAATAAAACTTTTAGCAGTTAACTAGGGTCTTCATTCAATTACTCAGGTGTTGATTGAGTAATATCTAGAGCACCCCAGTTACCATTGGAAGTGTTGACTGGTAGTGGTGCTGGAAATCTGCATTTGTATTAAGGAGGCTCTGGAGGTGTGTACTTCTGTCTGCAGCTTCAGTTTTTGTTCAGCTCTGGAGATATGCTCATGGCTTCAGTCCAGCTCCAAAGATGATTCACCCCCCTTATCTCAAAATCTCTCCAATCATATTGGAAAATATTGGAGACTGTTGTGGTATCCTTATGTCAGCTCCGAAGATTATTAGGACCACCTCTGGAGATGCTCAAAATTTTCTTTGCCCGAACACCTGCACCTGTAGATTCAAAAATAGAGGATTTCTGTATATTTCCATTAATTCAATACACATTAGTCCTTCAATCAAAAATCATGATTTTAAGTAATTCTTCTCTTATTAACATAATTAGAACAATCTTGTTAATATACTTTGGTGCAGTCATCAGGACAATAGAATAAGAAGGAAGAAAAAGAGGGGTAAAAAGGTATATTATCATGGGTGCTACCTGGCACTCATCATCATCTATAATCTCTCTACAAGCCAATATGGCCTATATGTAACTTTTTGAAGTTCATAAATATAATATATCTTTATTACGGATAAAAAAAATTATTTGTTTAATAACCAAATTCCCTAAAAGAATTTAGCCACTCAAATTTAATTAAATAAGTTAATCTATTAGTTTTTCCTCCTTCCCACTTATTTTTCTCCTTCATTTGAGTGTGTTTGTTTTGATTGGTTTACTCCAGATAGATTAATCAATAGATAAAAACTCATTGCAATAATACTCCAAAGGCAGATATGTATATATATGTATATATATATATATATATATATATATATATATATATATATATATATATATATATATATATATATAAAACACATTTTTGATAAATTCATAAAGTTAGTGGTAGCGACACTAATTAAAATAAAATATAATTATATCCCATAACATTATTAAATATTATATTATTATTATTATTATATAATATTATAAATTGATTAAAAAGGGGTATTTTATATATATTATTATTTAATATATATAAGCTAGTAGAGTGCAACATGTAAGACATTAATTTGATTAATATAAAATTATATAGTATAACATTATTAAATATAATAGTATTATATTTATATTATTCCATTATTATAATAATAATATTATTATTTTAAGCGCTAATAATAATATATAATATTATAAAATAATATTATCATATTATATATAATAATATTATCATATTATATATAATAATATATAATGTTATTATAGCCGATAAGGGCATGGTTCGGTGGTTAAGTTGCTCGGTTGTAGTGGCGGCCACCAGAATTCAAACCCCAGCTGGGCCAACGAGCTTGCAAGGCTTTACACCTTTGCGTTTGAAGTGTTCTTGCTAGGGGATGAGGTCCCTGCTCTGGGCAAAAGCATTACCGGGCCACATTAAAAAATTTACTAGGTGCATTTTAATATATTAACTATAATGATAATTATATTATATAATAATATTATTATTATTAATTATTATAAACCCTAACTATTTTAAATCACAATCATTATAAATCTTAATTATTTTAGACCCTAATGCTCATTTTAAACCCTAAGCCTAATTATTTTAAACCCTAACCCTAATGATCATTTTAAAACCTAATCCTACTTATTTTATACCCTAACCTTAATTGTCATTTTATAACCCTAACCCTAATGGTCATTTTAAACCCTAACTGTAATGATCATTTTACACCCTAACCCTACTTATTTTAAACCCTAACCCTAATTATCATTTTATAACACTGATCATAATGATCATTTTAAACCCTTATCCAACTTATTTTAAACCCTAACCCTAATGACCATTTTACTACGTATTTCATGCACTTTTCTTGGTGAAGGCCATTCTATGGTAGCCTTTGTCTTAGAAGGATCTACTGCAATTCCATCTATAGAAATTATGTGGCCTAGATATTGAACTTCCTTCTGGAAGAAGGTACATTTGGATAGCTTACCATACGACTTGTGCTCTCTAAGGTGTTGTAAGACTTGACTTTTGACCTTGGGCTTTGATTGGGATTTTGGTGTGGATTAAGGTTCAAAATATAGGATGATGATTTGGATTAAGTGGATGATTGGTATCAATTTTGGAATAAGGTATGAGGTTGTGGGATTATGGTTTGATCCTTAGGATTTGATCCTTGGTTTCGATTTATGGTTGATGGATAGAGGTAAATGTGGGAATGGGTTTGCTGTTTGGTTTGGTATTTTTGGGTTTTGGAATTAGGATTGTGGTTTGACTTGTGATTAGAAGGTGGATGGGTTCCACACAAGGTGGAGGTGTGGGATTTTTACTTTGAGGATTTGGATCTCAACCTTTGGTTTGCAAGAGGATTTTAAAATTTTCAAGTTATTTGATTTTTGGAGGTTGATGTTTATAAATATTTTGTATTGTTTGAGGAAATTCATGGGTTTTACACAAGTGAAGACACACCAAGCATGCCAACAATCCTAATTTAGTCAAGTGGAATTATATACACTTGTAAGTCTATGAGGAGACGCTAACCACTTTTTATCCTTAAGATCACACAATGGTGCGGGAGGAGAGCACACATGACCTACAATCTCATTTATAGGGGCACGTGGTGAGTAACTTCCTAGCACTAACCACTAATCAATTCATTACAAGCATATATGACCGAAAGGTCCTATCAAGGATATACAAGGTATGTTAGGTGGTGTCCTTAATATAATTGAAAGAACGGGACGTGAAAGTATACAAACAAGAGTTCTATATACAACTATGTGGTTGGGGTCAAATCCCTTCCCACTTCAATTTGTTCCCACAAATGGACAACAAGGTTGTGCTAGACATGATAGCCCTCCTTTCTGGTGAATCTTTCGATTATCACCCCCTTTATATGCCCCACCATAACACATGGTTTGGGTCATCCCCCTTAGTGATGAAATATAATGGCATGCTCTCTAAAAGAGAGAGAAGATTAGGTGCTTATGATCTCCAAGATCATTGTTGACAAGAGAAATAATAGGACATAGTCTAGAGATCTGAGCCTAGCTTACTCTTATGTAGTCTTTATACCTAGGTAGTGACAATGATATAATAACATATATTTGCAGTAGGAAATAACATAATATGGTAATATTACATCATATTCAATATATAATAAATATCATAAATGTTCAAATAGTACACAATAGTTCTCGTATATATATATATTCCATCTTCCTCTCTCATTATGCTTCTTCACATCATCATGCTTCATCATGCTCTTCTCTCTCACATTCCTCTTCCTTATATAGCCTCTTAATACCCTTTCATGGTGTCTTTCCCTTATGTCCTTTCCTAAATACTCTTAATTAACTCCCTTCCACTAATTCACCCTTTCCTTTATGATATTTATCCATATTAAGGCTTGTTAAGGTGTGTTAGGGTGTGTTTAAGGCTATTTAATGTCTAAATGACCCATAAATGGGTCTACAGATGACCCAAGTGATACCGCAAACCCTTTACAACATATGATAATGTCATCTAAGGTATAATGGTGTTGTTCGCGATGCTCCCGATCACCTACTAACAATCACCTTTTAGTGCGAGGAGAGACCATACACACTTGAGCTTCTTTGGATAATACAAAAGTCAATGAAAAGGGTTCTCTTGATCTCCAATAACACCTTTCAATGTGAGGAGAGAACATACATACCCAAGAAAACACACAAACAAAGCAAACAAGTTCATCACCCTTAAACATGCAAGTGTGCAATTAGACTAGAAAAAAAACTTGGACAAACAAAGCTACACCACAAAATGTTAGTAGTTTGATAAATAAGAGTCTTGGACAAGCAATATTGTTGCACAAATGATGGTAGCACATAGAAAACAAGAATTGATTAGTATGGAAAACAATAAGACTTAAATCCTAAGGAAAATGATAAATGATTAATGATAGAGTGGATGTACTGAAACAAAAATTAAGATGTTGAAATACAAAGCACATGCATTGGAAGGTGAGCATAGGTGTTGAAAGATGAGTTTACCTATTTACTAATTACTTATCATGGATGCATTGAAGGATGAAGCAGATGCATTGAATTGTGAAGTGCATGCGTTGAAGTGTGACAAATATGTTGAAATGTGAACACTCTCATTGGTAAATTAAGTGAATGTGTTGAACTATGAAGCATAAATTTGCTAAAGGATGGTAGACGTGTTGAAATGTGTAGGAGTTCAAAAAAATGAGAATTAACTTGCAAGATAAGGGATTAAACCTACACTCAAGCAACACAAATAGACCTGTAAAATGATTAGGAACTGAAAAATCTTGCTATGATGGTTAGAAATCTACAAAAATAATAAGAAAGAGCAATTAAAACAAGTTAGGGATGTCTCCCAAAATGTTGCACAATGGGCAAGTAGATGAGATGAAATGTAAATGTCTTGATTGGTGAATGAAGCGAATGTATTAAACTATTAAGCGTAGATGTTGAAGGATGGCAGATGTATTGAAATGTGTAAAAGGATGAAAAATGTAACTAAACCTACAATAAAGAGGGTTAAATCTACATACAAAGGGTCAAGAAATCACTATGGACATATGATAAACTAATAACCTTGTATCATAGATTAGAAACACTTATAAAATACACAAAACAAGCAAGGAAAATGGGTTGGGGCCACTGATTGTATCATCGCACATAAGCTGCACAAATGCACCGAACTGTGAAGCACATGCGTTACAAACGTGAGTGGATGCGTCGAACTGTGAACGCATGCATTGAACCACAAACCTGCAACAACAAACTCAAAAAAATGTCACAAAATATGGTTAGAAAGGGATGTGGGTCCCATGGGTTTGCCAATGTGTGATGAAATGTAAATCTTAAACAAATAGAAAGCATCCAAATACAAATTATTTAACCGACACTAACCATAACCTCTAGATTAAGCTAAGGATTTACAAATTTAATGGAAAACTAAGTTTCTCACCAACACAAACTTTTGTTGCACTAATGGTGGTTATGCTCAAAATATGTTTGATGTTGGTGAGGAAGAATGTGGCTTCTCAAATGGACAACATGACCATGCATTCATGTGATTCTTAATAATGGCTTATGGAAGGCTCCATTTATAGATTTCAGAAGAGGAGGATCAATGGATGAGATGGATTTGGAAGATTAATCGATGAAATTGTTTGAGAGGACATAATGCATGAGAAGCCTCCAAGTGTCACCTTGTGATTGGTGCACATGAGGAGGCCCATGATTCAAGAGATTTGGATGGTGGAGATTTTCTAAATTGAATGGATGGGCAAAGATTTGATGAGAGAATTTTATTGAGCCTTGTGCATGTATAGAGCCATGTGCAAGGTTGACTTAGCTAATGAAGCTTTCAAATGTGCAAGTGGTTAATTAGTTGATTAAGTCAGATGGTTTAATCAACTAATGGTTGAGTAAATTAAATAAATAGTTTGTATTTATTTAATTTTTGGGAATGTTGGAAGGGATGGTTGATTTAATTAAATAAATGTTGATTTATTTCATTAAATGTTGGAACATTAGAAGAAGGCTAAACATGATTAATTAGTTAAATAAATGATTGGAATTTATTTAATTAATGCTACGAAGATGATTGGATTGCTTAAATAAATTAATTGTTTTAATTTAGTTAACTCTAGAAGTGGAGATACACAGGATGAATCGGGTGATGTTAGGACATGATCAAATTTAGGTGTCTACAGTCTCTACAGTGAATAGTCATTTGTCGTAGTTGGTGATCTGTTTGCCACCTACATAGCTTTGCAAACAAGTTATTCACATAGTCAATCGTTAGTTCACAAAATGACCACCATAATGCAATTTTTACATATTACAATTAACAAGGGAATTTCTCAATATGAAAACTATACTAAATTACAATTTTTCAAATGTATTAAACCATTCAAACAACAAGAGAACATTTTGACAAGGATTTTACAATGAATCCAAGGATTCAAAGAAACATCTTTTACTTCCTCCTAAAATATATTTTTTTGCTCTAAACTTGCAAGATACAATGTAATGGTTAATGCTACGAGTTCCGTTCCTTTTCAAAACTACTCAACCACATAATGAAATCATTTTTAGTTCACAAATTAATTTGTATTATTAATTTGAATAATTTCACTTCTAGATTTTTATAAAAGTCCATTTATAAGATGAGGATCTCAATCCTTTTTTTTAATGGTAAACTCAAGAATTTTTAGCATGGCCCAAGCCAAAGAGGCTACAACCAAGGGACCTCTTCTCAAGACATTATCACCTTTCTTGCTTTAAAATAGGTAGTCCAAACACACAAGCTTAGTGGCCAGTGAAGGTACGAAGCCTAAAAGCTCAATGGCCCAGTGGGGGTTTGAAACTTGGTGGTGTGGTAGTAAGACCACATTTTAAACCAATTCACCATGCCCTTATCGATGAGGATCTCAATCCTTTTTCAACTATGAAAACTCAACATTAATATTACTACTCTAAATACATTTAAATTTACAAGGGAATATATTATAGAATACATTTAATAATCTTTCAACTTATCAAACTCCCACCAAATCTCAAAGACTCCAATGCTTCAAAACTCTAAAATAGACATGCCCCAAAAGAAATATTACCAATGGGAGGAACTCACTTCCTAACTATATAATATGCACAAATCTATGTCAAGCCTTGAGCTAGGAGAATCAATAAATAACTTGGATTACACAGAACATACATTTACAACCATTTTACCAACACACAAAAATATAATAAAGATGATGATTTTCACATAAGATTCAACTCTTTAATTCTTTATTTTAGGGGATCCAAGAGTGATCCAAATCCTTTAATAAGCACATATATTTGGTCCCTTAAACCCATTTAGAAAAACTATCATTTAGGTTTCTAACCCACCAACATTTCCACAAATATTTTTACACATAGTAATAATGCATAAATCCCATATTCACCATTGTTTATCGAAACCAAATTACCTAATACATCTACTTATCCTCCTCAATCCACAACATAGTAACAACAAATTATTTCTCCAAGAAGAACAAAATACAAATAAAGAATGTGCTTCTAAAGGAGACCTTTAAGTGCCTTTATCAACTCCTAATACATAGTTTACCCTCAAACCAAAGTGAGAGCAAAAGCTAAGGAATAACACATGCATATTGTGAGGAAAATAACATGCTTGCATTGTAAGAAATCTAATACAAGTACTGTTGAAATGCACAGGACAATTGAGAGGGGGGATGAATCAGTTGTCACAAAACTTAAACAATTTTTGTATCTTAAAACATCATTCACTTATTTACTGTTGTTATGATTAGAACATGAAAGCACAAAATCAAGATCATACACAATAGACACCAGATTTTTACGTGAAAAACTTTGTTAAGGGAAAAACCACGGTGGATGTTAGTCCACAAGATAAATAAGTTATAACAATACTGAAAATCAGAGGCTCACTGCCCAGAACAAGGCTTATTGCCAAATGTTTTGAACTGATATGATAGCATCTACTTCATGCCTGAATTCAGTTCCATTAAAGTGCAATATCTTTCCTCTGCTCTGCTCTGCTTTTTACACTTCTTTTCTTAACTTTGCATCTTCACTCAAGGACATCATTTTCCATTCATCAACCTTGCAATGTACATCAAGATTGGCATTACATTCATCAACCATTGGAACAATCTCCAAGGTTGGCATTACAGACATTTACAAAATAGGTCTTGACGTAATACAAAATTATGCTAAGGAAATATAGCAAGGATGTATGCGTATCATGCCACACCTTAGATAAGACTCAAACATGATCTTCCATGACACAACATGCTTCTTCAATCTTCAAAAGATCTCCACAATCACTAGAATTAACCAAGTCGGTTAAGACTAGTTACATGCTACGCTATTTGGGAATAATCTTCAAACACGATCTCACTCCCTTAACACGGATAAATGTAAAGGAAAGAACATGATCTGGAGGCATCCTCAAGCACGTTGTAATCATCAGGAACAACGGCACAAACTCTAACCACTTTATCCATGAGATTCTTCATACCAGAGCACGTGAACTTCACTGTCTTCTACTGTCATGAAAGAAAGATAGCTTGCAGACCACCAAATCATGAACCATTGTATTTATAGGCACTTATCATCATCCCAGAATTCCATCTAAAACTGTAGAGAAAAATACTTCAATGCAGAGGAATGCGGAGCAAAATACTTTCTCCCTGTCACCAATAAATAATCAGAAAAAATAGGTTTTACTCTGGTGAAAGCAACTTCCTCAATTCTTCATACCGGAGGCCCAAACACAAAATGTAGCATCTTCAGACATGCCTCTAGATATATTCCAATCCGCAAACCAAGATATTCAATTAACAAGAAATATGAAGCAATCTTCTACACTGTTCTTTTATCAGTAACACACTGTCTTCTCTACAATTTGCTTCTCTACAATTTGCTGCAACTCACTATTTCTTCTGAAGGGGCAAGTTTTCTCAATATCCTCAACAAATAAATCTTCTAAACAAATAACAAAATAGGATACAGTTGACACCAATGATAACAAAGATATCTTGACATCAATGGCAACACCAATTAGGCACATATTTGCAACAATCTCCCCCTCTGTCATTGATGACAACATATGATGTGAAAAACTTTAACAGTCATCAAGACAAGATTCTCCCCTATCTCTTTACACATCTGCATTCCTTCTTTTCTAATTTTTTCACATGATTTCTCTCCCCCTTTAACATTAATGGAAAATACCACATACTTGCATTCTGTTGCTCTGAACTAAACACTCTTCATCTGACTACTCCCCCTGAGAAGTAGCCATTACAAGCATCAATTCGAATCTAGATGTAGAACTCTAAGCACCATCGGACTGATGCACTCTTGTGCATCTTAGTTTAGAGCAGGAGGGGTGATAACCCCTAACTTTTCTTTGAGATACTCAAAAGTATCCTTAGGCAGAGGCTTGGTGAAAATGTCTGCAATCTAATCTTTTGTAGATACATACTCCAACTTGACTTCATCCTCTGTCACTTTTTCTCTCAGAAAGTGATATCTTATGGATATATGCTTTGTCCTTGAATGTACTACTGGGTTCTTTGATATGTTTATGGCACTTTTATTGTCACAAAATATTGCAATTGGATCTTCATACACAACTTTGATGTCCTTTAATGTCTGCTTCATCCATAATACTTGAGTGCAACTGTAATGTTTTATGCTTCTGCAATAGACAGAGATATTGAGTCTTGTTTCTTGCTTAACTAGGATACCATCTTTTTTCCCAAGAAGAATGCACCTCCACTTGTACTTTTCCTGTCATCCACATCTCCAGACCAATTTGCGTCAGTGTATGCACTGAGAGTGAAATCATTATCTTCTGGATACCACAACCCATAATCCATTGTGCCTTTCAAATATCTCAGTATTCTCTTGACTACCATCACATGTGATTCTTTAGGTTTTGCTTGAAATATTGCCACAAGACAAACTACATGCATTAAGTTAGGTATGGTTTGGGTCAGATAAAGTAATCCTCCAATCATAGATCTATACCTTTTCTGATTTTTCGTCGGTGAGTCATCATTTTTGCTCAACTTACAACCAGTTACCATGGGAGTGCTTATCGGTTTAGAGTCCTCCATCCCAAACTTATTTAACAATTCTTTCACATATTTAGATTGAGAAATGAAGATACCTTTATCTGATTGATTAATTTGTAGACCTAAAAAAAAATTCATCTCACAAAACATTAACATTTCAAATTCATTTTGCATTTCCCCAACAAAAACCATGCACATACCTTCATTGCCTCCAAAGATAATGTCATCAACAAAGACTACAACACTTAGGATTTGTTCATCATTGATCTTGAAATAGAGATTGTTGTTAGTAGTACCCTTACTGAACCCTAACTGTATCATATATTTATCCGATCTTGCATACTAGGCTATAGGAGCTTGTTTTAGTCCATACAAGGCTTTCTTCAATCTGCACACTATGTCACTCTGATCTGATGACTGGAATCCTTCCGGTTGTTCAATATAGACTTCTTCTTCCAATTCTCCATTCAAGAATGCATACATCACATCCGTTTGGTATACTTTGAAATCTTTGTAGGATGCAAATGCTAAGAACATTCTTATTGCTTCAATCCTTGCCACAGGTGCAAATGTTTCCCCAAAGTCTATTCCTTCAACTTGAGAGTATCCTTTGCACACCAACCTTGCTTTGTTTCTTACCACTTCACCATTCTCATTCATCTTATTCCTGAAGACCCATTTGGTACCAATTACATTTTTATCTATTGGTCTGGGAACAAGATCCCAAGTCTGATTCTTCTCTATTTGCATCAATTCTTCTTTCATAGCCTTTACCCAATTCTCATAATTACAAGCTTCGTTTACAGTCTTAGGTTCAATCTTGGAAAAAAAAATTACTTGTTCTTTTGTAGCTCTTCTTCTGGTTAGAATTCCTTTGCTCTTATCTCCTATGATTTGATCTTCAGAATGATTTAGTTTTACATACCTTGGTGTCTTGGTGACAATTTCTGAAGCTTATTCCTCTTCATCTGAATTGTCTTCATGTTGTACCACTTCTTTGCTTGTTGAAGCATCTGGTTCATCTGATTCATATCCACTTGATACCTTTTCCTTGTTTTCATCAACTTTGACATTTGCACTTTCAATGATCTTCTTTAACCTATTATTGTAACACCGATAGGCCTTGCTCTTGGTGGAGTATCCTAGGAAGATACCTTCATCACATCTTGCATCAAACTTACCTAGATCTTCATCTCTTCTAATATAACACTTAATACCAAAAACTTTGAAGTATTTCACAGTGGGAACTTTACCATGCCATAATTCATAAGGAGTCTTTGAACTGTTACATTTGACTTGAACTCTGTTTAGGATTATACAGCAATGTGAATTGCCTCTCTCCAATATACGTCCAGAAGGTTAGCCTCCTTCATCATTGTTCTAGCTACCTCTTGAACTATCCTGTTTTTCCTTTAAACTACTCCATTTTGTTGTGGAGTTCTAGGTGCAGATAATTGTCTCTTTATTCCTTGTTCCTTGCAGAAGAAATTAAACTCATTTGATGTAAATTCCCCACCTCTGTTAGACCTCAAGTATTTTATCTTCAAATCTAGCTCATTCTCAACCATTGCCTTGAATGCTTTGAACTTTTCTAGGGCTTCTGCTTTTTCTTTCAAGAAGGTACCCAAGTCATTCTAGAATAATCATCAATTAACAACATGAAATACCTGTCTCCTTGCAGACTTCTTACTCTGGTAGGCCCACATAGATTTGTATGCACTAATTCCAGTAGACCTTCAATAGATTGGTCCTTTCTTTTGAAGCTTGTTCTTGTTTGTTTTCCAAATTAGCACTCCTTGCACAATGTATCAGCATGCTTCACAGGCTTGGGCAAATCTCTTACACCCTGAGTGGAACTTATCTTCACAATGTTGTCAAAACTGATGTGACACATCCTTCTATGCCATAGCTAGCTTTTATCAACTTGAGCCAATAAGCCATAGTTATGATTTCCTTTCAGATGATAGATATTGCCTTTAGTCTTTTTACTAGTTGCAATCAGTATTCTGGAGCTTTCCATAATCTTGCATCCATTGTCCTTGAATCTCAAATCATAACCCTTGTTGCACATATGACCAACACTCAAAAGATTGTGCTTTAATCCTTTCACATACAAAACATCTTCAGTATTATGCTTGCCATCAAAAGAAATGGATCCTTTTCCACAAATCTTACCAGTTGTGTCATCTCCAAACCTATCCAGTCCTCCATCATATCTTTCCAGACTTACAAACTTACTTTTGTCACCGGTCATGTGATGAGAGCATCCACTATCAATAACCCATTCATCTTTATCTTCAACAATCTGAACAGCCAATGCACTTTCCATTGGTTTTTCTTCCTTCACACAACTAGTAGGATTAGTAGACACAAGTTCTTCTTTAATAGAAATAAACAATCATTCATTACCAGAAGTACTAGCATTATTTTGTTCACCATCTGATACTCCTTCATCATCATCAAGATCTTCAACATAGTAACATTTCTTTAGAATCCTGGGTCTATCAGGTCTTGGCTTAGGAACTCTTGTGGGACATCTAGAAGCATAGTGACCAACTTTATCACAACTGAAACATTTAAAAGGTAATTTGCCTTTGAACTTACCAGTACCTTGAGGCAAACTATTAACAAAGTTGGCTTCAAGTTCTTCAAGCTCATAATCTGGTTCCACCTTGTATTTGTCAGATCTGGAGGTTCTTTCTAAAGTGTTGGCCTTGAAAGCAGTCTCTATCTTTGGAAGGGAATCACCAGTTCTCTCATTTCAAAGGCTGTCAACTTCCCAAGAAGTCGATCTTTTGTAATCTTTGTCACTGTCATTATTTCCTCAATTGTCACCACTTTATGACTATATGATTTAGGCAATGATCTACAATTTCAATGTCCTTAATTTTTCCTCCCACACTTCTAATATTTCTCACAAGTTCTTAGATCTTTTGCATGAAGGATGTTATGTTGTCATCTTCACTCATCTTCAGACGTTCATATTTTGCCTCCAAACTCTGTAACTTGGCCCTCTTCACAAATTCATCTCCTTCATATAGATTCTTTAGCTTATCCCAAATTTCATGAGTAGTTCCGGCTCCATGATCCTTGTTACTTCGATATCGGATAGGGCACTTACTAAGGCATCTTTGGATTTTATGTTCAACTTATTTTTTTTTCTCATCTTTAGTTTGTGGACCATCTTTCAGTATTTCATGCTCATCTTCGGTAATTTTCCAAACACTATAACCCAAGCAGAGGAGATGGGTTTTCATGTGGATCTTCCATACAGAATAGTTCATTCCATCGAACTGCAGACTTTCCTTCTTGTACGACATCTTAGATCAACCTCAAGCGGTCAAGCTTTCTTCTAAGGAACCTACTCTGATACCAATTATTAAAATGCACAGGACAACTGAGAGGGGGGTGAATCAGTTGTCACAAAACTTAAATAATTTATGCATCTTAAAACATCATTCACTTATTTACTGTTGTTATGATTAGAACATGAAAGCACATAATCAAGATCATACACAACAGACACCATATTTTTATGTGGAAAACCCTATTAAGGGAAAAACCATGGTGGATGTTAGTCCACAAGATATATAAGTTATAACAATATCAAAAATCAGAGGCTCACTACCAATTGGGCTCACTGCCTAGAAAAAGGCTCACTGCCAAGGGGTGGCTCACTACCAAATGTTTTGAATTGATATGATAGCATCTACTCCATGTCGAATTCAATTAATCCATTGGAGTGCAATATCTTTCCTCTGCTCTGCTTTACTTTTTACACTTCTTTTCTTAACTTCACATCTTCACTCAAGGACATCATTTTCCATGATCAAATTACAAATATATATATCATTCATCAACCTTGGAATATACATCAAGGTCGGCATTACATTCATCAACCGTTGGAACAATCTCCAAGGTCGGCATTACAAACATTTACAAAATACATCTTGATCTAATACAAAATTATGTTAAGGAAATATAGCAAGGATGTATGCAGATCATGCCATGCCTTAGCTAAGACTTAAACATGATCTTCCATGCCACAATACGCTTCTTCAATCTTCAACAAATCTCTGCAATCACTGAAATTAACCAAGTCGGCTAAGACTGGTTACATGCTATGCTATGTGGGAATAATCTTCAAACACAATATCACTCCCTTAACACAGACCAATGTAAAGGCAATAACATTATTAGGAGGCATCCTCAAGCACATTGTAATAATCAGGAGCAACCGCACAAACTCTAACCACTTTATCCATGAGATTCTTCGTACCAGAGCACATGAACTTCACTATCTTCTACTATCATGAAAGAAAGATAGCTTGCGAACTACCAAATCATGAACCATTGTATTTGTAGGCACTTATCATCATCCTAGAATTCCCTCTAAAACTACAAAGCAAAATACTTCAATGCAGAGGAATGCGGAGCAAAATACTTTCTCCCTGTCACCAGTAAATAATAAGAAAAAGCAGGTTTTACTCTGGTGAAAGCAACTTCCTCAATTCTTCATACTGGAGGCCCAAAACCAAAATGTAGCATCTTCAGACATGCCTCTAAATATCTTCCAATCTACAAACAAAGATAGTCAATTAACAAGAAATGCTTGGAGCAATCTTCTGCACTATTCTTTTGTTAGCAACACACTATCTTCTCTACAATTTACTGCAACTCGCTGTTTCTTCCGGAGGGGCAAATTTTCTCAATATCCTCAACAAATAAAGCTTCGAAACAAATAAACAAATAGGATACAGTTGACACCAATGACAACAAAGATATGTTGACATCAATGACAACACCGATTAGGCACATACTTGCAACAAGTACCAACCTTCAACAGGTTGACATTTATATTAATTATGGTAAATCACATTAATCTAATCAAAAGAATGTTTACATAGTAAAATAGAATCAAAGCATTCCAACATATAAATAAACACATAACACAAGATATACCTTGGCAATACCCTTTCGGGCAAAATACAACCTTCAAAGCACACTTTGTGTATTATTAAAACAAAATCTATTATAATACAATATCAAGGTATCAATAATCTATCATAAGCAAGAGAAGATTTAATCAATCACCTCCAACACATGCTCTCTAACCTATGAACAATCCAATAACATCACAATCATACATCCATAGCCACACTACAATGTCACAACCAAGAGTAAAAAGAGATCAACACTCTTCAAACATGGAGGAAATTCAACAACATAACCCTTTCTTCTAGCCACTCTTTCCACATAAATATCCCACCCCAAGCACTCTATAACTAGATAATGATAAAAGGGAAGACTAAATTTTGTAATCAATGCACCCAAGTAACATTTCCAATGTCCATGTCTAAGTTTGACTCTAGATCTAAGAATCATTACAATCTCTAAGACAAAACCCATCAAACCCTTAATTTAATTCTTTTGCTCAAAATGATGTGATCTCATGTGACCCCCACACGAATTAAATGCATTTTCCCAATGTTACTACAATAGATTCTTAGGAAAATCTTGCTTTACCCAAAGTGTGGCACCCCATTCTAAGATGCACTACAACTTTACAAAATATTACATAATTTGGATGGATTTGATTGATTATGATTAATCAAGGCCAAGGACACATGGTACTTGATGATTAGATTGATTGGATTGATTTAGATCGATTAGGGTTTGATTAGGCCAAGGGCCCTTTGATATTTGATTGGGTGAATGAGGATGATTAGGCTTGATTTTATAGAAATGCCACAGTATGCCACACTAGTGCTTGTGTATTACAAAGGTGCTTTTTATGGAGGCATTCAGATATTCCTACCAGTGCCCAAGTATGAACTATGGTGGTTGTATATACAGAGGTGCTTGTTTATCCCTACAAGTGCCTATTCATGGATGGAGGTGCTTGTTTATGAAAACAAACCCTCAAGCTTGATGTTAGGGACTAGATTTAATAGATTTTTGGTGGATTTTATGGGGATAATGAGGGATCAAGTCTAGGACCCTTATGTGATGATTTTGATGACAATAATGATGGGAAATAGATTGATTATGATTAGGGTTTGGATAATTTGATTTTATATTTGGAGAGGGTTAAAGGTATCAAATCCTTAACCAATTTTGATTTTTCAAGGGATGATTTTTGGATTAAGTATTGGGGGATTGAGATGGATGGACTAGGGATTTTGGATGAAGGGAGATTAGACGGATGATGAGATTTGATTAGGATTAGGTGATAAATGGGTTTGGATTATGATAATGATTGGATTGGATTGGATTGGATTAGGGGTTTAATGGATGGAATTGATTAGGATGGGGATGATTTGGATCAATTAGGGTGAATTGACTAGGGATTTGGTTAGGATTAGGATGAAATTGGATGAGATGAATAATGGATAGGATTAGGGGTTAATAGATGAGATGATTAGGAGGATAGGTGGGATTTGATTAAGATGGTTGGAATTGATTAGGGGTGTGGATTAGATTTGGATGAAGATTGGATTCAGATTAGGGATTTTATGAGATGGATGATTGGATTAGGATGATGTGGAAAGGGTGATTAAGATAATTAAGAGGTGAATATGACAAGATGGATGGTTAGGATGAGATGGTTTTGGGATGATGTTGGATGAGATGGGTGCTTGACCTTGGGCAATTTGTAAACAATAAATTTTACACAACATGCACAAGTTTGCAAAAGATTTTTATTTTAGATTTTAGATTTAAGGGGGTGCACATTTTTTTACAATAAAAACACACAAAGCACACGAACAACCTACATTTATTCAAGTAGGTGTGTATAGGCTTGTAAGCTCACCTCGTTGCCTTTATTTATAATGTGCAAGTCCCATGATGAGGAAACTAACTGCTTTTGATCACTCGAGATCACTCAATGACATGAGGGGAGAGTATACACGGCATGCATGTTCACTTATAGAGGGCATAAACACTTGCGTGTAGTGAGTAACTTTTTGAGCCTAACCAGTATCTGATACATTACAAACATATACAATTGAAAGGTCTTAAGCTAGGATGAACATGGATTTTAGGGGTGTCCTTGATATACGTAAGGTATGTGAGGCTGATGTTTGTGTGCTAAGGGATATGTCTAATGGAATGGTTTGAGAGGGTAACCCACCCTCCTTCACTTTTCAAGGTATAAAGTTCTTGCAAGCTAAGAAAGAGTGACAAATGTCCTAAAGGGAGAGTCTTTCAATTCTCTCCCAAATTTGTATACCTCACTGGAACATGTGGGTTCAGGCAATCAAATCCTTAGGCAAGCCCACTAAGAGGAAAGAGACCTAACTACTTTTGATTCCTAAGATTAGTATTTGATGTAAAGGGAGAGCATACACACACAAGGATCTTGAGATTGATAATGATAGAAGATTAATCAAACCAAAGCTTTTGATCTCCAAAGTCACCTGAAGGAATGAGGAGAGAGCATGCATTTATGACTTGATCACAAACAAAGCAAACAAGATTGATTTCCCCTTAGAAAATGAAATGTGCCTAAGATTTGGCGATAAATGATAAGTCCTTCGACAAGTGTGCTATAAAACACAAGTTAGTAGTTTGATATGTTGTCTTAGAAAAATGGTTCCTACACAAAATGATGTTAGATACAAAGGCACACTTAGAAGGTGATTAGTCCATGGGTTATCTTGATTTAAATCTGAAGAAAAAGTGAAATGATTTTACATACACAGAGACATTTAAATAGTCCTATAGACGCTTAAACTTTATAGAAATGCTTATTTATGGAAATGGGTGTTTACCTTACATAGGCACTTGAGTTTTACATAGAAGATAAACTACATACATGCTTTCTTATGCCACAAGGGCACTCATCTATGTGTAGAGGTGCTCAAGCATGAAGACAGGCCTAAAAATGCAAGATTTTGACAAAAATCTAACAAAAATGGGGGGTTAGACATGCAATGATGAAATTTTGATATTATAACACCCTGTAAAAGCCACCCGTATCAAAAAAATGAGAGTTAGATTAGCCAAATTTGATAAAAACACTGTTTATGATTCCTAAATATAAAGGTGATTGAGTTCGTCACACCGATGCTTGTCCATGATAAAAACACTCATCTATGATCAGGGTTAGGAAAATGATGTTTTGGGCTGTAAAAAAGATGATTAGGGTACAAAAAAAAGGGATTAGATCAATATGAAATCATTAAGGATGAAAAACCCTATAAAACACTAGATTTCAACCCAAAACATGGTCAAAAAAGCCCAAAATGAAAAATTGAAATTTTGAGGAAGCGAGCTTCCAGGCTTGTTACTAAGGCACTTGGTTATGACACAAAGGCACTTGAGTATGCAACACTAGTTCCTAAGTAGGTACAAAGGAATTTGTCTGTGGAAATGCACTCCTAGACTTTCACAAATGTAATGTCCCCTTCTTCAACCTAAGTGTTTGGAGAGGACCTTTTAGCCTATTCTACTCTTGTAGGCTAATTCGAAGTTTCAAAGAGGGAATAATTTAATTAATTAAATAAAGTTGTCTTAAATTAATATTTTATGGGCAACTTATATTAAATATTTTATTTTTATAAAGTGACTTAAGCTGGGGCCAAAAAGTAAAATATTATAAAGTCACTTTATGAGGTGTTGAATTACGAGATTCTTTTAAAAGAGATTTTTAAATATAACTTTAGGAAAGTTCTTAGGGTATTATAAAAGGAGGTTGTGGAGGCTCATTTCTATCTTGCATTTGAAATTTTCTTCAAACCCTTGTGGTGGAGTTGAGAAGTTTTCTATAGCCTTAGGACAAAAACCCTATGGCAAAGATTGGTTTTAGTGAAGAGATTCATCCCTAGCCAATGCAGATGTGGATTCACACAGGATCCATAGATGTGTAGATTCATGGAAGATTTGAAGGATTTAGAGCTTTATTTCCAAGTTTATATTTTGTTGTCGAGTGTTGAAGAATACAAATTTATGGAAGATTTGAAAGCAAATAATGAAATTGTAAGTGCTATGTGTGAACTAGAAGTACAAATTAGATTTATAAAGTGCAGTGTGTGAGGAGGTTAAACTACAGATAAATTAGAAATATTTACTTTTTGTAAGGGTTCAAGACCCTAACTGTACCAATTTAAAAATAATATTTTCAGCTTATAAAGGTTGCAACTCATATTTAGGAATCTATGAGCCTAGTCACAGCTCATCAAGGAGCTTGAAGATGCGTAAGGGATTTGTAGGCCCAAACTTGTTGATTGCATAAGCTTTAAAGGAGTTATTATACTTCTAGAAGAGTGACATGGGTTAGAGGAGTAGTCACACCCTTTTGGGAAGGATCTTTCATTAGATCAAAATGAAGCATGAGTACTGCTGAGAGAAGGCGTTGCATTTTATGGAGTGATAAGTGATATTTGAGGTAGTTTGAAGGGTCTAAAGGGGAACATGGTATTTAGGAAGAAGTGCTGCCATACTTAAGAGTTCAAAAACTCTACTAGTAGTCGCTCCCTCCCTTAGAAATATTTGTTGCATAAAGATTGCGTGGTTGTTGTTTGGGAGATATAAAGAGATTATTATAGTTGCTAGGTATAATAGAGATCATAAAAACTACATTTCACAAGTATTATTCAGGTTCATAGGACACAAATATTTCCTCAGCTGTACCTACATTCAATGGAGCATTCTTCATCAACCAACTTCATTTGAAAACATTAATAGCTTCAATTTTTAAGGTCAAAAGAATTAGTTTTCTGTATTGTCTACATTTCTATTTTGTATCAGCATATTCCAGTTTGTATTAAACATTAATCAACTGATATAAGGAACTTGCCAATAGTTTGACAAATTGTCTCTCATTTATAGTTCAATATTGTGATGTCGGTATGATAGAATTGTGATTTATAATTATAGTGTTAACTGTTTTAAGTTTTGCATTTAGAAATACTTCATGATACATTGTATGCAAGTGTTTGATGAAATGTTTACAAGCTAAAAATTAGAAATATTCCAAGTTGGGAACAAAACTTTGTGATAGGCATATTACAACAAAAACCCTTGAACAAGTCATGAACACGCTTGAATGGACCCTACAAGATAGAAAAGCCTTAAAAACATCCAAAAGGAGGTTATATAAGGGCCATGGGGTCCCATCGCGTGTGCCAAAATGTATTACATATAAATGTGAACATAATGAAGATCAAACTAAACTAATATTAGCCTATTCCATTCACATCTAATGCAACCTCCAATTGAGAAAAAATTAGTGCATGAAAACATAACATGAAGTTGATTAATTAACTACAAATGTAAACCTTGATTATTTCAAATGTGCTCCTCGATGTTGGATGTATGATTTCTCCTAAAAATAGCAATATAACATTGAATAATTTGGAGGCTTGAAAATGGCTTGGGTTGATGGTTATTTATAAATTTTTGGGATGATTGATGGAGTGCCAAGATTGATTTGGGAGATCAATGACTCATATTGATTGAGAGGATTGGGTTGATGAGAGGCCACCAAGTGGCAAGACGGGATTGGAGGGCAAGTGGAGTCTTTGGATTGAGGAGAGATCAATAGTGTAGGAGTGTGTTGGATAACGTGGATGGATGAGATTGAAAGAGGACAAAAGGACCCTTTTAGAGGGATATGCAAGGTACTTGCTCATGCCCCTGTAAGAGGACCCATGTGATTTGTACAAGGACTGATGCCTTTGTACATTTTGAGGAATGTCAGGTGTTTGAATAAGTTAATCATGGATTTGGAATGTGCAAGTGTGTGGTTAGTAGGCTAATTAGATTTAGCCAACTTAATGAAAAGTGGATAAATATGTCATGTCCCCTTTATAGTAAAAATAAATTGGTGAAATTATTAGTCCATTCCTATTTTCCCATGGGATAATGTAAATCAGAAGGGACAATATTTTATTTAATATTTTAACTGTAATCCTGCAAATTAAGGATTTATTATTTTCGGGAGCAATTAAATATTAAATATTTTTATTTAATTGCACAAGTGGGGGAATGGGGTTTAGTGAGGTGTAATTATAACTCCCAAGATAGAATTTAAAAGATTTCATGATAGTTATGACAAGATTCTATGACAGGTTGTCATAGTGGGAGTTATTTTCTATTTTTAGAGAAGAACCTTGCATGGGCTATTTTGGTGAGCATCTTTGGAGGGAATTTGTTGGAAATTAAATTATTTTAATTTAATTTCCAAGAGAGGGATGTTTGGATTTGGATCCATTATAAATATGCAAGTATCTTCTTTCATAGGGACTTCTTGATCATTTTTACAACCCAATTTTCTTGTTTGAGCACTTGTGCTTGGATTTTCTTTAGTGGATGAAAACCCATTGGAGTTGGAGGCTTGTGGACAAAAAACCATCAGTATCAAGTGATTAGAGGATGAAAACCCTTTGGTTACAGAGAGTAATTCCATACAAGGATTGCATTGGGCTTCAAAGGATTGTGCAGTTTCGGCAATTTTGCAGTATTGTGTTTGCAGGTTGTTCTGTTGCAGTTTTGATGATTTTCAGTGTGTTGTGCAGAGTTGTTGTAGTGTTGTGGAGTGTGTTTCTATTCCATGGTCATTTGGA
Source organism: Cunninghamia lanceolata (assembly GCA_027924645.1). Taxonomy (NCBI): domain Eukaryota; kingdom Viridiplantae; phylum Streptophyta; class Pinopsida; order Cupressales; family Cupressaceae; genus Cunninghamia; species Cunninghamia lanceolata. The sequence continues at coordinate 12,126,465 of BSBN01001189.1, read as the reverse complement.
ATCCATTCCAAGCAACCAGGAGCTATTCTTTTCAGTTGGGGTTTGATTTGGCATTGTTTTCGGCAGTGTAGTTTTGCATAGTTTGTGTACTTTGAAGTGGATTTTAGGAGATTTGTGTTGCAGATGTTTTTGCTATTGTAATCAATGTTTCAGACCTGATCATATGTTATTTACATCAGAAAAATCAATAAAAATCAGTTTGTGGTGTTTCTAGCATATTTGGTGTAATTTCTTGTTTGACTAGTTAGCTAGTCTTGATGTTTTTGTTGCAATTTTTAGTGGAGCTTATCAAAATTTATTTTCAGATCTGATTTTATGTCAAAATATCAATTTGGTACATTACAGTGGTATCAGAGCATGATCTTGCCAGCCTGTAGGGTATAAACTAATTTTTATACAGAAAGATAAAGACATTTCAGGAATCCATGACAGAAATGATGCAAGAATTTCAAAAATCTCAGAAGAATCTATTAGCATTGATGAAGGATCCAAAAATAAAGAAATATTTTTGAAGAAAAAATTAGTGAATGTTGAAGAAAAACTAGAAGAGCCAGAAAAGAAGTCCATAGAACCAGAAGAGGTGATCGATACATTAGAACCACAAAAGGTCAAGGAAGAAATGGTGAAGGTAGAGCATAAAGAAAAATTAGATTTGCAAGAAATTGAAATGAAGCAAAACTTGGAGAAATCCACCATAGATTTTGAAGGTAAAAATTGTTTAGAAAAAGAAGATGTTTATTTGACTTCTAATGATTGTACATGTCAGGAAACTATTGATGAAGATGAGAAGGAAAAGACACCTCTTTTTATTTGTGAAGATCCCAAGATGGAGGGTCCTGTACCAATTCATACACTATCTTCTGAGATTCCAAATGGTGAGCCATGGTTTGATTTGCAAAGTAGCATTGTGGATGGGTATGCATCTCAGAAAAATATTTTAGTCATCCCTAATTCAAGGGTTTTGAGTCACAAAAATGGAGTTGTTGAGGATATCTCAATGAACTCTCTTTCAGCAAATGAGGATGATCATTTTATTTACAACCCAAGGTATGAAAATATTTCAGATTTATTTCCTTCTGTCACTACAAAATTCTCGTTATCATGGAAAGCATGCTAAAAAAGGTGATAGAGTGAGGGATACAACTTGCAGTATAGGGCATGAGGACTCTTTGAGTCAAGTCCAAAATTATGTTTTCATATGGGATCCAGATAATCTCTTGAGGATTAAAGTAGTTAGAGGCACTATTGAGTTCTCCATCTCTTCTATTTGGAATGAAAGGAAGTTTATGAGAATCCATATAGGGTTTGTTGTGCTTTCTAATCACATTATGAAGGATCAATGTTCACATTTTATGGATCACTTGTGCAATCCAAGTACCACACTTGAAGAAAATATTTTGGGTAATGGTCAAACGGAGATAGGCAAATTGAGATGCTTATCATGGCAATGTGGTAAGGAAAGAAGGTGTCAATTTGATGTTGACAATTTTATTACTAAGCATGGTATGGTACTTTTAGGACCAACCTTCATACGGGTTTTCTACCTTTGGATGTATGGAGGAGTTTACAAGAAGGATAAGATTCGAAAAGATGGCCTCATTATTACTAGCATCAAGAAGGTTGCAAAGTTATCATACTTTGATCATATCAATGGAACTTCAGACATGAAGGAGAATGGAATGCAAGAAGTATTTGATGAGCCAATGAAGGTAACCAACTCATATCTTATTTTTTTCATTTCAGATTTCTCATATCCATTTGTGGAAGGATATGATGTTTCAAGGGAATGTGATTGGGCTTCCTTAATGCAAAGGTGGGGCTCCATTCAAATTGAGAACATGCAGTTGACAGTTGTAGGAAATGGGTTTTCTATTTATGGTAGAAGATTCCAGTATATTTTAGAGTTTTCTATGGGTTGCATTGAGTATGTGTGCTTAACACTTGCTGCACTATGTGTTTATGACGAGGAGTTCCAAGATGACCCTATTGAAGAACATGCACATGAAATGGACATCTTTCTAGATATAGATGTCAAATTTCAGCATGCCAAAAATTTCAAATCAGCAACCTATACAGGAAATATCAATTTGATTTACATGAGCATGAGGAAAATAATGTGAAGGATCACATGGTTCTATGGTTGCATCCTAAGAGTCAAATGCAAGGAGCCATAGGATGTCACTTCCGATATGACTATGGTAATGGAGCAATCTTGAGTTCTGGTAAGAAACACAATCTACTTTATGTTATTCAATTGCTTCCAAATCCACAAAGAATGGTGTTTAGTAATATGTTCCTTGGATCACCATTAGATAGAAGATTCCAACATGTTGTAGAGTTGGAAATTGATTTTCATTAGAAAAATTTGAGGAAGAATGATGTCACATATTGGGGCCATGTCAATAGTGCTTAGGGCATACATGAGGATGCAAGACAAGAAGCAAAAAACCACTCATGTTATGTACTTATAATTTTAGATTTCTTACAATCATTGTTTATAGGATGTGATGAATTAGGAAAAGGAGTTGTTTTGGTTATAATGCAAAGGAGAAACTCCATAAATTTTGAAAGCATGAAGCACAAAGATTTAGAAGATAGTCTCAAGTTTTTCTCAAATCCACTTGTCTTGTATGATCAGCAACAAAATGGAATTTCAGAAGTATACAAATATTTGTGGAGAGATTTTCAGTCCTTTCATGGTTGTCCACCAATCCTACATCAGTTGCATTGATGATTAATACATAGGTTTGCCATTTTTGTAGTTGTTACATCATTTGCATGTTGTTGATTTTGATAAATTCAGTTATGAATAAGTGTAGATTGATGTGTTTGGATGAAGTATCCTTGCACAATGATGTGACAAGAAGGTCTACAAGATTAGTGAACACCAATCAATGCATCATAACACTAATTTGGAGAAGATTCAGGGAAGTTGTTCTAGTAGTGCAGTATGTGAGTGTTGGTTGCAGGTTTCCAATGAAGTTGTGTGAAGATTTGTGGGTTTTGTGTATTGGGGAATGTGTTACTATTGTAGATCAATTTCATGCTACTGTAGATCATTTCATATTTTTATTTTCCCCACTCATATCAACTTTAGAAGTTGCAGTTTTCATCTTTCAGTTTGGAGCAAAACAATGTTGGCAATATTGTGTGATTTGGAGTTTTTATTTGACAGTCATGGGATTTTTAAGTTATGGAAATTATAACATGATTCTTGCATTGGTGTATATGAAAATTTATGGTAATCCTTGGAATAAAAGTGATGATTCAAAGAAATGGGCTGACAAGTTGGTTCTTGTAGATGGTCTCATTTGGCACAAGGATAGAATCTTTCCAATTTTTTACACTAAAATGAAGCAGAATATTTTGTGGAGGAATCTTGAGGAGGGAGTTCTCAAAAATGCCAAGGAGTACATCATATTCCTTAACAATATGGTAAATCATGTTGTTCTAGTAAGTTTGTTGCAGCCATTGCTTACCTCTTATCAAGATTGGAAAAGTGTTTACATGGACATCATCTTCTATTTCGATGAGTTGTTGTTTGGAGATTCATTTTTTGATGATTTGTGGTGTATATGTTGTTGTTATATGATGCTACTTGTTGCTCCTCTATTGAACACTTGCTGTTATAAATCAGTCCATGAATCTGAAAGCAACACCTCTCAGGTTGAGGTAAAGTATGGGCCAATTGTTGTGCATTCCTGCAATGTATATTTCAGTACTTTGGAGGTAAGAGAAGTAACTATTTCTCAGTTTCATATTTGCTGTAATGGAGAGTGCAGTGACAATTATATCAGTCCTACAAGCAGCAAAAAACATATTTATATCATTGAGAGAAATTGTAGGAGTTTTAATTTTGTCTTATCTCATGCTAGTGCATTGGACAAGTTTACTAAATCTTTGTGGGAATATATGGATCAATTGGAGTATGAGAAAGAATGCATCAAATACTTACATATCCAAGAGCTCAAATTGCATAGATATTATTGTTTGATTCATGGCATTGGTAAAAATGAATCCAAGTTTTCAGGTTTTCACAGTGTTCTATGGCAAGAATTGCAACATATCATAGGTACAAGATCAAGGCTTTCTATTCAGTATAACATAATTTGGAAGCATCATGGTTTTAATTGCTTGAGGACAAGCAATTTTGAGGAGAGGAGATTTGTCATGTCCCCTTTATAGTAAAAATAAATTGGTGAAATTATTAGTCCATTCCTATTTTCCCATGGGCTAATGTAAATCAGAAGGGAAAATATTTTATTTAATATTTTAATTGTAATCCCGCAAATTAAGGATTTATTATTTTTGAGAGTAATTAAATATTAAATATTTTTATTTAATTGCACAAGTGGGGGAATGGGGTTTAATGAGGTGTAATTATAACTCCCAAGATAGAATTTAGAAGATTTTATGACAGTTATGACAAGATTCTATGACAACATCTATGACAGGTTGTCATAGTGGGAGTTATTTTCTATTTTTAGAGAAGAATCCTGCATGGGCTATTTTGGTGAGCATATTTGGAGGGAATTTGTTGGAAATTAAATTATTTAATTTAATTTCCAAGAGAGGGATGTTTGGATTTTGATCCATTATAAATATGCAAGTATCTTCTTTCACAGGGACTTCTTGATCATTTTTACAACCTAATTTTCTTGTTTGAGCACTTGTGCTTGGATTTTCTTCAGTGGACGAAAACCCATTGGAGTTGGAGGCTTGTGGAAAAAAAAACATCAGTCTCAAATGATTATAGGATGAAAACCCTTTGGTTACAGAGAGTAATTCCATACAGGGATTGCATTGGGCTTCAAAGGATTGTGCAGTTTCGACAATTTTGTAGTTTTGTGTTTGCAGGTTGTTCTGTTGCAGTTTTGATGATTTTTAGTGTGTTGTGCAGAGTTGCTGTAGTGTTGTGGAGTGTGTTTCTATTCCATGGTCATTTTGAATCCATTCCAAGCATCTAGGAGCTATTCTTTTCAGTTGGGGTTTGATTTGGCATTATTTTTGGCAGTTTTCAGCAGTGTAGTTTTGCATAGTTTGTGTACTTTGAAGTGGATTTTAGGAGATTTGTGTTGCAGATGTTTTGCTATTGTAATTAGTGTTTCATACCTGATCATATGTTATTTACATTAGAAAAATCAATAAAAATTAGTTTGTGGTGTTTCCAACATATTTGGTGTAATTTCTTGTTTGACTAGTTAGCTAGTCTTGATGTTTTTGTTGCAATTTTTAGTGGAGCTTATCAAAATTTATTTTCAGATCTAATTTTATGTTAAAATATCAGTTTGGTACATTACAAAATAGGAATTAAATAAATATGATATTTATTTAATTTTTGGATGAGGAATAAGGATCTTTGATCCCACAGAGATTCAGAAGCATTAGGGTGGCATTTGTTCAGGCAACTATGTTTTTCAATTTATCAATTTTTTTTTCAGAATTGTTTACATCCTAGTAATTGGCATTTCAAAGGCCTTTAGAGTGGAATTTGGGGTCAAGAATTTCATCAGTTGCTTAGGGCAGTAGTTGCAGGAAAGGCTCGATGCAACTCAATCTATATCTCTAGGAAATCTTTCCAACAAGTTCGAGAAGTCTAGATTTCGACTAGCTGGCTAGAAGTTATGACCCTGCCAAGTGGGATTCCAAATTTAGTAGTTTTTTTTTAAATTTGAAAAATTGAATTTTTAGTAGTTAGTTGTTGTTTGTCACCTTCCAACTATCCATTTCAAATTCTATGGATAAGGTGACCTTTCACATTCTTGCTTCATTGTATATAAACATTTTTTATGCAATTAATAAAGTCTCTTTGGTTGCCTACAACTCTACGAGTTCTGCACATTGAGTTCTTGTTTATTCTTACAATACCATAGGCTCAACACTACGTATTATTGTCTAAATTCTCCATTAAAATTCAGATCAGTGGTATCAAAGTGGTTCACTCCTATATGTCACATCGCACGTGGTCTAGTTATCAAAAGTTGGGATTGCAGACACAAGACCTGACATGCTGTCGTAAGGTCCTAACACTTTAGTTGAAAATTATCAGTTTATCGACTAGGGTAGTGTCCGTGGCTGTATGCAGTAGGGAGTTTGGATATCGCATTGAGAAATAGTTTTCTAGTTTCTTTAAAAGATTGGAATAGCATATGAAATGGAACAACAATTATATCCTTCTAAAGAAAGTATTTAAATTTTATACTAAGAAAAACATGAAAACTATATACTAGAAAGCATATAAACTCTGCACTAGAAAGCATATAAACTCTACACTAAAAAGCATATAAACTCTACACTAAAATTCATGAATGCAATCTTTACTCTGATTTTGAACAATGAAAAATTCTAACCGCAAACATTCTAACTTCCAACTATCAGTAAACAGTAGTTTAACCAAGGCAGATGCATCGAAAACATTTAAACAACACAAAGAGTTTTAAAAATAGAAACACAAAACAATTTAACTAAAACAACTGCTCTGGAAATAGTTAGACAACACACCCTGCAGGTTTACAAAAGAAAACTAAACATAAAATAATTTCAGCTGAATGAAACATCCACAGAAATGAAAGTACTTATCTATTCCACAGTCCCATGAGTGGCCAACTCTTGGAAGAAATTTGTCTCTAACTCAAGTCACATTCAGTCATTTCCACAATGACATGGTAACTCAATTCAAATCTTTATATTTCAAAAGAAATTACTTAGAACAACACCATTTGCATTCATGGAAAAATTGCAATACACAAGTATGATTATTTTCAAAAACTAAGGGATCAATTTTCATCCATCCATAGTTTATATTTATATCTATGTTTTAAGCAACAAATAAAAACTAGACTACATTCAAACTCCTAAATTTTAGATGACAGGAAAATGCCATTTGAAGAAGTCTTATAACTGAAACATAGAATCTTTAACTATTGATGTCTTTTTAAACATAAAAGGATTTCGAGTAGAGCCATAATGTCTTTGGGTAACCAACAAAAATAATAGAAATTAAACAGAGCCTTCACTTAATGCACGCCTAAAATTTCTGGCGCCCTTAAATTCTGCTGCACTTAACCTCAATTGCATGAAGTCCACTTCTTTTGTAGGCAATGCATTAACCTGCACAATTTCCCAACTCTACATGCCATTATATCATCATTTAAAAACTAATTTCAGTCAATTTAGGAAATGAAGATTTGTACAACATTTTATTAAAAATAGATAAATATTGCTTATAAAAATAAATAAACTGGCAAGGTTAGGGGATTGGGCAATACACAAAGGGTTATTTGTTTCAACAAAGAAATGAGGTTATTTATACCTCATCAAGACCCATCAGATTACCTACCCTTGAGACACACACGACCTAAGATGGAAGAACAAGGAGATGGATCCAACGCTTTCAAGGAGTTGGTACAAGAAGCTTTGGCAAAGCAATGTCAAGAGATGATGACCAAATTCTCTCAAATCCTCTAATGAAATCATCAACCACAAGATGCAGCTAGAGCACCATTTCATGGTCACACCCCATTCAAGGTACAAGTAAATTTTGACATTCCAAAATTTGAGGGAAAAATTAATGCAGACACTATTGATGATTGACTATCAAAACTACAGAAATATTTCTCTATAAATCACTTCTCAAATGTTGAGAAAATAACCTTTACACTCCTCAAAGTTGAGGAACATGTGAATCAATCTTGGGAGAATAGACTGCTAGCCAAAAATACCCCTGATAGTAAAGAATTCGATGCGTTGGTGAAAGACAATCCCACATGGGGAGAATTTGTGGAATACATCAATGACGAATACTACCCTAAAAATTCATATGAGGAGAAATACATATAGTGGCAATTACTCTGACAAAAGAAGGACCAATCTGTTCAAGATTATACCAATACATTTCATGCACTCTTAGAAAAATTGGGAATCATTGACACAGAAAAGCATCGGGTATTGAAGTGTCGCAATGGGCTTCATCGATATATCCAGATAGAAATGGATTTCCTACATATTGAGACTTTGAGTGCCACCTTCAAATATGCAGTAAAGATAGAGGAAAAATTCAAACAAAAGGGGAAGAAGGATTATTTCTCAAACAAGAAATCCAAGGGTGAAGGTGGTAGCAAATTTGATGGGAAATAGACAACCAAGGACTTCTTCCCACAAACCTCATCAACAACAAACAAGGGTAACAAAAAGATGTGGTGTGAATTCCATAAGAGCCCTAGACATAACACTAAGGATTGTCATGCCATGAAGACTTTGTTGGCAGAAATTTGTCAAGGAGAGATAAAACATGATCTGCTGCCTACAAACCCTTGTGAACAAAATGATGGTGAACAAGTCATTGAGGCTGGCCGACATGCCATAGTTTCCACTACCAAAGTCATGTCCTAGTAAGATGATGAGTGCTTATTCCACTCATAGATGTGGGTAAATGGAAAGGCTCTTCATTTCATTGTTGATAGTGGAAGCCAAAAGAATTTGATTTCTGCTGAAACTGTGAAGAGATTGAATCTGCAAACAACACGACATCCACATCCATATCATATGGGATAGGTAAGTCAGGGACAAGACATTTTGGTGAATAAATAGTGCCACTTACCTTATTCTATCAAGCCATTCAAAGATGAAGTGAAATGTGATGTGGCACCTTTGGATGTATATGATGTATTGTTGGGGCACCCATACATGTACAAGCGCCATGGAGTCTATGAATCTAGGCCACGCAATGTTACCATCAAGTAGGGTGAAAAGAGGTACTGAATATTTGAGGTAAGTCCTGCAAAACTAGTATCTTTGATTACTGCAAAACAATGTAAGATTTTGATTGCTCACATTGGAAAATTTGTCCTACTAATGGTTCGACCTGAGGAGGTAAGGTCCGTTGTGGTCAACAGTCATACCAAAGTGGCAATTACTAGAAACAAATGGATCAAATATTGTCAACATATCAGGATGTATTTAATTCACCAATAGGGGTACCATTGCACTACCAAGTCAAGCATCAGATTGATCTAATTCCAGGGACACCATTACCAAATGGGCCACTATATAGAAGGTCAGTTTTGGAGAATGAAGAAATCCAGAAGCAAGTTCATGAGTTGATCAAGAAAGGACACGTTCGCCTAAGTGCCTCACCATGTGGAAGTCCAATTGTTTTGGCCAAAAAGAAGGATGGAACGTGGAGACTTTGTATTGATTATCGAGTTCTCAACAAGATCACTGTGAAGAACTGATTCACATTGATGATTTGTTGGACCAACTCAGGGGGGCAAAATTTTTCACCAAAATTGAATTGAAATATGGATACCACCAAGTCCTAGTTGAGCCATCAGATGTGTGGAATACTGCTTTCAAATCCAAGGAAGAGTTGTTTGAATGGCTAGTCATGCCTTTTGGCTTGACCAATGCCCCTACCACCTTCATGAGATTGATGGATGATGTCCTCAGACCATTCATTGGTTCTTTTGTTGTCATCTATTTGGATGACATACTCATTTTTAGAAAAACATTGGGTGACCATCTACAACATGTTCAATAGGTGCTTTCCACCTTACGACAACACAAGCTATATGCTAACAAATATAAGTGCTCCTTTGGTATGGAGAGTATTTAGTATTTGGGATACATTGTGGACAAATGGGTGTTCGTGTGGACTCTGAAAAGATAAAAATTCTTAAAGATTGGTCATCTCCCAAAAATCTCAGAACTTCATAGCTTGTTGGGTCTAGCCAATTTCTACTAAAGATTCGTACTTGGCTTTTCACATTTGGCATGGCTTGTGAATCAGACACTTAGGGGAGGACCAAGAGCAAAATTTTGCTGGATAGAGGCACAATAGAAAGCATTCATGGAGTTGAAGAGGAGGCTATTCTCTTCACCAGTACTAGCACTCCCAGATCTGCAACAATCCTTTCAAATTTAAATAGATGCTTCAGACTATGCACTAGGGGCAGTTCTCATGCAACATGGGCATCCAGTTGCCTACCACAGTGAGACTTTCTCTAACATAGTGCGCAAGTATCCCATTTATGATAAGGAGTTGTATGCTATTGTGTAGCCCTGCAAACAATGGAAACACTACATTTTGGGGAAGGAGACTATAATTCAGACATATCATAAACCTCTGCAATTTCTACAAACACAAGGGTAGCTACAAAATGATAGGCATCAAAGATGGTCTGCCTACTTGAAACAATTTCACCTCAATATATGCCACAAGAAGGGAGCTACTAACAAAGTTGCAGACGGTTTGAGTAGACTTCTGCTCATAGCCCTAACAAAGGTAGTGGATTCTTGTGGTCATAACACAATAGATTAGCCTCAACTATATGGCAATATCCTGATTTTGCTTAGATCTACAACAACCTAGTAGAGGGAAAACAATCTACTAATTTCTACTTGAAGGATGGGATTCTCTGTCACACTGGGCACAAATGTGTTCCAACCAAGGAGCGACAAAGATGATATGGGAGGCCCACTATAGTTGTGTTGCAGGACACTTCAGGATGGAGAAGACCATTGTTGTACTTCAAAGGTATTTTTATTGGCTCAAATTGAGACATGATGTCATTCTATACATATGAGCTTGTACTGCTTGTGCTATTGTAAAACTTGCCAATTGTAAGCAAGGATTATATACACCTCTTCCAGTCCCTAACAAACCTTGGCATTTAGCTTCAATGGATTTCATGACTAGCCTACCTTCTACTAAACGGGGGCATGATTGTGTATATGTGGTGGTGGATAGGTTTTCAAAAATGGCGGTCATAGTGGCTTGTAAGAAGGGAGTCTCTGTAGAAGAAACTGCTAAGCTTTCCTTTGAGAATGTTTGGGTACACTTTGGATTGCCACAAACCATCATATTTGATAGGGATAGTAGATTTATTATCAATTTTTGGTTAGCAATCTAGGCCTTGATGGACACAAAGTTGATGAAATCGACTGCCTTCCAACCCCAATTCCAATTTTAGGGGCTAAATATAAGCACCCAATGTAAGAAAATCAAATCATAGTCAAGACAACCAATGATCTCCCATGTGACCAAGGGGAAAAATCTAGGCACTCAACATAACCACTTTTATGCACATGAACACATGATGAAAATATACAACCACCATGCTAGAAGTTCATTCCATACTATCCAATAGGATTTATAGGTCAATACCATCCAACATGCAACCATATCACCAATTGCAAAATGCTCTACCTTCTCCATTCTATAAGTGCCTACCATACTATATCCTTAAAAATAATATTAATCACAAAACTCCCACTTATACAAGGAGTAATAATCAGTTGATTCCTTCCTATAGATTCTAATAAGCTTGCTAGGCTAAGAAATCAAAATAGAGGAATACCTAGAGCCAAATCACCATGGATCCATCACACGAAATGCCATGTAAGCACATACAAGTGCATGCCAACCACATGCAAGTTCATGAAAACCACATATAACCACCTTGACTTTGATACCAAATGTGATTAAACTAGCATGAATGCACCTCCAATATGGAAAAATTTACTAAACAAAAGCCATATACAAGTGCAAACAAACTATGCTTGTAAAGTGGAAATAAGACACTCATTCATTTCCTACATTAACTCTATGAGGAGAGAAATGTGAGATATCATATCTATAGAAATTTTAGTAGCATAATGACATGTAAATTAGCACTTAGAAAGTATGAATTAGAGAAGAATAGAAGTAAAGATGAAGAGAAGAGACACTAGTATACATGTGGAAAACCCTTTCGGGTAAAGCCTATTTAGTTCTCAATCAATTATAAGAAGTAAATTGAAGAATTTTCCAATCACCTCTATGAATATGTCAGGTACTTGGTGTTTCCAACACGAGCTTCTATGGTCAAAATGATCAAATGAAAAAGGCCAATGATGAGAGAAGGTTCCTCTCTCCACACTTCAAACTATGCAAAGGCTCAGGAGGGTATTCAATATAAGAACATGTGGGTATTACATTTATTTGGGCTTAGGGTTCTTTAAAAGAACAAACCATGACAAATATTTATCAGTTTTGATTAGTTCTTTTGAAACTATATTAAACCTAAGAGATGTATTGATCTAGGAGGTTGATTATAATACAATGAAGTGTGTACAAATCACGGTCAAAATGATTATGAGAATGATATGAATTTTTGTAGTGTTTTGTGTTGTACATAGAGTTATTTATTAGATCATAACATATGTAATGTTTGTACAATGCATATAGCATTAATATATGTATGAATGACTATGAACTATATATTCACATTTATCTACTGTGCATGTATCATGAATGTTCTATTTGAAGGTCTAATGGCTTAGTGCGTGCCTCAAATGAATATTTTTTTGGACTAATAGATTGGTGTGTGGTGAGATTTTAAGTGATACATAAGGTTTATGTGTGCAAGAGGGTAACTAGATAACGATACTTCATGACATCAATCAAGTATCAAGACTTACTAGGATTGATAATAAGATGACCATATAAAACTCCACTCCTAAGAAGATGATAGAGCACATAAAAAATATCATTATCACACCCTATTATAAGATAACCTAACATCATTGGTCCAACATGCTAATTTGAGATAGGAAATCATACATGTAAAGCTCATAAAATATTAATATGCCTAAGATTTTATATGTAATAGGTTGATTAGTCGAATAAATAATTTTCCCCCATTGGAGCTAGTGTTCTATATGAAGAGATTCATGGCATGTGATAATTATTACATTGGTTTGAGATATTTCAATAACTCTCAAGGACTATTTGGTGAGGTTTCATGAGGGGTTGTACATTATCATAAATGCTTTTGATATCTCAGATTATGATTACTATGAGACTGCATATAAAGGAGAATGAGGCGCTATTCTATTACCAATGGAGGAGGATAAAATTTTGATAGCATTTATGTGGGAATATTTATGAATGAATGTTGAAACACCCCAAACCTAGAAGAAAAATAAATCAATAGTAAGAAAAAATATTTATAATAATCAAGAAAGATGGTGGTAAATGTTTTCACATATGAGACTAATGGCTACAAAGATTGGAACTAAAGAAGAGGATGCTTAGAGTTCCCTTGATTAAAAGTATGAGGTTGATGAGATGGATAATGAAAAGCATGATGATGTTGATGAGAACATTAAGGTTGTTAATAAAGCTAAACTAATGGAGGGTACAAGTTTATTTTCAACTTAGATGATAGTAAGTTACTGACAATAGAACCACATAAGTGGTTAACCATATACCTCTTAAAAATTAATCATCTAAATAAATTTCTAATATCATTTATCTTAATCTTGTTATTTTGATTGAATCTTCTTCTTTGTTTAACAATTTTGTGAAGAATTTTAACAACTCTTCACAATTTCGTCCTCCCCTTTCTCTCAAGAACTTGACATTTTAACTTGTTATTGTCATTATTGAGATGACAACTAACAAAGTGAAATTTTTTTCCAACTCTATTGCATAGTTAACAAGTGTTATATTGCCGCTAGAGTCCTTGCCAAAGAGTGTAAGGATGGGAGTGGAGAAAATTCAATTGACAAGTGTGAAGCCAATCCCATAAACCTTATTCAACATCCTACATGTGTGTGCTCAAATGGAGATATGAAGATATTAATCGTAAAAACTACAACACATACCTATATATGATGCTAACCTTAAGAGTAGTAAATGGAAAATACATTTATTAGCAACCCATGGCTAAGAATTAATATAATTACAAGTTTTTAAACATATATATAGTTCAAAAATATAATTAGAATTGTAGATGCAAAGTTGCAACCCACATTTGGGAATGAACACTAACATCATGGTTCATATTTATGCCTTGAACCAAGGTTGGAAGATGAGGTAGACTCCTTTGCCCTGCAAATTGACCCAAAATATAAGAGTAAACAATCAAAAAACCACTATTGTAAATATAATGCAATTTTTTACATGAAGTGTACCTCAAACAAGTTCCCACTCTCTGAAACTATTGTAAATCTGTGCCTTTTCAAAACCCCTCAACAATGCAGAAGATGTTAGTATGCAAAACATTTAACAAAATGTGCCATAAGGATGAGTGAAACATAATAGTAAGAAATGTAGCTACTCTTGCATTACTCTATTTAATATGTTACATATGATTGGCAACATTGGTAAAGATTAAATTAGCTTCCCAAAAAACACCAATAAAGTGGAATGCCCTATGTCAATTATGTGACTCAAAATGTAGTTGTGAGCAATATTTTGACTTTATTACTTTTATAATATGGAGCAATATCAAGTTTGCAACCAATTTAGATTATTACATACTTATAAAGTGTAATATGATGGATTCTTATACCATGCATGTTGGAAAAAACTCAACCACAATAAAAAAAATGGTTATAATTGTGCTAACATGCAATCTCTAGGAAAAAAGAACAGATAGTTTTTTTTTTGTGGGGCTCTCCCATAAAAGAGATCAAAATCTCAATTTTTTCATGTGCATGCCCTGCTTACACATGTATGCTTCAACTCAATATGTTTGATATATAAAATGATCTTAGTATTTTTGATATATAGAATGATCTTAGTCTTAAGCATCAAGAAGAATGTGCACTACCCAATTATTGTGCAAGAAGAAATATGAAATTAGAAGCAACTCATTCTATACAATTTTGTGCTATTTTATGTAACAATATTCAAATCCACTATAAGGACCATAGAAGTTTAATTTTTCAACTTGCATGGATTTCAATAGAAAATATATTAAAAAATGATTACATGAGTACACCTTGAAATTTTGTGTTTTGCATTGTAAGTCAAAACGGAGTTCTGATTGAATTGCATTTAAGGCTCAGAGAGATTTTAGTCAGTTGTGCACTTAACTTTAGCTTGTTTGGGAGCGGATTTGTTGACCCATTAAGCACACTCTATTACCTTCAATGACTTGTGTTTGTTTTTGTTTGGCACATTTTTGCTACACATCATTATAAGCATGACCACAACTTCTATGGGGTAACATCAATCGAGGTTCCATTTTTTCCACAATCTCGACATGTTTTGTAAAGTTAAACTTAATTCACAAGATGTCTTAAATTGAAATTTTTTGAACTCCTAGTTCCTAAATCATGTTTGAATAGGGCATTCTATTTCATCTAAAATAATTAGAAGTGGATTTTTGTGAGATGTTGTTGAGATTGCCTTGCTAGTGAAATATACAAAATATTGTTGCATACAGAAGGGTCTTGAACTATTTAATAACAATACACCTTGACAAAATGTGAGATCTCTGAATATCATGGAAGTAGAATATGCACAAAATGGGTTTGTTGGAAAATTCTTGGATAGTTTTTAGCAAATGGAGTTAATAAATGTAACGTTGATCTAAACAAACCTAAATTGTTTTGATTAAGGTAAACACTTTTGACCAAAGCTATGAACTAGGATTACAAAGAAGGGGACACTCCCCAACAAAACAACAAAGCATCAAAAGACAAACAAAAAATGCTAAGAAACAACAAGGGACACCATAAGAAACAACAACACAGAAAAGCCACTCCATACAATAGGACCACCAAATCAAGGTGGTTTGAAGCCAAAAAATTTCAAAAAACTTTATTTCAATTTTGCATCCCAGAAATTGACTGGGGCAAATCTCTTACCAGTAGACTTCACAAAAGGAACCACAATGGGAGAAGTGTAATGAACCACTTCATCAGAGTTGCAACACTTTTCCATCATCAGAGGCTTTAGGTTAGTCTTTTCTAAGAGAGGGCTAACATGTCCCCCAAACTTTCCCAAAGTTTTGACAACTTCCTCAATTAGAGAAGGAGAATCCTATAGATTAAGATTCCCTCCTTTAACAGCTCTGCACTCAATTGAAGCATGACCCAGTTTGCAACAATTGAGGCACATCACTTGAGAGTCCTCATAAATGATTTGTTGTACTCATTTCCCAAGTTTAGAACAAAGAGTTACAAAGGGAGGGCTTTGTCAACAACAATGTTAACATAGAATCTAGCAAAATGAAGTTACTTCTTGGATCTAGTCACCTTGTCGACAACAATAAAATCACCAAAAGGGCCAGCGATAGATATCCACACTCCCTTGTCCCAATACTCTAAAGGAAGTTTGGGGAGTCTGACCCAAACAAGAACATTATCATTGTGAACTTTCTTGAGGTCCAATCTTTTCTCCCATACTTGAGGAAAAGAAAGGATATGTTAAAGAACCAAGGACCCCCCTTCAGAATCTGCACACATTTTTCCAGAAAAGAGGAAGAAACCCTTTATCAACATCACAATCTCCAATGAACCTTTCAACCTCCATTTCCTCTTAACCCTATCAACATTGGGTCTATTACCCAAAAATTTCCCCACCAAAGTATTAGCCCATAATGAGGAAGATCTTTCAATCACAGATCCCGAATGGAGGTTTTCCAATCTTGAACCTTTTCTCTAAAGCCTATAGGAAGAGTGTTGGAACTAGACAACTGAGAGGGGGGGTGAATCATTTGTCCCACAATAAAAAATTTTCTACTTTTAACCTTATTTACTATCTTACTATCAGATTAGTGATGTAAACATTAAAGCATAGATCAACAACATAAGAGCAGAAACATAATCAACACATTTGACACCAAGATTTTGACGTGGAAACCAGGTTAGGGGAAAAACCACGGTGGGGGTTAACCCACAAAATGCGTACCCTATTAAAAGTACTTAATAAAATAGAAGGCACATGCCTTCGGGCGCACTGCCCAGAGCTCATTGCTCAAAAGAGAGGCTCACTGCATACATAAGTTATTTAGAAAGAATTAACTAAGAAATAGCATCTACTTCATCCCTGATTCAGTTTTAATGAATGCTCAAGAACTTTTGCTTTGTCCCAAACTCTTCTTCACACTCTATACTGCTCTCGCTCCTTTTCTTCTCTGCTCTTCTCCTAATCCATTCTTCAGATTTTATCTATTTTTACACAAGGATGATTTTTAATACTTCTTCAACACATATTTATATACTTTATCAACCTTGGAATGATCAACAAGGTCAGCTAAACTTGACGCGGATCACCACACTGTCAGCAAAACACAACTGAGACTTGAATTTGCTTTTACAACCACTCCACGCTTCATAAAAATGCTCTTAAGAACATCAACCTCAAAGAAGAAATCTTCAATCAACAAGCTCAAACTTCAATTCGGATCTCTAACATAGTAGCCATACAATCCAGAGTCCTCCATAAGCATATTGAATTCACCAATAACATCCATTCTAACCCAAATTATCAAAAACATTTGAATCTTCCTCTGGAACCTCAAGAACACTCTCTGCCATGACTGTCAAACTAGTTCAGGATAGCTTGCGGACCTCCAAACCACGAGCCACTGGTGTTGATGATACACACTGACTTCCCAAACATGCCTTCAGATCGACAGATCACAAGTTTATATTACCGGAGCAATTCAGACCTCTTTCCTGTCACTCTGTCTTTCCTAAGTATTGCAGGAACTGGTTCTACTCAAATGGCCATAACTCCTTCAAATCTTCATGCGAACTTCTCAAATCTTAACTAGAGCAACCTCTGACAATCCTCTACTTAGCCACATGATCGAGATGCATTGATTGTCAATAATTCTCAATATCCTTAACAATCTGGTCTTCTATGCAGACAGAAAAATATGATACAGTTGACACCAATGGTAACAAGGATATGTTGACATCAATGACAACCCACTTAGGCACATATTTGCAACAATCTCCCCCTTTGGCATTAATGGCAACATATGATGTGAAAAACTAAATTTAACCATCAAGACAAGAACTTCTCCCCCTTTCTCTTCTCACTTCTGCAACTACTTTCTTTACTACTCCCCCTTACATTAGCAACTAGTTTTTCACATGACTTCTCTTCCCCTTTGACATCAATGGCAAAGGGCACATATTTGCTATCTTTTCTCCCTTTTTGCTTTAGACTGTCCCAAAATTGGCATATTGACTACTCCCCCTTGAGTAGTACCTCCTTAACATCAATCTGGATCACAAGATATGAATGTGAATTCCACCAGACTGATGCACCTTAGTGCATCTTAGTTCTGCTCAGGAGGGGTAATAACCCCTAACTTCTCTCTGAGATACTCAAGAGTATCCTTGGGAAGAGGCTTAGTGAAGATGTCTGCAATCTGATCTTTGGAAGGTACAAACTCCAACTCGACTTCATTCTCATTTACTTTCTCTCTCAAGAAATGAAACTTGATAGATATATGCTTTGTCTTTGAATGCAATACCAAATTCTTTGAGATGCTTATTACACTAGAATTATCACAAAAAATTATGACTGGCTCCTCAAACACAATTCTGATGTCCTTCAACATTTGCTTCATCCACAAAACCTGAGTGTAATTATTTGCTACTACTATGTACTCTGCTTCTGCAGTAGACAAACATATTGCCTCCTTATTTTTGCTCATCCAAGAAACCAATCTTTTCCCCAAGAAGAATGTACCACCACTAGTACTTTTTCTATCATCCACATCTCATGCCCAATCAACATCTGTATATGCATGAAGAGTGAAGTTATTGTCCTTTGGATACCACAGTCCATAATCAATTGTCCCCTTGAGATATCTGAAAATTCTTTTGACTGCCATAACATGGGATTCTTTTGGATCAGCTTGAAATATGGCAACAAGTCCAACTGCATTCATGATATTAGGTCTAGTATGGGTTAGATAAAGCAATTCTCCAATCATTGATCTATATCTTTTCTAATTTGCCTTGGGAGAGTCATCATCTTTACTTAGCTTGCATCTGGCTACCATAGGTGTACCTATTGGCTTTGAGTCTTCCATTCCATACTTCTTTAGCAATTCTTTTACATATTTGGATTGATACATGAAGATACCTTTGTCTGATTGAACAATTTGCAGACCTAGGAAAAAATTCATCTCACCAAACATTGACATCTCAAA
The DNA here is from genome assembly GCA_027924645.1 of Cunninghamia lanceolata. Taxonomy (NCBI): domain Eukaryota; kingdom Viridiplantae; phylum Streptophyta; class Pinopsida; order Cupressales; family Cupressaceae; genus Cunninghamia; species Cunninghamia lanceolata. Next base: position 12,107,518 of record BSBN01001189.1, on the reverse strand, counting down.
CTCACTTTTCATCTAATTAGCAAATGCTTTACACATGCATTCATTTCCACCAAAAATGATATCATCAACAAAGATTTCAACAATTAGAATGTCCTCATGATCAATTTTGAAGTAGAGATTACTATCAGCAGTACCTTTGCTAAATCCTAGCTTAAGCAAATGCTTATCCAATCTGACATACCAGGCTCTCAGAGCTTGCTTGAGTCCATACAAGGCTTTTCTCAATCTACAAACCATATCTCGCTGATCAGACAATTGAAATCCTTTTGGTTGCTCAATGTAGACTTCTTCCTCCAAATCTCCATTCAGAAATGTTGATTTCACATCCATTTTATATACTTTAAAATCTTTGAAGGCATCAAATGCAAGAAATAATCTAACTACCTCTATCCTTGCCACCGGAGCAAAATTTTCTTCAAAATTAATTCCTTCCACTTGAGAGTAGCCTTTACATACCAACCATACTTACAACCTTGCCATCTTCATTCAGTTTATTTTGGAAGACCCATTTGGTTCCAATCGCATTTTTGTCCTCAGGTCTAGGAACTAGATCCCATGTGTGATTCTTTTCAGTTTGCATCGATTCCTCTTCCATTGCTTTGACCAAGTTTTCATCATTGCAAGCTTCACTTACTGATTTAGGTTCAATCCTTGAAATCAAACAAATCTCTTCTTGATCTTCAAACATTTTTCTCCTACTTCGAACACCTTTACTCTTATCTCCTATGATCTGATCTTCAGGATGATTTAACCTTACATACTTGGGAGTTTTGGAGATTGCTTGAGCTTCCGTATCTTGAACTTGTTCCTCATCATCTACGTTAACCTCTGGAGTTACTGATTCAAACTGAATCTGAGTCTGAACTTGAACTTGCCTTCCTTGATTTTGACTTTCATCTTGATCATCTGAATCATATCCGAAGTACTTGGAATGTTCTTTTTTACTTTCATCAACTTTAACATTCACACTTTCAAAAATCTTCTTCAATCTTTTATTGGAGCACCAGTAGGCCTTACTTTGAGTTGAGTATCCCAAAAATATTCCTTCATCACTTCTTGCCTCAAACTTACCTAAATCCTCATTTCTTTTGATATAACATTTACTACCAAAGACTCTAAAGTATCTCACAGTAGGAGGATGACCAAACCAAAGTTCATAAGGAGTCTTACCAGAATTTCCTTTGATTTGCACCCGGTTAAGAGTGTAGACAACAGTACTCACAACTTCTCTCCAATAAACTTGAGGAACATTGGTTTCCATCATCGTGGTTTTGGCATCTTCTTGAATGGTCTTGTTCTTTCTTTCCACAAATCCATTTTGCTGAGGAGTCCTAGGAGTAGATAACTGTCTTTTTATTCCATGCTTTTCACAGAAAGCATCAAACTCACTAGAGGTAAATTCTCCACCTCTGTCAGATCTCAGACATTTTAATTTCCCACCAATCTCATTTTCAACCATCATCTTGAACACCTTAAACTTGTCAAGGGCTTCTAATTTTTCTCTTAGAAAAGTTATCCACAGCATCCGAGAGTAATCATCAATTAGAAACATGAAATATCTATCTCCTTGCACAATCCTAATTCTAGCAGGACCACAGAGATCAATATGTACTAGTTCCAATCTCTCACTTGAACCTTGTTCCTTAATCTTGAATGAAATTTAGTTTTGTTTGCCCAATTGACATTCTCTACATACGTTATTAGGTTTCACAAGTCTTAGAAGATCTCTTACAGCTTGAGTGGAACTTATTTTGACAATGTTGTCAAAATTCACATGACACATCCTCCCATGCCATAGCCAACTTTGATTTGTTTAAGCAATCAAACAACTTTTCCCATAACTACTTAAGTGAAAGATGTTACCTCTAGTTTGAGTACCGGATGCAATTTCAGTTCTAAAGCTTTCCAAGATTCTACATTTTCCATCCTTGAACTGAAGATCATAACCCTTGTCAACCAACTGTCCAACACTGAGAAGATTATGTTTCAGTCCTTCCACATACAGAACATCATTGGTGTTGTTCTTGCCATCAAAAGAGATGGATCCTCTACCACAGATTCTACCAACTGAGTTGTCTCCAAATTTTACAAGTCCTTCATAGTTTTTAAAATTCACAAACTTACTCTTGTCACTAGTCATATGATGAGAACATCCACTATTAATCACCCATTGATCCTTTTCAATAACCTAAGCAGCCAAGGCACTTTCCACATTTTCACAGCTAGCAGATTTAGTAGACACCAGATCTTCTTCTTTGATAGCAATAAACACCCAATCATTTTCAAAGGAGCCTCCATGATCAGATTCATCATCTGTTAACCCTTATTCTCCATTTTCTTGGACATAGTAACATTTATTTTGACCTTTATACCTATTAGGGTTTGGTTTTGAAAACCTCTCCGGACATCTTGAGGCAAAATGACCAATCTTATTACAATCAAAACATTTGAGTGGTAATTTTCCTTCATACTTATCGGATCCTCTTGGCATTCTTTTGACAATAAGAGCTTCAAGATTCGCTATTTCTATTTCAACATCTTCAAGATCCTTTCTTGTCTTCACAAATCTATTTGATCTTGCAAAAGAGCTTTCACCCGGATCATATCTTTGTTTCCCATACACACTGGCCTTAAATGCAAATTCAAACTTGGGAAGAGAATCACCAAATTCACTTAATTTGAAAGCTAAAACTTTGCCAACCAGATGATCTCTTGTAACCTCTGAGACTGTCCCGATCTCTTCTATAGCTACAACCTTATGTTGTATGAATCTGGTAAAGATCTGAGCACTTTTGATACAATTTCTGATTCTTCCAAAGTTCCACCAACACACCTAATGCCACACACAAGTTCATTTATCTTTTGTGTGTAGATTGTGATGTTTTCGTCTTCGCTCATCCTCATAGTTTCAAATTTTCCTCTCAGACTTTGTAGCTTTGCACATTTGACATATTTATCACCTTCATACGGATACTCTAACTTTTTCTAAATTTCATAAGCAATTTTTAGACCAAAGACATTTGTCATTTCTGAATCAGTCAAGGCACTCAACAAGGCTTCTTTAGCTCAAAGATTATTTCAAGCATCTTTGACTTGATCAGGAGTTGAAGGACCTTTCTCTGGAGGTTTATACTCAACACTGGTTATTGCCCAATAGGCATCTCCCATGCATTGCAAATGGCACTCCATGCGATTTTCCAAACATAATAGTTTGTTCCATCAAATCTTGGACTATCCTTCTTATAGGTCGACATCCTGGATCTCCTCAAGCGGTCAGGCTTTTATGAGAGGATCTGGCTCTGATACCAATTGTTGGAACTAGACAACTGAGAGGGGGGGTGAATTAGTTGTCCCACAATAAAAACTTTTTTGCTTTTAACCTTCTTTATTATCTTACTATTAGATTAGTGATGTAAACATTAAAGCATAGATCAACAACATAAGAGCAGAAACATAATCAACACATTTGACACCAAGATTTTAACGTGGAAACCTAGTTAAGGAAAAACCACGATGGGGGTTAACCCACAAAATGCATACCCTGTTAAAAGTACTTAATAAAATAGAAGGCACATGCCTTTGGGCACATTGCCCAGAGGTCACTACTCAAAAGAGAGGCTCACTACCTACAGAACTTATTTAGAAAGAATTAACTGAGAAATAACATCTACTTCATGCCTAATTTAGTTTCAATGAATGCTCAAGAACTTCTGCTTTGTCCCAAACTCTTCTTCACACTCTATACTAATCTCACTCCTTTTCTTCTCTGCTCTGCTCCTGATCCTTTCTTCAGATTTTATCTATTTTTACACAAGGATGATTTTCAATACTTCTTCAGCACGTATTTATATACTTTATCAACCTTGGAATGATCAACAAGGTCAGTTAAACTTGACCAAATCATCACACTGTCAGCCAAACACAACTGAGACTTGAATATGCTTCTACAACCACTCCATACTTCATAAAATGCTCTTAAGGCATCTGTAACAGGCTAGGAACATCCGGTCGACTAAGACTGGGAAGAACATCAACCTCAAAGAAGAAATCTTCAATCAACAAGATCGAACTTCAATGCGGACCCCTAACATAGTAACCATATGATCTAGAGACCTCCACAAGCATATTGAATTCACCAATAATATCCATTCTAAACCAAATTATCAAAAACATTTGAATCTTCCTCCGAAACCTCAAGAACACTCTCTGCCATGACTGTCAAACTAGAAGGATAGCTTGCGGACCTCCAAACCACAAGCCACTAGTGTTGATGATACACATTGACTTCCCAAACATGCCTTCAGATCTGCAAATCACAAGTTTATATTACCGGAGCAATCCGGACCTCTTTCCTGTCACTCTGTCTTTCCTGAGTATTGCAGGAACTGGTTCTACTTAGATGGCCATAACTCCTTCAAATCTTCATGAGGACATATCAAATATTAACTAGAGCAACCTTTGACAATCCTCTACATAGGCACATGATCCACATGTATTGATTGTCAATAATTTTCTCAATATCCTTACAGTTTGGTCTTCTATACAAACAACAAAATAGGATACAGTTGACACCAATCGCAACAAGGATATGTTGACACGAATGACAACCCACTTAGGCACATATTTGTAACAAAGAGTAGCATTTAGGGGATGTGAACCAAAACCATTGAAATCCCCAAGTGAAGAAAGCTCAAGATGCTAGATTGTAGAATGAAGGTTAGAGACCCCAACCCCTTGGGTTAGTACCAATAAATGCCCCACATAAGCATTCCTAGGCAAAGAACCAGCAAGGGTCCAGTTACTAGATAGGCGAGGCCAAACATCCCGCACAAAGCCAACCTGAGGCTCCAAGGTTGAGTTAAACACACCAACTTCCTAGGCAAAGATAGGTTCCTTCGAGTACCCATCGTACTACAGTACAAAGGCTTTAAGATCTGAGCAACCTAGCTCATGCCACACCAAAGCATGAGGACTAGGGTTGATGGTAGGGGAAGATACATTTCTATTTCCATTAGAACTAGGCAAGGGGGGAAATCCCTACTTTAACATTTGGCTAGGGTCGTCGTCTCGTGCAATCGATGAAGAACCAAGGCCAAAGGATTCTGAATGAGCTCATTGGATAGACTGTTGTGCATCCAATCAAAGCTCCAATAATACCAATTATCTCGTTTAGCTCCATCCTCCTCAGCATCCTCATCACTGCATCCTTTAGTCTTGCTCTTAATCTTGCCTTGATAAGGGTTTCAATTGCTCCCACTCCTATTCCCTCTCTTTCGCCTACTCCTGCTCATTTTTACCAAAGTAACAAACCTGAATTGTTATTTACATATTAATGGAAGACATATCTTGTCATTCTCCATATTAGTTAGGACTAAATTATTTTTCATAGTCATAAACTATTTCAGGCATTCATTTCAATTTAGTTATGTCCTTTGTAAATCATTTTATCTAGTTGCTAATTGTGTGAATGGTCTTCTCAGGCATTCATTTCAATTCAATTATGTCCTTTGTAAATCATTTTCTCTAGTTGCTAATTGTGTGAATGGTCTTGCTAATAAGAGGAGAATTTTCAATGATTAGTAGAAACATGGAATTTAAATGTAGTTGTAGACGTTCATTTCTCCCACCCCACTCAAGTGTTATGTCATTGTGCATGCTCTTCTTCGGTTTGGAATTGATTCTCTGCTTAGAATTGGCTCTCTAAATGGATGCTTAGTCATTGCTTCTGATTGTTCATCCTACAAAAAATCAACACCATTTTGATACCCAAATCTCAAAAACTTGTATTCAAGAGTAATGCATTTTTATTTATTTTCTTGTTTTGTTTCATGGGTGTTGCTGGAATGGTTGCTTGCATTTGTAGCTTTGGTTTACTACTATGTGTTTTATTTGGTATGGCATATCCCACTATATTTTTGGCTATTTCTTTCTATGTCATATCTCTCTTACCATACACTAGCTGTGGATATTTAGGTGTGATTTTAGAGGAAAATCTAAAGGTTATATTTGTTAGAGGAAAACATGAACAACAATATTAACTACTTACTATCCAATAACTCAATGTAATTGATGCAAATACAATAAACAAAGCTATTACCTTCATAGACGATTCACTTAGTAGCTTCCATTGTTGCCTATCTCGTATTGATCTTATGAATGAGTTGAGCTCTCAGAAGTATGTACTTCCTTGCTATTGAAGATGACAATAGGAGAATGGGTATAGATGGACAATGCAATGAAGATTAAACTAACAATGCAACTCTATGAATATGGATAATGGAGATAGGAAGCCATGGTTGGATGATTGTGATGATAATGAGGGTATGCAAGTGCAATGAGGATACATTGCCAAAGGCACGCTAGTAGAATTTCTGCAGAGTAAGATTACAAAGCTCTTGGATTGTTGAAATGAAGGAATGGGGGTTCTTTTTATAGGCCAAGGAGGGGCTAAGTCCATGTTTCAATAGATCCATGATTGGAGGAATTGTCTGTGACATGTACGGTTGAGATGAGGTTGGTTGGGATGAGGGAGATAATCATGGGAAATGTTCCTACTATGTTTACAAGGTAGAGGAATATGTGGATCCATAAGCCACATGTCATGATGCTCACAAAGACCTGTGAGTTAAAAGTGGAAGACTTTGAGAAAATTGTGGAAGGAGGACTCTTGGTTGTTGGAATGTGAGAGATAAACTAGGATTTTGAAAGACAAGTGTCTTTGACTTTGGAGATGATTGAGAAATCATAGGAAACATGTGGAGAATAAATAGGGCACATGTTGAGGGGATAATTGCTTAATTAGATATTAAAAATATTTAATTATTGGAGCAACTTGGTGAGGTGTCTAATATGACATGGAGGGATGACATGGATTAAAACATAAGACTTAGACTTTAGAAGAAATAATTAAATAATTTAGAATTATTTAATTAGATAATATTATAGAGGAATTAGGGTATTTTAATTAAATAAATTGATTTTATTTAATTATTAGAGGCATAAGAGAAATGTGAACCATTTAAATAAATTAGGATATTTATTTAATTGATAAAGGAATAGGAATAAAATAAATATTAAAATATTTATTTAATTTGTCTCGAGCCATTTTTAGGTGTATACATTTTGCCCCTCTTTGAGACAATGTGTTTTATCAAATTGTTTCAAAGAATAAAAATTTTCTGGTTATGCCCAGTTTGTCCCTGGTATAGGTTAAATGACGATAGGATGCCCCTCGGGAGATTGGTCGAGTTAGATGGTTTTGGCAAAAAAATATGACGGACAATCTCACGATGAACATGAATGATAAAGGATGGCTAAGAAAATGGAGGATGCAAGATAAGAGATGGATGAAAGAGTTGAATGACATGCTATGTAAGGTAAAATGATAACACACACAAGAAAGCAAGCATGCACCAATTATATAAGAACAAATGAGGTACTGCCCCTATCCAATTGTAAACCAATGATTTATGATGATAGTGTTGTCATTATGGGGAACAATATATCCCTAGATCAACACAAAGATGTGGGAAAGACATATCCCACTGATAGTGATGATTGATTTGATTTGGTTCACGACAAGATTAGGATCAAGACCATTGATTGTGATTTGTTACTCGATTGGTAAGGATTAAGGGTGGACTTGCATTTGGATCATTGCATGGATTGATTTGATGATTAGATTGATTTAGATGAATGAAGAATTGATTAGAAGAAGTGATTTGAAAGATTGATGAAATGATTTGGATAATGAAAGATAATTTAGAAGAATGATTTGGTTAATGGATGAAAATGATTTAGATAAATGGATAACTTAGATCTTGAGACACTTGGAATTTCAATAATGATGAAATGCTTGTAATGAAATGGAATCCAATTTGGTATGTATGATAGTGGATTTTGTCATCTTCTTGTACAATTTTTTGAAGTACTTTGTTTCATCATTGAGATTGTTAAAATATTGTAAGAAAATACAAGCATCTAGGTATAATTAAACCATGACGACCTCAGTATTACTTACAAGGATTTTGATTTAGAAAGTTAATACAAGCGTCTAAGTATAATTGAACCAGGATGATCTGAGTATTGCTTGCATATCAACAGACAAGGATTACACCTGTTTCATGTTTAGACCTCTAATGTCCTGAATGATCATTATGTTGATCATGTCTTCAGACAAGGCTTCACATTACCAAAGATAAACCTACAAACAACAAACAAATAAATAATTATGACCCCATCATAGCTCCTCTAGTTTTTGACATCCTTGAGTAGCATAGGAAACATAATAACAAAAATCAAGATATAAGAATTAAACAACCATTAAACCTTCTTGCCATAGATATATTTTTCTTGCAATAACTGATAGAGTCATGTTTGATAGTTTTAGGTAGGTTGGTGTTGTCAGGTTTAGTTTGATGTCTCTTTGTCAAGATGATGTTTAAAGCTTGCTTATTGTGCTACTTGTCATCTAGTGATAAAACTATGATCCAATATGTTATCCTCTGAGTTGTAGCATTCAAAAATCCAATTCACTAGCTAGGTCAAGGATTTTCCCCTAGTAAAGTAAAGGATCGATTATTTACAGATGAACTGATGATAGACATGAAGAAATGAGCCCTAAGGGACTGATCTAGTACCTCAGGGGCTCATTGATAAATGGCTTTACCTACGCAACGACGCAAAGGCAATGTGATTCACTTTAGGTGGACTATGTGGACCTAAGACCTATGGGTTGGGAAGCCTTGGGAGCTCATTGCTGATGGCCTTGCCTACATGATAGCTTGGAGGTGATGTAGTTCGACCTTGAAGGCTGACACTAGTAAATGGATGAATGGAAGATATGCAAAGGTTTACAATAGGATTATGGATACAGATGGAAGGGAGAGCCTTAGGGGCCCATCAATGATGGCCTTACCTATGTGATAATGCAGAGGCAACATAGTTTGGGATATTGGTGATACTGATAATGGACTTGTGATAGACTGATAGGATGGATGATAAGATTGAATGACCTTAATGGATAAGGTGATAAGGGTGACAGAGCACCAAGCTGTGATAGGTTATCGTTAGGTAATTGTGAATGGATGCAATTATTTGATCGATATGGTAGGAAAGATGGATGTGGGTTGGGTTTTTTTCTAAAAGATGGAGGAAGCAATTTATCACAAATAGTGCCTATTTCCAGGTTTTCACCACTTTGCTCTTTATTGCTCCATTTTTTTAAAATTTATTTATATCCCTTCAATTAGGTTTATTTAGGTGTAGAACCTTCGAAGGTGCATACTATTGATGGGGACATCAAACAATTCACCTTCTGATGTTGATAGCTGATAAGCTTCTGATACATAGGCAACAACTATGACATAGGGACCCAACCAATTGGGTTCAAATTTCCCCTTTTTCTCTCTATCTTGCTAATTTCTTGGATTCTCTCTTAGAACCAAGTCACCCAATTGGAAGACTCATTGTTTGACCCTGTGATTATAACTTTGACATTCTCTATTGGTATGCCTTAAGATGGTTAAAGGCATGTTGTCTTTGTTCCTCTAGCAGCTCTAGCTCCTAGAGCTTGGATACTCTGTATTCCTTATCATTTATGAGAACCTTTAATGACACCTTGAGGGAAGGTAACTCAACTTCTATAGGCAAGATGGCTTCAAATCCATAGACGAGGGCGTATGGTGTTGCACTTGTGGGAGTGCATATACTAGTTCTGTAGGCCCATAAAGCAAGGTTCAATTGCATATGCCAATCACAACCAGCATCATCGATAGTCCTTTTAAGTATCTTCAGGATAGTTTTGTTCGATGCCTCAGCCTGGCCATTACCTTGCGGGTAGTATGGAGTGGAGAAGTGATACTGAATGTGAAATTTATCACAGAGTTCTTTCACATCCTGATTCTTGAAAGGTCACCCATTATCCATGACAATGGATAATGAAATACCATATATGTATATGATGTAGTTAAGGATGAAAGAGGAGATTTGCTTCCCTGTGACATTGGTTAATGGAACAACCTCAATCCACTTCGTAAAATACTCTCTGGTTGTAATAATGAATTTGTGGCCATTGGAGGATGAAGGGTGAATCTTTCCTACTAGATAAAGTCCCCATTGGCAGAAGGGCCAAGGTGTCGTTAAGGGTTGCAACTCTTGAGCGGGTGCATGTATCAAGTTACCGTGAATCTGGCATTTCTTGAACCATTTGACAAAATGATAGGAGTCAGATTCCATGCTCGACTAATAGTACTTGAGACGCATGAGTTTATTCACCAAGGTAGGACCACTAGAGTGCGTACCACATATTCCTTCATGTACTTCACTCAGATCCATCTGATATTCCTCACTATCCAAACACTTAAGGAGAGTACCATCTAAACCTCATCGATACAGGGTGTCTGCGGTGATGGTATATCGGGATGCTTGTGTTGCAAGTATGGGCCTAACCGATATTGTCATTGATGTCAACATACTACTGTTGCATTGATGTCAAGGATTGGATGAGTTGTGTGCTGAGGATATTGAGAAAATTAGTCCTATCAGAAACATAGATGATCAGTGAAGACAGTGAAGCTCTATGAAGTTCCTAGCTAGATGAAGATTAGAGAATGCGTATCAAAAGGTTTGTAGATATGTGTCTGAAGATGATTCAAACAAGATTTGAGAGGTCCGCATGAAAATATGGAGGAGTTATGATCATGAAAGTAAAACTAGTTCTGGCAACTATTTAGATGTGATAGAGTGACACAAATAGGTTTGGTGAGATCCAAAAATACAATATCATGTTCTGTGGATCTGGTGGCATGTTTGGGAGGCTAATGTGAATTGACAACTCAATTGGTTTGTGGTTTGGAGGTCCACAAGCAATCCTTCTAATGTGACAGTGATGGGCGACTATGTTCTTAAGGTTCTAGATGAAGATGTGAATGATTACAGTAAGCAATAGTGGTGCGGATGTTCCTGGTGATTCAAGCAAGCTTTTGGGGGTCTCTAGATTTTGACCAGTTCGTGTTGGCAGTCCGCATTGAAGATTGAGCTCGTAATTGAAGATTTACTTTCCAGTGATGGTGTTCTTCCTATCCTTGGCTGACCGGATGTTGTGCACATGTTGCGGATGATCTTGAAGATGTTTTGAGAAGCTTGGCATGTTCCTCGAAGAAGATTAAAGTCCCAACTATGTGTGGCTGACAATGTAGTAATGCGCATGAAGTTTTTGTAATAAGTCAAGTTGTATTTTTGTAATTGCTCTGTAATAAAATAAGTGTATGTTGTGCTGACTTTGATGATCATTCCAAAGTCAATGTCTTGTATAAATAAGAATTGTTAAGTCATTCAAATGTATCCTTGTAGCAATGAGAAGGTGGTAAGGAAGAAGAAGAAAAAGCATAGCAGAGGTGTTGAGCTTAAATGGAACTCACTCAAGCATAGTGAAGATGCTAATCTCCAGTTCAAGTATGTAAAATTTATATTCTTCTGTAGACAATGTGTCTCCTGTAGGCAGTGGACCTCTTGTGAGCAGTGTGCTCAGGCAGTGAGCCCTAATTAGCAAGTTCTATTTTATTCTTCTTGTTCTTTTAACAGAGGATACAATCTTGGGTTAGTCACCCCGTGGTTTTTCCCTTAACTGGGTTTTCCACATTAAAATCTTGGTGTTGTATGTGTTGAATTTGTTTCAGCTCTTGAATTCATGCATTATACTTCATGATTGAATCTTTGATATGCTATTGAAATAGAAGAAGCTTTAAAGTATATAAAGAACATAAGTTTGGTAACAACTGATTCACCCCCCCAGTTGTCTATCCTAAAATCCAACAATTGGTATCAGAGCTAAGTTCCTCTAGAAGAAGCTTAACTGCTTGAGGAGATCCAGGATGTAGATGTACAAGAAGGACAATCCAAGGTTTGATGGAACAAACTTCACTGCTTGGAAGAGCCGCATGGAATGTCACTTACAATGCATGGGAGATCAGTATTGGTACTTAACCTCAACTAAATATGTTCCCCCAAGGAATGGTCCAACAACTATAGATGAAGTTAGAGTTGCGGACAATAATCTTTGAGCTAAAGAAGCCCTATTGAGCACCTTATCTGATTCAGAGCTGACAAATGTTATGGGATTGAAGACTACTTATGAGATTTGGACAACACTAGAAAATCTTTATGAAGGAGACAAATATGTTAAGTGTGCCAAGCTACAAAGTATGAAAGGAAAGTTTGAAAACTTGAAGATGAGTGAAGATGAGAATATCATTGTATATATGTCAAAAGTAAATGAGCTTGTATGTGGCATTAGATGTGCTGGTGGAATATTGGATGAAGATGAGATTGTTGCCAAAGTTCTTAGATCTTTACCTCCTACTTACAAACACAAAGTTGCTACCTTTGAGGAAATCAGATCTTTAACAACTATCACAAGGGATCAATTGGTTGGTAAGATATCTGCATTTGAGTTAGCTGAGTTTGGTGATGCACTTCCCAAGACTGAATCTGCATTCAAAGCTAGTGCCTCTGCCAAAAGTAAACAGAGATATGATCCAGGTGAAAGTTCCTCAAGGAAATCAACTTGGTATGATAAAGCAAGGAAAGATCTGGAAGAAGATGAGTTAGAAGCTGAACAACTTGAAGCCCTTATTGCAAAAAGACTGCCAAGAGGATTTGGTAATTATGAAGGAAAATTACCTTTCAAATGCTTTGCCGGCAATAAGCTTGGTCATTTTTCCTCAAGATGTCCAGAAAGGTTTGTAAGACTAAACCCTAAGAGATCAAGGTTTTAGAAGAAGTGTTACTATGTTCAAGAAGATGATGATGAAGGAGTAACAGATGATGAGTCTGAGATAGGAAACAAACCTGGAAGTGACTAGGTGTTTATTGCCATCAAGGAAGAAGATCTAATGCCTATTGAATCTACCAATCATAAGATGATAGAAAGTGCTTTGGCTGCTCAGGTTGAAGAAAATGATGAATGGGTTATTGACAGCGGATGCTCTCACCATATGACTAGTGACAAGAGTAAGTTCTTAAGCTTGGAAAGATATGAAGGTGGAGTTGTAAATTTTGGAGATAATTTTGCTGGCAGAATTAGAGGTAGAGGAACTATTTCTTTTGATGGAAAGAACAAAACCAATGATGTTCTGTATGTTGAAGGTCTGAAGCATAATCTTCTTAGTGTTAGACAGTTGGTGGATAAAGGCTATGATCTCTGATTCAAAAATGGAAAATGCAAGATCTTTGAAAGCTCTGGAACTGAGATTGCATCTAGTACGTAGATAAAAGGTAACATCTTCCAATTGGTTAGTACTAGTAAAAGTTGCTTATTTGTTCAAATTGATCAAAGTTGGTTGTGACATAGGAGAATGTGTCATGTGAATTTTAATAATATCATCAAGATATGCAACACTCAGGCTGTAAGAGATCTTCCAAGACTGGTGAAACCCACTAACAGTTTGTACAAAGAATGTCAGTTGGGTAAGCAGAACAAAGTCACATTCAAAAGTAAGGAACAATCTTCAACTGAACTATTAGACTTGGTGCATACTGATCTCTGTGGTCTGGTAAGAATCAGGAGTCTTCAAGGAGATAGGTATTTCATGCTACTGATTGATGACCACTCCCGGATGATGTGGGTAACCTTCTTAAAGGAGAAATCTGAAGCACTTGAGAAGTTCAAAATATTCAAGGCTATGGTAGAAAATGAAACTGGCATAAACATAAAATGCCTCAGGTCTGATAGAGGTGGAGAATTCACATCCAGTGAGTTAATAACATTCTGTGAGAAACATGGGATAAAAAGACAGTTATCTACTCAAAGGACTCCGCAGCAGAATGGAGTAATGGAGAGAAAGAACTAGACCATCCAGGAAGCAACTAGGTCCATGATGATGGAAGAAAATGTTCCTCACATCTATTGGAGAGAAGCTGTAAGCACTACTGTCTATACTCTTAATCGGGTACAAATTAGAGGCAATACTGGTAAGACTCCTTATGAACTTTGGTTTGGCATCGCTCCTACTGTGAAGTATTTCAGAGTCTTTGGTAGTAAATGCTATATCAAAAGAGATGAAGACCTTGGCAAGTTTGATGCTAGAAGTGATGATGGAATATTCTTTGGATATTCTACTCAAAGCAAATCATACCGGTGTCATAACAAGAGATTAAGAAAAATTGTAGAAAGTACAAATATGAAGGTTGATGAAGGCATGGAAAGTCCCTCAAGGTATTATGAATATGAAGTAGATGATCAGAATGATGTCTCAGACCAATGAGAACAAGTCCCAACTCCAGTTCAGATCCTGATTGATCCGAAGAATTCTGAAATACAAGAAGAAGAGACATGCTTGGATGAACCTGTCCAAGAATTAGAAGTGTAAGAGAATCCCAAAACTCCCAGTTATGTAAGATTGAATCATTCTAAAGATCAGATCATAGGAGATAAAAGAAAAGGTGTTCAAACAAGAAGAAAAATTGCTCAAGATTCAGTGAAATATTGTTTGATTTCAAAGGTTGAACCAAAAACAGTAAGTGAAGCATGCAATGATGAAAGCTGGGCTAAAGTAATGGAGGAAGAATTGATGCAAATTGAAAAGAATCACACTTGGGATCTTGTTCCTAGACCTAAGGACAAAAATTTGATTGGGACTAAGTGGGTCTTCCAGAATAAACTGAATGAAGATGGTGAAGTAGTCAAAAACAAAGCCATATTGGTTTGTAAGGGTTATTCTCAAGTAGAAGGAGTTGTGTTTGAAGAAACCTTTGATTCGGTGGCAAGAATTGAAGTAGTTAGATTATTCCTTGCTTTTTCTACCTTCAAAGATTTCAAGGTGTATTAGATGGATGTCAAGTCTGCTTTCCTAAATGGTGATTTGGAAGAAGAGGTATACATTGAGCAACCGGATGGATTTCAATTATCTGATCATGGAGACATGGTCTGCAAGCTGAAGAAGGCATTGTATGGACTCAAACAAGCCCCAAGAGCCTGGTATGAAAGATTGGACAAACATCTTTTGAAGATTGGTTTCAATAAAGGTACTGCTGATAGTAATCTATATTTTAAGATTGATCATGAAAGTATCTTGATTGTTGAAATATTTGTTGAAGATATCATTTTTGGAGGGAAAGATAGTATGTGCAAGACCTTTGCAAATCAAATGCAAAGTGAATTTGAGATGTCTATGTTTGGGGAAATAAATTTCTTCTTGGGTCTACAAATCACTCAAACAAAGAAAGGAATCTTCATATCACAGACCAAGTATGTGAAAGAATTGTTAAAGAAATTTGGGATGGAAGATTCAAAGGCATTGAATACTCCCATGGCAACTGGATGTAAGCTGAGTAAAGATGATGAATCCCCTAAGGCTGATAAGAAAAAGTATAGGTTAATGATTGGAGGACTGCTCTATCTTACTCAAACTAGACCTGATATTATGAATGTTGTTGGTGATCCTAGAGAGTCTCATGTCATGGCAATCAAGAGAATTCTCAGATATCTAAAAGGAACAATTGAGTATGGATTATGGTATCCTAAGGATCATGATTTCTCTCTTCATGCATTTACAAATGATGATTGGGTAGGAGATGTGGATGACCGAAAGAGTACTAGTGGTGGTGCATTCTTTTTTTTGAAAAAGATTGGTTTCTTGGCTAAGCAAGAAACAAGAGGCAATATCTCTGTCCACTGTAGAAGCAGAGTATATTGTAGCAACAGGCAGTTGTACTCAAGTATTGTGGATGAAGCAAATGCCAAGAGATATCAGAGTAGAGTATGATGAACCTATCACAATCTTCTATGATAATTCAAGTGCAATAAACATTTCAAAAAATCTAGTGTTGCATTCAAAGATAAAACATATATCCATCAAGTTCCACTTTTTAAGAGAGTAGGTGAACAAGAATGAAGTCAGATTGGAGTTTGTGCCCTCAAAGGATCAGATTGCAGACATTTTTACTAAACCTCTACCTAAGGACTCTTTTGAGCATCTCAGGGAGAAGTTAGGGGTTATTACCCCTCCGGTTCTGAATTAAGGTGCACTGATGTGAATTAGTCTGGTGGATCCCACAGTCATATCTTGTGATCCAGATTGATGTTAGGAGGCTGCTACTCAGGGGGAGTAGTCTATATATTTCTGAAGTATGTAAAGTGGTTGCAAGTATGTGCCCTTCACCATTGATGTCAAAGGGGGAGAGAAGACTTGTGAAAAACAAAAGTGGTTGTTGATCAAAGGGAGAGCAGTTAAATAGTTGTTGTTGATAGGGGGAGCTATGCCAGTTAGTGAGGTGAAGTTCTTGTCTTGATGGTTAAAATAAATTTTCACATTATATGTTGCCATCAATGACAAAGGGGGAGATTGTTGCAAGTATGGGCCTAACCGATGTTGTCATTGATGTCAATATACTCCTGTTGCATTGATGTTAAGGATTGGATGAGTTGTGTGCTGAGGATATTGAGAAAATTAGTTCTATCAAAAACAGAGATGATCAGTGAAGACAGTGAAGCTCTATGAAGTTCCCAGCTGGATGAAGATCAAAGAATGCACATCAAAAGGTTTGTAGATATGTGTCTGAAGATGATTCAGACAATATTTGAGAGGTTCGCATGAAAATATGGAGGAGTTATGGTCATGAAAGTAAAACTGGTTCTGGCAACTATTCAGATGTGACAGAGTGACACAAATAGGTTCGGTGAGATCTGGAAATACAATATCATGTTCTACAGATTTGGTGGCATGTTTGGGAGGCTAATGTGAATTGACAACTCAATTGGTTCATGGTTTGGAGGTCCACAAGCAATCCTTCTAATGTGACAGTGATGGGCGACTATGTTCTTAAGGTTCCAAATGAAGATGCAAATGATTACAGTAAGCAGAAGTGGTGTGGATGTTCTTGGTGATTCAAACAAGCTTGTGGGGGTCTCTAGATTGTGTCTAGTTCGTGTTGGTGGTTTGCATTGAAGATTGAGCTCGTAATTGAAGGTTTACTTTCCAGTGATGGTGTTCTTCCTAGTCTTGGCCGACTAGATGTTTTGCACATGTTGCGGATGATCTTGAATATGTTTTGCGAGGCCTAGTGTGTTCCTCAAAGAAGATTAAAGTCCCAACTATGTGTGGCCGATAGTGTAGTAATGCGCAAGAAGTTTTCGTAATAAGTCAAGTTGTATTTTTGTAATTGCTCTGTAATAAAATAAGTGTATGTTGTGCTGACTTTGATGATCATTCCAAAGTCAGTGTCTTGTATAAATAAGAATTGCAAAGTCATTCAAATATATCCTTGTAGCGATGAGAAGGTGGTAAGGAAGAAGAAGAAAAAGAAGAGCATAGGTGTTGAGCTTAAATGGAACTGACTCAAGCGTAGTGAAGATGCTAATCTCCAGTTCAAGTATGTAAAATTTATATTCTTTTGTAGACAGTGTGTCTCCTATAGGCAGTGGGCCTCTTGTGAGCAGTGTGCTTGGGCAGTGAGCCCTAATTGGGAAGTGCCATTTTATTCTTCTTATTCTTTTAATAGAGAATACAATCTTGGGTCAGTCACCCCGTGGTTTTTCCCTTAACCGGGTTTTCCACATTAAAATCTTGGTGTTGTATGTGTTGAATTTGTTTTTGCTCTTGAATTCATGCATTATACTTCATGATTGAATCTTTGATATGCTATTGAAATAGAAGAAGCTTTAAAGTATATAATGAACAAAAGTTTGGTAACAACTAATTCACCCCCCTCTCAGTTGTTTGTCCTAAAATCCAATAGCTTGGCATATGAATGTTTGTTTTTGGTTGTTTGATAGGTTGGGTGGTAGGATATTCTCTCTAAGATAGGTGTAAACTTTGCCATATAAGGGAGAATCAAACCCTACGATGTGGTAAATAGTGCTGGATTCTGGGATTTCATAAGTAGGATGGGAGACTGGCTCCACCAAGAACTCATAACACGAATGATTTTTTGGTATGTCTAGGAGAGATGCAATAGTAGCCATTGCATCTGATGCTTTGTTTTCTAATCTTGGTATCTGCTCAAAGGATATCACAACAAAATATTTCTTGAAGTCATCCACCATACACTTGTATGGTATCAACTTCTCATCCTTAGTTTGATAATCATCATTTACTTGATTAGTGACGAGTTGTGAGTCCATGTACACATGAAGTTCCCTGACCTTCCAATCTACTACCATCTTTATGCTAATAACTAGTGCTTCATACTCGGCTACATTGTTGCTACATGGAAATAAAAGTCTATATGACTTAGGGATTGTATCTCCATGTGGTGTTACTAACAAGATTCATGTTCCAGATCCATGTTGAGTATATGACCCATCAAAGTAGAGTTTCTAGGCTGTGGTAGTGATGTTGAAGATAGACTCATCTAGAAATTCAGAGCTTAATGGGTTGTCATCTATCAAAGGTGCATCTACCAGCTGATCTGCAATGACCTGCCCCTTTATTGCTCTTCTATCTACATACTCAATATCAAATTCATTGAGTATCATGACCCATTTAGATATTCTATATGTTAGGGTAGCTTTGTTGAGGAGGTATTTTAATGGATCAATCTTCGCCACTAGCTTGATAGAGTGTGAGAGCATGTAGTGTCTCCACTTTTGTGAAGCAAAGATAACTGCAAGGCATGCTCTTTCAATTGGTGTATACTGTAGCTCGTAACCTACTAGTGTCCTACTGATGTAGTAGATTGCTTGCTCCTTGTCTTCATGGTTCTATTGTGCTAGAAGAGCTCCAAGAGCTATTAGTGTAGCTGAGATGTAGAGTAGCAATGGCTTGCCTTGAATCGGTGGCATTAAGATTGGTGGGTTCATTAGATACTCCTTTAGATGCTGAAATGCTTGCTCACACATGTCATCCCATTTGAATGAAATGTTTTTGTGTATGAGATGGGTGAATGTGTGGCACTTATCTACCAGTTGAGAGATAAACCTTTTGATGGACTGCAACTTTCCTTGTAGAGATTGCAATTGACTCAGATTCTTGGGTGGCAACATTTCTATGATTGCTTTTACCTTGTCCAGGTCCACCTCTATTCCATTAGCTGATACAATATATCCAAGGAGTTTACCGAATGTTACTCTGAAAACACATTTTTTTGGATTTAACCATACATTAAATTGCTCTAGTCTCATGAAGATCTTGTCCAAGACTTGAAGATGTCCTTCTCTAGTGAGTGACTTACCTAGGATATCATTGATGTAGTCTTCCATGATGGTGTGCATCATGTCATGAAAGATCATAGTCATTGTTTGCTGATATGTTGCCCCCACATTCTTTAGTCCAAATGGCATGACGCACCAACAATAGGTATCCTAAGGACATATGAATGCTATTTTTCCTGATCCTCTAGTGCTATTTTGATTTGGTTATAGCCAAAGTACCCATCCATTAATGACAACATGGTGTGCCCTATTGTTAGATCAACAATGATATCTATGTTTGGCAGAGGAAAGTCATCTTTTGGACAAGCCTTGTTTAGATCTCTGAAGTCGTTACACACTCTGATCCACTTATCTGGCTTGGAAACAGGTACAATGTTAGAAACCCATTCTAAATAATCAATGGTTCTGATGAACCCCACATCTAGTTGTTTCTTTAGTTCCTCTTTGACCATTAATGCTATATGTGGGTGCATTTTTCTCAATTTCTATTTGACTGGCTTAGCTCCTAGAGCTAGTGAAAGATGATGCATGATAAGATCAGGATCTAGCCCAGGCATGTTTGCATAGGACGAAGAAAAGTTTATCTACTTTCTTTTCAAGAATTCCATGAATTCTATTCTCTCTTGTTCATATAATGACTCAACAAGGTGTATGATCCTTGGGTTCTCTTCTGTGCTGATGTTTACTGGTTGAGTTGGTTCAATCAATACCGAAGATCTCTTCTAATGTGCATGGTAAGGGAGAGTGTCAATCCCTTCATTTATTGGTGCCTCAAAGAGGTTTTCACCATCAGATACATCTTTTCTTTTTCCTTTTTCTTGATCTAACACTACCACAGAGCGATTTTCACTGTTAGATCTGCTTTTTATTTTTATATTTTTGTGACTAAAAGGATGGACACTCTCTCCAAAGTATGCCACGTTGTTAAGTTCAAAGGTGAAGCCAGCCTTGTGGTCCCCTGCAGGTAAATGGTCCCTAAGCTCTATATAATCGATGATAGCATCATCATTTTGGAATGTATCTAAGTCAAGGGTGTTTGTTAGATCCCAATCTATCAATTCAAGATGCACTAGGTGTAATGGATCATCCATCTAGTGGATCCGATTCAAGGGTGGTGATGGTTAGAATGGAAGAGTCATTTGAATAGGTAGAGGTATTGACAAGGTCTATTATGGTACTCTCCTCAAGTTGGTTTGTCAAGTGTGACTTCGTACTCTCCTCATGAAGTTTACTTTCATCATATTGTGAATCAAACTCTAGCGATATAGCCCTAGAGCTTTGTCCCTCATGCATCATATGAGTAGAGCTATACTATTGAACCACGTCAACCCCTTTATCTTCACAAGACATTTTTGAGAGGTTGTCCCATTCATACTCATTGGAACCTGTTTCACTAGCTTCTTGTATGCGGTGAATTTGTTCCACTAGGTTAGTGGTTGTTGTCTCTTTATCTTTTGCTTGGAGTTTCTCGTTACCTTTGATCTTCTCTTTAACCTTATATCCCAACCCAATAGTGTCTTGAGCTGTGGAGGTAGAGGGTTGAATTGGTTCTGTGAGACCATCTTTCCTTAATCCTATGGGACCATGTCCTTCATATTCCATCCTTTGTAAAATAGAAAACCCTTGACCATATTACGTAGTGGGTAGCTTAGGTTGATGGTCATTTGGTGTGGTTTCACTATCTTCTTCTTTGCAAATCCATTGTAAGACATCATTTTCATCACTCTCATCTGATAGGTTTCCCCATCTAATGAAAGGACTCTTAGAAGTCTCCAATGACTTGGCCTTGTTCATGGATGACTTTCCATAGGATTTTGGTGATATAGGCAACTGTGCTAGACAAAAAGATTGCTTTGCTCAATGACATACTCTCCAACACCCTTGTCTTTGACTTTGACTTTAAGCTATGATGTTTTGGAGGTAGAAGCTAGAGAACTTGGATCCACATGGTTTGAAGAAGAGAAAGCTGCTCAATTGGTGGGGATTACAACTTCTAGTTTTGATTGGATGGTGTTACAATATTGGAATGGATCAGGGTCACGTTGTATGGTAATTTCTTGGAAATTGTGTGGGAACTTGATACATTGATAGTATGTTGATGGAACAACCTTCATCGCATGGATCCAAGGTCTACCTAGAAGAATGTTATACACTAGCTCCATGTCTAGAACTTGGCACACAACATCTCTCTCTACTGGCCCAAACTGTATTGGCAAGACCACAGTTCCTTTGGAAGTTCTCTCTTCTTCATCATATACCTTAATAGTTATTTTCTTTTTAGGATCAACGACATTTTCTATAAACTCCAATGCAAGGATTGACTTTAACATGTGTATGTTTAAACCAGCCCCTCCATCTATTAGGACCCTTTTTATTTGGTGTTTGTGGATTTGGGATTCAATGTGGAGGGATGCATTATGTGGTTAAGTGGTAGACATGTCATCTTTCTCTATGAAAGATAAGAAATGTGGTGTGGTTAGATGACCCACCATAGCTTGGAATTGCTCTTGAGCAAGGTTGGTAGGAACAGTTGTTTCCAAGAGGGCCTTCTCTAAGATGGCTTTGTGAGACGGGGATAGACGCAATAACTCCAAAATGGATATGTGTGCAGGTGTTTTATGGAGTTGGTCAAGGATGTTGTATTGGTTTGATGTGGAGGATGACTTGGACGGAGCGCCTTGGAGAGTAATGTTTCCACAATGAGTGGTCACATTATCAGTCAGGCTTATTATTGATAGTGATTACGTTGATGTGTGAATCACTTTGTGAGATATGATTAACGGTGTACTCATAAGAAACATTATTATAGTTTACTTTGTCTATATCGTTGTTGTTTTGGTTGGATGATCCTCCTTTCTCATAGTGAGGAAGAAGATTTTTGAATGATATATGCTCATCATTAGATGGATCAAGTAGGTCTTGAATGACATGTTTTAGTCTTTGACAATCATTAGTTTTATGACCTTTGCTTCTGTGATATTTGCAAAAGTTGGAATCACTCCACCAAGAGGGTTTAAACTTTGGTTCATACTCTCGCACCGGTGGAAGTGTTATGAGGTTGTCCCCTATTAACTTTCTAAGGGCAAATTTGAGTGACTCCCCAAGTTGTGTGAACTTTCGTATAGGAGGAAAGTTGGTTGGTCTTTGCTCATTGCCTTAAGGCTTGGTGGATGGTGTGTTGTTTTGTGGGTTTGATAGATTGAATATTGATTGTTTTTGCACTACACATTTAGCATCCATGACACCATCATTCACAATGGGTTTGTTCTTATTCCATAATTGCTACTTGTCCGCATTGTTGTTTGAACTAGGGGTGTCTTTGTATATCTTAATTTGCCCCTTTGCTATCAAGGCTTTCTTGATGAGTAGCCCCATTTCAATGACCTTACTAAAAGTAGTTGGACATTGTATTTGGATTTGATAGCTTAGTTTCATGGATAGATTGTGAACAAACATTTCTATCATTTGCTTCTTTGGTATGTGGTAGGGACACTTGCTTGCAAGTTGTCTCCATATTTGTAGGAAAGAGGCGAAGGATTCTCCCCCTTTTTGTTTGTTATTACAAAGATCCAACATGGAGATTTCATGTTTGATATTGTATGAGAAATGTGTGACAAATTTATCTACTAGTTCATCAAAAGTGCGGATGCCGAGAGGTAGGCATGAGAACCACTACATAGCTTGTCCTCCTAAGCTTATTAGGAATAGTCACATAAGATATGTTTCATTGTGTGCAACTTCTAGGCATGCGGCACTAAATTTCCTTATATGATCTCTTGGATCACCTTTTCCTCTATATTTTCTGAATTTTGGAACCTCAAACCTTGAAGGAAAAGGTATCATGAGCAAAGATTTATCAAAGGGATAAGGTGAGATATACTCAAGGGAGTAGTGTTTTGTGGTTGTCCCACTTTGGATGTCCACCAACTGTTGTTGCAAGATTTGGATTTGTGTTGTTAATGTGTCCAATGGATTGGGTGTATCCTTAGCCTTTTCCAATTTAGAAGCATCTTTATCATTTTTGGAGCCATCTTTCGAAGACTCAGCTTCATTTGAGGAGTTGATCTATCTTAGATTTGAGACATCAAAATATGAGGGCAACTTAGCTCCTTGTTGAGCTAGCATAAGAAAATATTTATGAGGATCCATGGCAACAACCCTATCCATTATCTTTTGAAATTTTGGATCTTGGAGGTGTTTAAGGATTTCCTCTTGGTTCATTTCCTCTTCATTTGAATCGTTCCCACCATTGTGAATGGAACCTATTTTTTGCTTTTGTTTCACTTGGGACCTAGTTTGAACCATGCAAGTTTGAGATGTGGGTGAAGTTGGATTGTGAGACTTGGTGGACTTGGTTTGATGTTTTGGATTGATATGATACGAGGTGAACTTGATTGGATATGTTTAGACTAGATTTTGCTAAGGTTTTATATTGATTCTATGTTGTCCAAACAAGGTGTTCTTGAGATATAGTGGAAATAGCAATCGAAGTGTCGATATAGAAGGTAGTCAAAATAGGGATAGATGATCTCCACTATTGATGTAGACTATTCTTTTATCAAGATACACAAGTATAGTTTCGATGTGAAGAATGATTGGAATCCTATTATGAAACTAGCTAGATATTGTTTGAATTTGGTAGAGTATTAATTATGTCTTGATACAAGTTTTGGTTTAGTTTGATGTGTTTGGTTATTAAGATAATGGTATGCAAAGGTGATGTTGTGAAAATGGTATGAGGATGTGACTGCAAGGTTGAAGTTATTTTCCAAGTGTATACTAGAGCAAAAAGGGTATCCAGAAATGGTTTCACTTTTGTCTCAAGTTGTACGGAACATCTCTTTGTTTTCAGTTTGTCAGTTTGTGGTATTGTTTTGCACATTTTTCTAAGTTGCTCTAAAGTTTGTGGTATTGTCTTGACTCAAGTTATTGCCATACAACACAATAAACAAGAGGTTTCCATGGTTATTTGATACAATTTTTGATAAATGTAAAACAAACAAGTACAATCCTAAGGATGGCAAGGACAATATTCATCGAATTCTAACTTGGATTTTACTCCAACCACTTACATAAAGGTGGACAATTAGTAACTTGGTAGCACCAGCTCCCCCTTATAGTGCACTCACTTCTCATGCATACCAAGTTACAATCCCTCTGAAGAGTTGGATTTTTCTGTCTCCACACTAAATGAGTGTATGATGTTCGATAGCTTTAGAGGACTTCCTCTTGCGTCAACAAACAAGGGTTTTTGGCTTTCTAAAATAATTGGCCTTTTAGTTTGGGCATCTGTTCGTGTGGTTATATGTGCGGCAATTTGCTTTATTATGGAGGCTTCCTCGTCTGAAGAGGTTAGGCTCAACAAATTTAAATGCACCACAAGGGTACTAGGGGAAACATTTGTCAGTATAACACATCAACACTCATTGTTTATGACTTTCGTCCCAAACACAATTTATTTAAACCAGCTTAGAAGTGGCTTGGATTTAGCCCATTACCACTCGAGGTCATCCCACTTGGAAGAAACACAATCCCAAAGGCAGGCCTCTTCTAAAGGTTATACAAATAAAATGATGAGTTTGGCATTTTGATGACCCAAAAAGGGGAGAGAATAGTCCTATCACTATTTTCAAACATAGAATACACTGGTTCTTTCTCCTCCTAGAGTTAAAACTAAGTGTGTTTTACTCTACCAAGCACAAGAAATTGACAAGATAACAAAAACTTTGAAAATATGGTTAATTTTATCCTCCTAAACAAATCTATGTGAAGATTGTTGTTGAAGAATCAAACAAATTACTTTCCCCTATTTAAGCTAAATGAGAGTTTGTAATGCAAGATAGAAAAATGAAAAATTTGTTCAGTTTTATCCACCTAGGTTGGGACTATGTGCAAGTTGTAATGCAACAATACAATTTACTTCCTCCTAATTACATCTACGTGAAAATTTACATGAAGATGTCAAAATACTTCCCCCTAATTAAATCTAGATGGAGATTTGTATGTAAGTCATAACTATAAATGCCTAAACCAACTATTAAATGTGCAAGAACATTTTGTTAATAGCCTCCATTGATGATTAATAATACCTGCAACACAAGTTAGTACAACAAATTTATCTAGCATCTAATGTTCTAGCAATTGCAAAGAGGATCTACAACAAATGCTAACAACAAAAATAGCTGTCAACAATAATGTCGATGAAGACCAAGTTAAGGGATATGGCCGAATTTGATTCTTAGTGGGGTGAATGTGGGGACGAACTGAGTAAAATTTGGTGAGGACTGAGTCGACAAAGGATGTTGAATTGATATTTGAATGAAGACTGCGGATAAGCTTGCGAAGTGACCTATTTTTGCTGTTGCATGCCTGATTTGGATGGTGAGAATGTCAAATAGGACACAAAGAACATGGCTGGATGGCTTCTATGAGAACAAAAATTGAGACTAGCGGTAGAGGTGGAGCCAACTACAACATTCGCTGCAAAACAACAAAGTGCTAACCACGAACATAGAGAGATTGACTATGTTTGACAATGGCAGTTTCAATAGAATCAGTAATTGAGCCTTCAATGGAGGCCACGGGCAAGGTGAGTGTTGAAGATGTCTGTAGCCGGAAGATGTGGTAACCGTTGATGGCTTTAAATGCCCAGATTGACATTGACCTTATGGTGAATCTATAATGACCTTTGGCAAAAGGAATGTGAAGTGAGTGAATTGTGGATGTTGATCTTCATATGCAAACATAGATGTCAATCTGCAGATGTTGAGCTTGTTGAAGAGAGGACAACAATGGAAATGGCGTAGCTTTGCAAATTTTGAGGAAACCAGTGTTGTTTGAAGATCTCGACAGTAGAAAAAGCCCAAGACCTACAGAAGAAACAACTTCTAGTGAACAAAGAACAAAGGGAAAAAAAAGCCCACAACCATTACCTTGAAAACCCTTTGAAAAAGAATGACAAACCAGGATTAAGCTGCAGCTTGATAAATTTCTAATGCATGACCACCAAATAGATTAGGGCCTTGGTAGAAATGAAGAAAATTCATTGAAGAGAGGCCTAGAGACTAATGAACCAGAAAAAAAAAAAAGAACTAGAAATCACATAAACTCCATGGATGACCTTGACCATGAATGGGAGAATGATGGCAACCTTAAACACAAAACTACAATTTGAACTTAGACGGCTACCATGAGATTAGAAAAACTCAGAATGGAAGTTAAAAATGGGGCAATGGCCCCACGGTGGGCACCAAAAATGTTAGAGAAAAATATGAACAACAACATTAAACTACTTACTATCCAATAACTCAATAAAATTGATGCAAATACAATAAACAAAGATATTACCTTCGTAGATTGATTCACCTTGTAGCTTCTATTGTTGCCTATCTCGTATTGATCTTATGAATGAGTTGAGCTCTCAGAAGTATGTACTTCCTTGCTGTTGAAGATGACAATAGGAGAATGGTTGTAGATGGACAATGTAATGAAGATTAAACTAACAATGCAACTCTATGAAGATGGATAATGGAGATATGAAGCCATGGTTGGATGATTGTGATGATAATGAGATTATGCAAGTGCAATGAGGATACTTTGCCAAAGGCATGTTGGTAGAATTTCTACAGAGTAAGATTACAAAGCTCTTGTATTGTTGAAATGAGGGAATGAGGGTTTCTTTTATAGGCCAAGGAGGGGCTAAGTCCATGTGTCAATAGATCCATGATTGGAGAAATTGTTTGTGACATGTACGGTTGAGATGAGGGAGATAATCATGGGAAATGTTCCTACTACGTTTACAAGGTAGAGGAATATGTGGATCCATAAGCCACATGTCATGATGCTCACAAAGACCTGTGAGTTAAAAGTGGAAGACTTTGAGAAGATTGTGGAAGGAAGACTCTTAGTTGTTGGAATGTGAGATAAACTAGGATTTTGAAAGACAAGTGTCTTTGACTTTGGAGATGCTTGAGAAATCATAGGAAACATGTGGAGACGAAATAGGGCACATGTTGAGGGGATAATTGCTTAATTAAATATTAAAAAATATTTAATTATTGGAGCAACTTGGTGAGGTGTCCAATATGACATGGAGGGATGACATGGATTAGAAGAAATAATTAAATAATTTAGAATTATTTAATTAGATAATACTATAGAGGAATTAGGGTATTTTAATTAAATAAATTGATTTTATTTAATTATTAGAGGCATAATAGAAATGTGAACCATTTAAATAAATTAGGATATTTATTTGATTGATAAAGGAATAGAAATAAAATAAATATTAAAATATTTATTTTATTCGACTCAAGCCATTTTTAGGTGTATACATTTTGCCCCTCTTTGAGACAGTGTGTTTTATCACATTGTTTCAAAGAATAAAAATTTTCTGGTTATGATACATGCCCCAGTTTGCCCCTGGTACAGGTTAAATGACGATAGGATTTTATTCCTATTCCTTTATCAATTAGATAAATATCCTAATTTATTTAAATGGTTCACATTTCTCTTATGCCTCTAATAATTAAATAAAATCAATTTATTTAATTAAAATACCCTAATTCCTCTATAGTATTATCTAATTAAATAATCTAAATTATTTAATTATTTCTTCTAAAGTCTAAGTCTTATGTTTTAATCCATGTCACCTAATCCACGTCATCCCTCCATGTCATATTGGACACCTCACCAAGTTGCTCCAATAATTAAATATTTTTAATATTTAACTAAGCAATTATCCCCTCAACATGTGCCGTATTTCTTCTCCACATGTTTCCTATGATTTCTCAATATCTCCAAAGTCAAAGGCACTTGTCTTTTAAAATCCTAGTTTATCTCTTACATTCCAACAACCAAGAGTCCTCCTTCCACAATCTTCTCAAAGTCTTCCACTTTTAACTCATAGGTCTTTGTGAGCATCATGACATGTGGCTTATGGATCCACATATTCCTCTACCTTGTAAACATAGTAGGAACATTTCCCATGATTATCTCCCTCATCCCAACCAACCTCATCTCAACTGTACATGTCACAGACAATTCCTCCAATTGTGGATCTATTGACACATAGACTTAGCCCCTCCTTGGCCTATAAAAGGAACCCTCATTCCATCATCTCAACAATCCAAGAGCTTTGTAATCTTACTTTGCAGAAATTCTACTAGCGTGCCTTTGACAAAGTATCCTCATTGCACTTGCATAATCTCATTATCATCACAATCATCCAACCATGGCTTCATATCTCCATTATCGATCTTCGTAGAGTTGCATTGTTAGTTTAATATTCATTGCATTGTCCATATGTAGCCATTCTCCTATTGTCATCTTCAACAACAAGGACGTATATACTTCTAAGAGCTCAACTCATTCATAAGATGAATACGAGATAGGCAACAATGGAAGCTATGAGGTGAATCGGTCTACGAAGGTAATATCTTTGTTTATTGTATTTGCATCAATTTCATTGAGTTACTGGATAGTAAGTAGTTTAATATTGTTGTTCATAGTTTCCTCTAACAAGATTATAATCAAGAATAACTAGTTCAATATAAATTATAATTGAAATTTAATATGGCCCAAAATTACATTGAGGATAATTTGTAGAGTATTAGATGTAAATTTATATGGAAACTAAATATGTGATCACATGTGTTATAAATATTTGAACACTTTAAATTACAAATAAAATTGGCTATGGATTAGTCACTCCTTTTTTCTTTCTATGATTGTCATTCTTAGTCTTATCATACATAAGACCCATGAAAGATTTTTTTCCTTGCATCCTTATGAACAACAACAGAATGGACTATACCTAATTTTTATTTTAGCAAACTAATTGTTATGACCCATGTAATAAAATATGGTTTTCATGTATATATGTAAGAAAGAATCTACATATTCCTTAAAATGTAGTTTATGGGCCAATCTAAATTTAGTTATAATTTACAAAGGACAAGTTGTTCTAACTCAACTAAATAGGGTTTTCATATAAATTTGTGCCAAATATTTATACTTGTGAAAGTAACAGAGCATGAAATAGTTGTTCAAGCACCACCTAACTTTGTAAGTTGTTTTGAAATTTACGAAGAGAACACATATCTCATACATGTCTTGCAATAATTTAACTTGCAAACATTATGAAACTATTTTAATGTTTCCATACATGGTGTTCAATGTAAACAATGTTTTCGTAAAAAACTATATTCTTTATTTACATGTACAAGTAAGAAACAATAAACTAAAAAACATAACATTAGAAGTTGTTAAATTTTAAGTGTCCCCTCATTTTTGATTGGACATAGGTTTTTACTAATTTCACAAAAAGTAGAAACCTTGGGAAATGGATTAAAATTTTATCCCTTGCCCACTTTTTGAGAAAAACTATTGAAAACTTTAGTATCTTCAGCATATGGGATATATATGACTCAATCATAGATATGAAAGTTTCTGTGAGTATAATTGTTTAACAAATCTTGGTATTGCTATATTATATAGCAAGTGGAAAATACATGTTAAAGCTTGGTTATTAACTCAAAGAGAATAAATGTATATGTTAAATAGATGCCAGCTTAGAAATAGGTATATTTTTTAAGTTTGAAGTAATTTAACTACAACATAACTATAGATTCAACTTTCTCAACAACATTATCAATCATATGTAACATGTTAAAATAGGACAATGTAACAAGAGCTACATTGCTTACCATGGGAAAAACCAATATGTACAACCTCTCCCAAACATTGAACAATGTGAAGAGCTACCTGTGCAAACAAACAATGGTCTAGATTAGCATATAGAGCATTTGGTAAATATACAGATGTTTGCAATGATTGAAGTATCAATTAAAAAGATTAGTGCAGGCCAATTAAAATTTTGTGCAACTCGATGTGTAGAAAGCACATATAGGCATCCAAAAGTAAATGCTTATGAACCATTACTACATAATTGTATAGAAAGACAAGCATATTATTTTCTAACTTGTTTGTTATAAGAATTAATATATGAAAATCCCAACCTATTCTTAAATTTGTCTATACAATTGCACACAATATATATATATATATATATATATATATATATATATATATATATATATATATATATATATATATATATATATATATATATATATATATATATATATATATATATATATATGCTAGAGTTGTTTCTAAAGTCTTTATGTATGACACACAATGTTACAAGGGTGGATATGGTAGATCAATGAGGCAAAAATACTTTATGAATAAAGTGGATGATAATTTAGTCAATGCAAACAACTATGTATCTTATCAAATGCTTTGCATGCTAATCTAGACCATTGTTTGTTTGTGACTATGTGAGGTGATATAAAATCTATCTAGGGGTAGTTGTGTATTTGTTGCCATTCAAATTATGAGAGAATATTATCAACTAGTTAATTCAAATATGCTATGTGAATTAAAATATCCATGTGATAGAAACCCATTCAAAAGTTATAGTTAAGGCTCAATGTTTAGATAAACATTTTTGGGTTTAAGATTATGAGTTCTTAAAAAAATAGTTAACTCTAGAGGAGGGAAAATTTTGTTGTCAAAATCCAATGGAATTATAACTAATCTACAAAATGTTCCTTGATTGAACATGATTTCTAATATTATGAGTATAAAAAAAATCTACTTGGTACAGGAGGAGAGGATATTCATGTAGTCTAGAATGCATGATTATCATCTTGGAATGTATTTTGAGTATGCATATTATATGGTAGTCAATAGTGGCTGATTGTATAATATGGATTATGCATGTCATTCACTAAGTAAGTGCTATATAATCATAAGATAATACTTTTATAAAAAAAATGTTGAAGAAGAATAGAACATTTATATTAAAGACAAGGAGATACGTGAATGATCAAATTGAGAAAGTTAAAAGATAGGAGATTTAACATATAAAACTTGCATTACCTCCACAATTGTAAAAGATATATAATGTTTATTTATGTGATTTTCTTAAAGTGCATCTATAGTTCTAATCATCTTATTGATTAGCAAATTGTTTCTATGCAATCTAATTGTGATTAATGTTAAACTAGAGAGTATTATTGAAAAGATCTAGAAACATGAGAAAT
Organism: Cunninghamia lanceolata; assembly: GCA_027924645.1. Taxonomy (NCBI): domain Eukaryota; kingdom Viridiplantae; phylum Streptophyta; class Pinopsida; order Cupressales; family Cupressaceae; genus Cunninghamia; species Cunninghamia lanceolata. The sequence continues at coordinate 12,076,258 of BSBN01001189.1, read as the reverse complement.
GAAACTATAAATGAAGTAGTGATTGAATTATTGAAAATGCACGAAAGAATAAGATTGGTCTCATATAAAATTTAGTCGATCTCCATTACATATTAAACTATTACATTGTGTTGGCTTTAAAAAGCCTTTATTTCCCATTTAAAACCAAATATGAGAATATAACTACCAAAAACCAACCCCCTTATAAATTAACAATAATATGTTAATTTATTTATTTATCTATTTATTAAAATGTTAAGCACAAAATTCTAACATGAATGGGTTCATTGTAATGTTAATAGTTCTATATTGGAAAAGGTTGATTATATTAACCAATATCTACAATTTTTTAACTAAGTATTTTGTGAGTTGTGATGCAAATGTGCCTCATGCTACTGAGGGCAACAACTATTATAGGGGGAGAAATGTTATGGGATTTTTTCCCCAAGTGGAAAAAAATATTATTTTCCCATGTAAATAATTCATTGGAATTAAAAAGGAATATAAAAACAAAAGTTACATATAATTACCCTAAAATTAAAAGAGGGGTAAAAGGAAAATGTGTAATTAACTTTAGAAAAATATTTTAAAATAAGTGATTATTGGATGAAAATCAAAGAGTGAATGATCTCAATAGAAAATAAGGAAAAATAATTAATTAAATTTTAATTGTGATGTGAAAAGGTGTGATGGATTGGAAACCACCCATTAAAATATTATATAAACCATTTATGTGAGACTTGGAAAAGTTATGGATATCACTCAAAAAAGAATGTTATTTGGTGGGCTATGGCTATAGGAGAAGGGGTGTGTAGTGTGTGTCCCACTTGGGGTACAATGTACACTTGGGATTGTCCTAGCTAGGGCGATGCGTGGGTATTAGTGTGGTGCATGGGCACTAGTGTGTGGTCACATGTGTGTGATTTTCACATATTCCTCCTAGAGCACGTGTCATATCTAAGGGGGTCTAAACTGGTCACTGAGATCTTTTGGGCATTAGAGTTGTTGTTTCCTATTACATCCCTAATTTTGTCCTATTATTACTTTTTACTTTTACTTGGACATATGTAAATCTATTCTGATGTTTAGATTAATATCAAGGAAAGACATGGATTATATTGAATGTCATTTGTGAAATTATGGAAATGATTATATTATTATCAATTTAATATTTACAATATGAGATTTGATTTATTTGAATAATGATGCACTAATCACAATTTGTTTGGTTACAAGTTTGATATAGGAATTACAGGTTTTCAGATGACTCTTAGAGAAAAGAGAGAGAGAGTATCTTTCGAGGAGAGATATATAGACCTCAGGGTACAAGTGGTTTATTTGCCAAACGAGTGTTAGTGTTTGACGAAAACGTGAACCAGTGTTGTAAGAGGTAAGTTTTGCCTTGTCAGTTACTTTTGAACTTAATCGACAGGTAGTCAGTATTGTTTTCAAATCTTTCTAAGTCGTATTAAGTCATCTTAGTCGTTAATAACAGTAATGACGTCATTTGAGTTTGATTTATGACTATTTACGTCTAACGTAAATATTATGACATTATTGTCGTAAAATGGTTGTCATATTATTATTAATTTACCTGACATATTATAAACGATTCTTAACACTAAGACGATATAGTCAAGTTAAGAATACGTGAATTATGTCGATGGATTGTGATGGGGAGACAAGCTCAACCCAATCACATTATCCGTAATCCTTGTTTAAATACTATTATTCTTATTGATCAAATTATAACTATCGAATAGGATCGATGTTATGTAAACCATAGTTAATCATATAAACAAATAGGTATATGTATTCATTGATTTGAGGATAATACCTCATAACAATTATTAATGCATGATAATAATTAGCCGTAGGCATATGTGAAGGAATGCTTTTATAACAAGGGAAGGATCGGATCACTTACTCTGCTTTTATTAACATGTTAGCCTTTATTAGAGGGAGTGGTGTGTTATATCACATATTTTTCCCCTCTTGATGAGTGATCAAACCTCTTTGAGCCAACACATAGCTTCTACGGCTTGATAGATGCTTTTTGTTATAACTAAATAATTATGGATTCCTTTTTGACCACTAGTTGTTGAAAATGTGAGTGATGCAGTTTAATAACCACGTACTTCTTGATCTTGGTTGTCCATCCAAAGATCCTTCGTAGGCTTAAATGATGGAGATAACCGCGACATTGAGGAGGTCATTTTTAACAAATCTATAGTGAAGTCGTTAATGGTGGAGGAGTGGTGTTGAATACCCACAAATCTCTCTAACTTACTGGCAGCATCTAAGAATAAATTTAGACTGGAAAAGTGGAAAATCGGTAATCTTTAAGGAAGTGGAGCAAGGTGTTAGGGTCGTGCATATAAGATAAGGCACGATAGTTAGATAAGGGAGACGATGGGTTAGAGAAAGAGAAGGACAACAAAAAGAGATATAGGGGTTTGATATGTAACCATACGGGTGTCTAGAGAATAGGCAGAACGTTGTTATCTTATGATAATTTTTGAACACGACAGAGGAGAGATAGAATGGCTATCTTAGTTATTAAACTATATATTTATGTGGTAGTCGGACCTTTTAGCAAAGGTGGGAAGTCGATACAAAGAAGAGAGGATAGATGTCGTAGATAGAGGATATAGCAAGCAATGAAGGGAGAGAGAGAACTCTCATAAACACCTATAGACTGCCAAGGGATCTTATCAGGTTCTTTCATTATATGAAGTCTTTACTATTCATAAGAAATGAATGTTTCTTCTATTCATTCCTTTTAATGAACTCTGTGCCGAATCTTCGCTCTTATAGTTTGTGAATCCTTTTTGTTATTGAATTCAATGAAACACTATTTTATCTGTTATTCTATCTCATACGAGAATGCAGTAACTTCTTAATAATGTGTGATACACATATGAGTGAGAACACAATCTTCAAAATGAATTATATTGTAGCTTCATATACATAATAAAGTATTCTCAAAACTCATAGTCAATACCATGGAAGTTGTATCTGTTTGTTGAATTAAAAGTATATTAAATCTCTGACAGACTAGAGTTATGTATCTGAGTGTAGAGAATCTATATAGTATCATGGGTTTTAAATAAACTTTAAATACGATGTTTATGTCGTAAACTATCTTTGTTTAAGAGGATTTATAGATATCCTTGCTTGTCATGAGATAGAGATTTATAGAAACAAAGGTATGATATAAGTGATTTCTATTTTGCACGATCATTATATAAGCAAACAATTATATAAACCATGGTAAATGATAGTAAAATCTCAAGAGATTACCTTGTTTCTAAAGGATATATGAGTGAGTTATTCCCTGCAAGACTCAGATGGGAACACTCGTATATCTATGATTAGAAATAGCTTAGTATATCAATGTAAGAGTAATTTTTCGACATTTGAACATAGTGGATTGAAAATTGAATTATTTTCCATCTTTTGATTCAAACCAAACTTAGTCAAGTTTAAACTTGTATAGGACCTTTGGTTTAGGAAAATCTAAGGATATACTTGTATAAAGAACTATCTTTGTTCAAGAGGTTTAATGCCTTCATAGTCAGGAAAGACCAGGAAATAATCTCTTCCATAGGATATTCTTACTTCCTAGAATAAGTATGTTCGTTATTCCATTGGGTTGCGATAGGTTAAATAAAACCCTAGTTTAACCCAGAAGGGTTAAATATTATTTGATGATACCTATATGGTTATAAATCACTTTTAGTTATTTTATGTGGGTAGACATTAAAGGATCGAGAACCCTAAATAATAAATGTTTCTTTAATCTTATTGGAAAGAGCTTTGTTATTAGTCGATAGTGTTTAACCTTAGGTAGAGAAACCTATTTGTTTGGTTACAAGTTGACTTGGGATATAAGTCATAAGCCTCAGGTTTTGCAAGTATGCAAGAGGTACTATTAAATGGTTATTCAACCATAAAGTTTATTATACCTTTTGGTCACAATTTCTCTTAGCTATTACTTGTCAATAAGTGGTGAATCTCAAATGTTGCCAAGATGCAAAGAGAGATACCCAGTAATGGATAGTCATTCGATGGAATAGGTACAGTGTCTTATGAATACACCTAAGTCAGAAAGACTTGATTTGAGTTAGACATAACTCTTTAGTTAAACCTTAACTTGACCTAGATATGGTAATTATTTATATTAAATCATTGTGATCATTATATAGATCGTGATCGAAGGGACAAGTACCCTAGAACTATGTATATTTATTCTTACTTGTAAGAAAGGAAATAGTTTCCTAGACTACAATGCTTATCCTGGGTAAGGTAACCATCTTAGTCATTATAAATCGATTTGAAATTATTATGGGTTGATAAGTCTTGGATTTCGGGTAATGCAATGATGCAATGAGAATCCTCATAAAGAAAGGTAGTCGATAAGGTCTATGGAAAATAGATAGTGAATGTAAACTTGTCTAGGTCGAGAAGACTTAAATATTGAAATTGTCTTGACTTCATAAGTTGAATGTAGTTGACCAAGTCTAACTGTAGGAATATGATAGTATCCAAGTCGAGTTGGGGTGGGTAAACATTACGACAATGTTCATTGCGAACATCAATTTATATTGAAACTGTGGCCATAGTAATGTCGGTTCACTATATCTGGATTGCACAACCTATTAGAAATCATACTTAGCTAGAGCATATCTAGGGTTGTATGATTGATAGAGTTGTGTAGGATACAACACTATGTACTCAGAAAGGCAAATTATCACTAGTCACCTTTGGTCTATATTTCTCGTGAAGGGTAGGGCCACTTCCTATGTGGAAGATGTGTGGGAGACTGTCGGTCTGTGGTTGAAGGTAAATCATGGAAAGATACTCTCTCTAGCAGAAGACATGCCGAGGCTTGTGATAAAGATGTCATATTTTCGGATGCAGTATATCTTTGAGACTTGTATTATTGACACTATGTAAAACATTATCTAATGCATATATTTGTAATTGATTTACTTTTGTAAACATTGTACTTGAGAAAGACAATATGGTTTATTGTATTTTGTAATGTGAAATCTTGTAATTGTAGTTACTTGATTATATGTTGAATAAAAGAAAAAATTTCTCTATCTCATTTTTACCTTGTAAATTTACTTATGGTAAATTTTTTGATTTTACTATGTTTTTAGAACGTGGATGTTACATATGGTATCAGAGCTACCGGGTTCGACACTAGGGCTTATATTTCCACTGTACTAACCTATAGTCAACATTATGTGGTTAGCTACTATTCAAATTTTCTTGTGCTAGAATGACGTGGAGAAGAACCAAGAAAATTGCTAAGAAATCTGTTCCCCAGTATTTCCCTGAATTAGTGGTTAAGAATTAACCTATCGAGGAGGTTGAACTTAAAGAGCATACTATTTACTCTAAAGGTCTATGGCTGGAGGATTCAGAGACTTTTGCTGATGCACTTAAGTGTATTCGGCTAGAAAGAAAACAATGTTTTGAACTCCCCAAGAATCCTACTATTTCTACTTGTGTAGTAAAAACCTAGTAAACTATAGCTAGTTACAACATGTCACTTGGAGGTTATTGTGATACTTCTGTTTAGGAAAAGAGGTGTTGGAGGAGAATTTGTGTGTACATCCACCCTCTATGTTTGTTTAATTGGAAGATTGTTAAATCGACATTGACATGTAGCCTTGTCGTATCAACTATATAAATAAGGACATGGTTACTCCTAAATAAATTACAATAAAGATGAAAATGTTTTGTATCAATCTTTTGATTGTTATGAGATAAATATGTTTGATGTTTTGAGTTGCTTAGATTCATAAAACTATTAGATAACTTGTTTTTCTAGTATGGGAAAAATGATATGTTTCATTCAAGAACCCAAATAAGGGTAAGAGTTTAGAAGAGAATAAACCATCAGTTAATCTCTTAATCAAAATGGAATGTTTGTAAAAACCAAGGAAATACCTGGTATTCTGGAAAAGAAAGTATGAGATCAAGGAAACCCTGAAGGGGGAAAATGAGATTTCTCATGGGATGAGAAAGGAAAATCACCAAGAATATAGAGTGAGTAATGAAAATCCTGAAACTTTAGACCCTAAAAGGAAGCAAAGGATAGGCTAGCCATAGAACTATCCTAGATATGAAGAAAGTCATTCCACCAAAGCTTGATGGAACAAGTGATTGGAACAACTAAATTTTTTATTCCTCCTATAGTGTTGGGATGAGCTACCTAGAAAAGTACCTTGCAATATGACAACTACAAAGTTAATGGAATCAAAAGCCCTATTATAGGAATTATTGGCTAATGGTTTGATTAGATCTAGTATTTCACATGGGGTGCACTAGTTATCGTTGTCAAGAAGAATGACATAACTCTGCAATTGTGTATCGTATTCTCATTAAAGCAATGATAAATAACAAATATCTTACACCACGTATTGATGACCTCTTTGATTAGATGAGTGGAGTAGCAGTGTTTTCAAAGATTGATTAGAGATCAATATATCATCAGTCAAGATTGAAGGATGAGATTACCCATAAAACAACTTTTTGGACAAGAAATAGGCACTATGAGTTTGCAGTGTTGCCTTTTAGAGTTACAAATACCTCTGTCATATTCATAAATCTCATAAACAGTTGATTAGAGATTGTTTAGACAAGTTTTGTTCTAGCCTTTTTGGAAGATATACTTATTTATTTTAAGAATGAAGGAGAACATTATCATCATCTGCAAGTGGATCTGCAATGGTTAAGAGAAATGATTTGAGTGGACAGATAGATGTCAAGAGGCAATTGATCTATTAAAAGAGAAATTACAACATTACCAATTCTGTGAATTCCTGCCTGAAGGATAGTTTGAGGGCAAAATTGATGCCTCAGGAGAAGGATTAAGGGGTGTACCTATACATGATGAGCAAGTTAAGCAAGATCTTATGGTAAATCTTAAAGATTCAAGGTATGAAAGATTTCATTTTGAGACTGATGAACTATAGAGTTTCAAAGGAAGAATATGTGTTTCTAATTCTGCTGAATTAAGGAATCTAGTATGGAAAGAAGTTCTTACCGCACCATACTCCAGACATCCTAGAGTAACTGAACTTCTAGCAGATATTAAAACTCTTAAATTCATAAAAAGAATGAAGAACGATGCTGCGAGATTTGTAGCAAGTTGTCTAGAGTGCCAAAGGGTAAAAAGTAGAGCATCAACACCTGTAGGATTGTTGTACCCACATGATATGCCATAGTGGAAATGGAAAGTTATTAGTATGGATTTTATACGAAGTCTTCCTATGTCTAGGAATAGGCATGATGCCATTTTAGTTGTGGTTGATAAACTCACAAAGGTAGCACATTTTATACCAAGAAATTTGATTAATGGAGCATCAGTGTTAGCTTGCAAATTTGTGCAAGAGGTATTTAGATTGCATGGTTTCTTGAGAAGGTTATCTCGGATAGAAACGTGCGTGTAATGTCAAGGTTTTGGCAAATTTTGTTCTCTATGCTAAGGACTAAACTTAATAAGAGTACAATTTATCATCTTGAGAATAGATGGTTAAACTAGGAGAGTTAACCAGGTTTTGGAAGACTTGTTGCAAATGTATTGAATGGATCAGTAATATAAGTGGGGAGACTCCTTATCACTTGTGAAATTTTAAAACTTTTTTCTATTAAGATGGTTTGAATTGAAACATTGGACAAAAAAGATGTCGAACTCCTATAAGTTGGGTAAGCTAGAAGATAGGTTAACATTAGTCTAGAAATGTTGTCCGAAATGGATAAACAGACTAAGCTGATTAGAAAAGATCAGTGGAAATTGATAATAAATAGAAAAATTATGTTGATGTTAAGCGTACATCAAGACAATTCTCGGTTAGAGAAGGAAAAATTCTTTAAGGGTTAAACACCTGAAAAAGTTTTATAAAGTATGGAATGTATTCCAAACTAGTTCCTAAGTATAAAGGACTCTTTTAAATTTTTAGGGTTATAAATTTTATTGATTTCAAGAATCAATCTACTACCAGTTATTGCCAGGAGGCATAATGCTTTTTTTGATTTATATGTGAGAAATATATTTATGTAATGTATGAATATTATATTCTATGAATGTTTTACAAAGTACATAACCTAAGAAAGGTTATTATCTGTGCTTCTTAAATGCTTGAAGTTCGCAAGAAATGCTTGTGTAACGTAGAGGTTATGTAGTGTAAGGTCTAGTGGGACCAATATGCAAAGGATAATGCTACATGGGGGTGATTACCATGAATTTTATCATAAATTTTCTCATTTATTTCATGCTGTTACCAGTTGAAAACAATGAAATTGCTTTTTAGTTGCATTTTGATACTTTATATCATCGAGGATGATGAATCTTTAGGGGAAGGATATGTTATATCCCTAATTTTGTCCTGTTATTACTTTTTACTTTTACTTGGACATAAGTAAATCTATTCTGATGTTTAGATTAATATCAAGGAAATACATGGATTATATTGAATGCCATTTGTGAAATTATGGAAATGATTATATTATTATTGATTTAATATTTGCAATATGAGATTTGATTTATTTGAATAATCATGCACTGATCATAATTTGTTTGGTTACAAGTTTGATACAGGAATTACAGGTTTTCAGATGACTCTTGGAGAAAAGAGAGAGAGAGAGAGTATCTTTCGAGGAGAGATATACAGACCTCGGGGTATGAGTGGTTTATTTACCAAATGAGTATTAGTGTTTAATGAAAATGTGAACCAGTGTTGTAAGAGGTAAGTTTTGCCTTGTCAGTTACTTTTGAACTTAATCAACAGGTAGTCGATATTGTTTTCAAATCTTTCTAAGTCGTATTAAGTCCTCTTAGTCGTTAATAACGTTAACGACGTTATTCGAGTTTGATTTATGACTATTTATGTTTAATATAAATATTACGACATTATTGTTGTAAAATGGTTGTCATATTATTATTAACTTACTTGACATATTATAAACGATTCTTAACAATAAGATGATATAGTCAAGTTAAGAATACATGAATTATGTCGATGGATTGTGATGGGGAGACAAGCTCAACCCAATCACATTATGCATAATCCTTGTTGAAATACTATTATTCTTATTGATCAAATCATAACTATTGAATAGGATCGATGTTATGTAAACCATAGTTAATCATATAAATAAATAGGTATATGTATTCATTGATTTGAGGATAATACCTCATAACAGTTATTAATGCATGATAATAATCAGCCATAAGCATATGTGAAGGAATACTTTTATAACAAGGGAAGGATCGGATCACTTACTATGCTTTTATTAACATGTCGGCCTTTATTAGAGGGAGTGGTGTGTTATACCACATATTTTTCCCCTCTTGATGAGTGATCAAATGTCATGCCCACATTTCCCATGCGGTCATGACATGCATCACACGTGTCATGTCCACATTTGACATGTGGTCATGACACGAAATATCAAAATTTTTCCCACGCTTCCCTAGAAACCCCCTCGCACGTGTAAGCATGCTCGGTGGCGTATGCTTAAGGCGTAAACAATACAGTTGTCAGCGGGGTAATACGCACACGTACACATACCCAAACACAAGAAGGCCAACAAGGGGGTCATCGCGACGCGGTTAATGTCGCTACAAGGATTAAACTTACTAATCTTCTAAACCCTAAATTCTAGGAAAATCTGGCAGCATAACGCCTCACGGGCATGAGTGGGGTTTATTGTACTAACACTAATCTTGATCACGAGGTTTCCTGATAGGGTTAAATAAATATCTCACAACTCACTAATTACATTGGGATACAGCTGATTAAGTTAATGACACATTTTTCAACAAAGTCTGATCATTTGTTCTCCTTCCCGTTTCTCTGAAATTTAATTTTATTTTGCTCTCTTACACGTTCTCTATCAATCAGAGTTATCTCTGCATCCTTTTCATTATTCCTAATTTCTTGGTAGATCAGTTCTCTATCAATCAGAGTTATCACTGTATCCTTTACATTATTCCTAATTTCTTGGTAGATCAGATCACATAAACAGGACTTACAAACTTCGTTTGATGAAGTCCATTAGGGTTCCGCTCTAGGTTTCATTCAACGTTTGAATTAATTTTGATAATTAATTTGCCCCCAATTAGGATTAACGAAATGTTAGATCTTAATTAGTTCTCTTAGCCTGATTTCGGAAAAGGTCGCACATTTTCTCCTCTTTGTTTTCACTTTTATATTTCTTTCTCTTTTTCTCTCATTTTCTCAATTTGGCGTTTACTCAATTTACAGGTTGAGTTTAAATGGCCACATATGAAATGCATATGATGGCTTAATTTATTTAAGAAGATATAAATACACACACACACACACACACACACACACATATATATATGCTATGTATTATATCACTGGGTTTACTGTTATAAGGATAGTGAATTTATAAAATTCATTCTCAAAGTGTATATATATATATATATATATATATATATATATATATATATATATACATTTATTTTACTTGGGCAAAGTATATTTTTCTTTTCGTTTTCTTGGTATTTCATTTATGAAAATTATTAAACCCCAACACCCATTTTCCTATAAATAGAATTAATATATATATATATATATATATATATATATATATATATATATATATATATATATATATATATATATATATATATATATATTCTTATTAAATATTTGTTATATATATTTTTTGTCAATATTGAAACCCTATATTCTTTTTAAATGGCTTCCCTTTTACAAAATTATTAATGAATAATATATATATATATATATATATATATATATATATATATATATATATATATATATGTATGTATTCTATTGAGTTTCAATGTTAGGTTTTCTTTATAAAACAATGGAATGATGTTTATTCCCATATATTTTTTTCTTAAAAAAAAAAACATTGAAAAGCCCTAACTTTTTTTTTTGTGTTTGGTTGTGTTGCTTGTGGGTAGTTTCATGGAGGCGGCGGCAGAGGTACTGAGGGAGGTCACGGGCGGAGGGAGGCCACATGGAGCGATGAAGGGGAGCAAAGGGGAGGCGAGTGGTAGCGGCATGGTGGACGGGCCGCGGGTAGTGGAGACTATGGTAGAGGGCGGAAGAGGGTCTGCGGAATACACAGTGGAGGTCGCGGGGTACGCAGGGCACGGGGGTTAATGGGAGTAGCGAGGAGTGTGGGGAGGGGAGCGGAGCCCCCACCCACACTCCACACAGTGGGGTGTGGGTGGAGGCTCTGCCCCCCTCCCCACACCCTTATAAAAACAAACGGTGGGGGTTCAAACCCCCACCAAAATTTGTATAATTTTTTTTCTTTATTTAAATTCTGTCCCTCATGCAAATTCCAGTGACTGTAAAAAAATACAGTCTCTCCTAAATTTGATATTGAATAATGTATATTTTAATTCAAGTTTATTCAATAAAAATAAAATAAAATTATATATATATAATCACAGTTCTATTCCAAAGCACAGTTATTTATTTAAGAGAAATTATCAGTAAAATGAAATTCATATATATATATATATATTAAAGGTGTATAATGAAATCACAAGTGTATTAAGCAACAATAATAAACTCAATTTTCTATTTAAAAAAAATCATGTAAGCACATTCACTTTAAGAAGAGAAAATACACACATTAATATATCTATATATTCTTTTAACTATGCTATATATATATATTTTTAATTTCCTTATAAATTTTCTTTTAAAAAGAAAAAACAATAACAAGGTATGTATTTTTTTTTTTATTCCAAAATTTCTTACAAGGCAAGGAGTTCATTTAAAAAAAATATATTCCTCATAAGGTTTATATTTACATTTTTTTTTTTGAAGGGAAGAATTTAAATATATTTGCAAATAATTAAAAGAAAATTCTAATGCATAACTACATACAACTTTCATTTCTTCCAAGTAATAACTAATAATTTCTTATTTACCAAACAACTAAATCACATCTTTGCTAATAGAAGTATTAGGAAATATACAAAATCAATATCCTTTTAAAAACAAATTTTCTTCCTTCATCATTTCATAAATGGTAAAATTTAATTTAACAACTAAAACTATCAATATAATGAAAGAGGTTTTCTCACAATCTTAAGAAAACACAACTTTACAACAAGAGAGAGAGAGTTCTCCTCTTTGAAAATCGACAAGGATGAAGTTATTGAAAAGACCAAGCTCTCCTCAAGAGCCTTAAGAGTAAAGGAAAATAAAATATTTTCCAATACAAGTAAATTCTTCAATCTTCACACTAAGCTCCATGAAACCTGCATAACACACCAGGGAAAGAAACACCACACATCCTGCTCTCCTCCCTACCGTAGACCCCCAAGAGGGTCACCCCGGAGCTAGGGAGGTCATCCACACACCTAGGGAACTCAAATCCACTTCACAACAAGATAAACAAACATCCCAAAACACTAAATTACACCCATGGATATTACAACACACAACTCAACTAAGGTGAGTTTCACAAGGGGTAGGAGAGTGGACACACTCAACTCTAGAGTGCCACTCCTTCAAATTATCTCAACACAATTTTCTTCTTCTCATGGCCTCAAGCCAACATGTAAACAAAATTTCCAAAGGAGTTCATATTTTGGCTCTCAAGCCATATAACAAATTACTCAAAAACACATAGAATGCCCTCAAGGCTTTCAACATCCCAAAACAAGAAAATGAACTCGAGGAGGATCACTCCTCCCCTACCCCACACTTGATGAGCATTTTCTCCCAAGTGGGAGAGGCTCTTTCAACACCCTACTAAATATTTCCCCACATAACAAAATACAACACAAGCAAAAATACATCTCACACATTCATCACGCAAGCAAATTGAAATACAAAAAGGAAGGCCTTAGCCTTGAAAACCAACCTTTAAAAGCCCTAAGATGGAAGAGGTTGATGTAGATCTCCTCTAAAATCCCCTCTAACATAAGCCACCAAACTCCCTCTATATTCTCCCAAAAACAATTTTCAACAAATAAAAATTCTCAAAAATTCAACAACCCCTCACCTTATCCCAAGTGGGATTAAAATAAGCCAAATCCATGGGCTTAGAGGAATGGGGAGGTGACACTTGTCACCTCCTCACTCTTCCTCCCAACCACTAGCATGTCCCAAGGGATGGGTGTTGACACATGTCACTCACCCATCCCCAAAGTCTTCCTCACTCCTTACCACATGTCCTCTCTCCAACACATGGGAGAGAAAAGGAGAGTTAAAGAGGGAAAGGGTGACACATGTCTCCCCTTCCTTTCCTCTCATGAAGGACCACACAACTCCATGGGGACTCTCACCAATTGTGAGAGAGACTTGAAGTCAAGTCCTCCACAATTGGTGGATCTTGGAGTCATCTCTAGCCTTGGGAACTAAAAAGGGATGGGATTGAGTGTTGGTACCACTCATCCTATCCCTCCCATGTCTCCAAATTTGTCACTTAACTTCAATGTGAAGTTAAGGTGACCATACAGAGGTTTACCAAGGGTTACCCAAGTCAAAAGGGACCCTAGACCCATGGGGTATAACCCAGGGTCAAGTTAAAACACAAGAAAGGAGTCTCCAAAAATTTAAAATTAAAAAAAAACAAAAACAACTCAAAGACAATTCTTACAACACATATCATAATTCAAATTAAAAGAGGGTAGACCTAACCCATTTAACCTCATGCAAATTAACATTACAACATTACATCATACACAGAGTTGATCTTGGTTCCTCATGGAACCAGATCGGCTTCATAAGGGATTACAACATCAAGTGTGGGATGATCTGCAGTATTTGTGGTTTGTTAGAAATACCTGCGCACTCAATTACAAAGTTAGTTCCACATATAAATATCATAGCCGAAGCAATTTAAAACATGCATTCCCATAAAATACCACAAGTTCTCTTAAGCATAAAGGAAATCACATTACAATTTTCTAACTAACATCACCTAATTAGTTTTCCTATAATATAAACATCTATTTAACATCACCCAATTAGTTTTCCTATAAAATAAACATCTATCTAACATCACCCAATTTGTTTTCTCTTAATACAAGCATCTATCTAACATCACCCAATTAGTTTTCCTTTAACATTAAAAAATCTAATAGTCCGAGAATCCAAGATCAACAGTCCCACAAATATAAAAGTATTCAACAACAGTAAGGTAAATAGTCACATGAACGGAAATGAAAAAGGTAGGCCTCACATCAAACCTCTTTGAGCCAGCACGTAGCTTCTGTGGCTTGATAGATGCTTTTTGTTATAACTAAATAATTATGAATTCCTTTTTGACCGCTAGATGTTGAAAATGTGAGTGATACTTAATAACCACGTACTCCTTGATCTTGGTGGTCCATCCAAAGATCCTTCATAGGCTTAAATGATGGAGATAAATGTGGTCTTGAGGAAGTCATTTTTAACAAATCTGTAGTGGAGTCGTTAATGGTGGAGGAGTGGTGTTGAATACCCACGAACCTCTCTAACTTACTGGCAGCATCTAAGAATAAATTTAGACTGGAAAAGTGGAAAATCAATAGTCTTTAAGGAAGTGGAGCAAGGTGTTAGGGTTGTGCATATAAGATAAGGCACGGTAGTTAGATAAGGGGGACGACGGGTTAGAGAAAGAGAAGGACAGTAAAAAGAGATATAGGGGTTTGATATGTAACCAGACAGGTGTCTAGAGAATAGGCAGAACGTTGTTATTTTATGATAAGTTTTGAACACAACAGAGGAGAGATAAAATAGCTATCTCAGTTATTAAACTATATATTTATGTGGTAGTTGGACCTTTTAGCAAAGGTGGGAAGTCGATACAAAGAAGAGAGGATAGATGTCACAGATAGAGGATATAGCAAGTAGCGAAAGGAGAGAGAGAACTCTCGTAAACACCTGTAGACTGCCAAGGGATCTTATCAAGTTCTTTCATTATCTGAAGTCTTTACTATTCATAAGAAATGAACGTTTCTTCTATTCATTCCTTTTAATGAACTCTGTGCTAAATCTTTGCTCTTATAGTTTGTGAATCCTTTTTGTTATTGAATTCAATGAAACACTATTTTACCTATTATTCTATCTCATACGAGAATGTAGTAACTTCTTAATAACATGTGATACACATATGAGTGAGAACACAATATTCAAAATGAATTATATTGTAGCTTTGTATACATAATAGAGTACTCTCAAAACTCATAGTCAATACCATGGAAGTTGTATCTGTTTGTTGAATTAAAAGTATGTTAAATCTCTGACAGACCAGAGTTATGTATCCGAGTGTAGAGAATCTATATAGTATCAGGGGTTTTAAACAAACTTTAAATAGGATGCTTATGTCATAAACTATCTTTATTTAAGAGGATTTATAGATATCATTGCTTGTCATGAGATAAAGATTTATAGAAACAAAGGTATGATATAAGTGATTTCTATTTTGCATGATCATTATATAAGCAAACAATTATATAAACCATGGTAAATGATAGTAAAATCTCAAGAGATTACCTTGTTTCTAAAGGGTATATGAGTGATTTGTTCCCTACAAGACTCAGATGGGAACACTCGTATATCTATGATTAGAAATAGCTTAGTATATCAATGTAAGAGTAATTTTTTGACATTTGAACATAGTGGATTGCAAACTGAATTATTTTCCATCTTTTGATTCAAACCAAACTTAGTCAAGTTTAAACTTTTATAGGACCTTTGGTTTAGGAAAATCTAAGGATATACTTGTATAAAGAACTATCTTGGTTCGAGAGGTTTAATGCCTTCATAGTCAGGAAAGACTAGGAAATAATCTCTTCCATAGGATATTCTTACTTCCTAGAATAAGTATGTTTGTTATTCCATTGGGTTGGGATAGGTTAAATAAAACCCTAGTTTAACCCAGAAGGGTTAAATATTATTTGATGATACCTATATGGTTATAAATCACTTTTAGTTATTTTATTTGGGTAGACATTAAAGGGTCGAGAACCCTAAATAATAAATGTTTCTTTAATCTTATTGGAAAGAGCTTTGTTATTAGTCGATAGTGTTTAACCTTAGGTAGAGAAACCTATTTGTTTGGTTACAAGTTGACTTGGGATATAAGTCTTTTGGGTGTTGCTAAGCAATGTTTATTAGAGCTCTTATATTAGTATGATGAATTGAGAGTTCTTCCTTTGGACTTTTTAGTCTATGTAAGCTTTTCTAGATGAAAAGCCTCCTATTAGGGAGGTTTAGGTCAAAACCTATTAAACCATTGGGGTCAAGATGTTTCATGTTTGGTAGAATGTTGACAAGGAACTAGGAGATGGAGTTCAATAATTCTTAGTGATTTATGTTGAAAATAGGGATTGTGATGATGGCTAAGGATGATCAGGGATGGTAATGTACATCTTTGAGAGTCTTTTAGAAAAATTGCAGTCTTTAGAAAGACCCAAAAATATTCTTTTGATAAAATCACCACTTGTTGTAAGTGACAAAATACAATCAATTTGGCAAATTCATACACACAACGATAAATGCACAAACATATTTCTGAGTGCATAATCACCCCTTGGCAAAATCAACGAAGTTGCCACTATACAAATAGAACATGGAATATATGAAGAGTTTTGTTTGATCTTCCAATTTATTGACAGTTTCTCATTTTTCAAGGACAAGATACTCAAGGGAGGTCCTATATTGCTTTCCCATGATTTGTTTGGGGTTGTCTCTCATTCTATGGTGGTTTGGTCCATATTTTGATTGTTACAAGTGTGTTGATAGTATTTCATGGTGGCATTAGTGTTCTAGGTGTATTAGGAGCTTTAGATTTGTTGTGTAATCTCATAGATGTTGTAAAGGCCGCATAAACATCTATAATCAACCTTTTTAATACAAGAACAAGGAATATTTACTATCTAGAGCTAGATTTTTCACCCAACATTGGGTTTTCTCTAGGGACAAATGTTTGTTCACATGATGGTTTTGTTTCTTATACCTTATTTCAATTTCTTGAGATGTAATATGTGTTTGACTTGATATACATGTTTCTTTGTTGATTTGACAAGCATTTGAAGTGGTGTGTAGTGTGTATTGAGGTTTGTTAGGTAAGTTCTTCAAATATCTATTCTAATGGAAATGTGAGGAATATCCTACTTATTTATGGATCAGTTCTACTATGTCATCATACCTTTTAATCTAAAGAATATTAGCACTATTTATCAATGTGCCATGATGTGTGGCTTTCATGACCTTATTCAAATGATTAAAAAGTCTTATAAATTGGATAAATTTTTAGGAAACACCACAAGAGAGGATAATGCTAACAAATTCAGACCAATACTTTGTTAGATTTAGGGCAGACAACTGAGAGGGGGGGGTGAATCAGTTGTACAAAACTTTCTTCCAATTAAACACTTAACTTCACTTTGTAATTCAGTAGCATAATAATAAATCAATCATGGAAACATAATGCAATGAATTAAGAGCAGAAACACATTAACACATGAGACACCAAGATTTTGACGTAGAAAACCCAGTTAAGGGAAAAATCATGGGGTGATTAACCCAAGATTGTATTCTTTGTTAGAAGAATAGAAAGAACAAATGGCACATGCCAATTAGGGCTCACTGCCTGAGCACACTGCTCACAAGATGCCCACTTCCTACAAGAGACACATTGTCTACAGAGAAATAAGTATCACATACTTGAACTAGAGAATAGCATCTTCACCATGCTTGAATCAGTTCCATTTAAGCCCAATACTTCTGCTCTACCTTTCACTCTCCTCCTCGCTACCACACACTCATCTCCACAAGGTCACCATTGAAATGACTTCACAATCCCTTATTTATACAAGACATCAACTTAGGAATGATCATCTAAGTCGGCAAACATCAACAAGAACAACCGCAGGATGTGTAACTCATCCAGTCGGCCAATCTCAGGAAGAACACCATCATCCGAAAGTTATTCCACAATTGCGAGCTCCAAATTCAATGCGGACCACCAACACAAATTGGACATGATCCAAAGACCTCCACAAGCTTGCCTGAATCACCAAGAACATCCACACTTCATCTGCTTACTGAAATCCTTCTCCCCTTCATCTAGAACCTCAAGAACACAGTCTGTCATTTTTGTCACAAAGGAATAGATGCTTACGGACCTTCAAACCACGAACCAATCAAGTTAATACTTCACAAAGACTTCCTCAACACTCCCTCAAATCTGCAGAACAGGATAATGCATTTCTGGATCTCACCGGACCTATCTGTATCACTCTGTCACCACTGAACATCTAGCGGAATTGGTTTTACTTGAGCGGCCACAACTTCTTCAGATCTTCATGCGGATCTCTAAAATCTCTAATGGACCACCTTAAGACACATATATACAAACCCTTTAAATCGCATCCTCTGATCCTCATCCTATCTTGGACTTTTACCTTACTGTCATCACTGTTCTTCATTGTTCTTGATTGAGACTAATTTTCTCAATATCCTCAGTACACAGCTCATCCAATCCTTATCATTAATGCAATAGGAGTATGTTGACATCAATGACAACACCGGTTAGGCCCATACTTGCAACAATCTCCCCCTTTGTCATTGATGGCAACATATGATGTGAAAAACTATTTTAACCATCAAGACAAGAACTTCTCCTCACTGTCACAACTCCCCCTATCAGCAACAACCATTCACATGTCTTCTCTCCCTTTACTGCTCCCCCTTTGATCAACAACCACCTATTTTTCGCATGTCTTCTCTCCCCCTTTGACATCAATGGCAAAGGGCACATATTTGCAATTCCACCACTTCAGAATCATACCTGCTGCTCCCCTTGAGTAGCAGCTCCCCATTATCAATTCGGACCACAAGATGTGACTGTGATATCCACCAGACTGATGCACATCAGTGCACCTTAGTTCATCATCGGAGGGGCAATAACCCCTAACTCCTCCCTGAGATACTCAAAAGAGTCCTTAGGTAGAGGTTTAGTAAAGATGTCTGCAATCGGATCCTTGGAAGGCACAAACTCCAATCTGACTTCATTCTTGTTCACTTGTTCTCTCAAAAAGTGAAACTTGATGGATATTTGTTTAGTCTTTGAATGCAACACCGGATTCTTAGATATATTTATTGCACTTGAATTATCACAGAAGATTGTGATAGGTTCCTCATACTCCACTTTGATATCTCTTAGCATCTGATTCATCCACAAAACTTGAGTACAACTACCTGCTACTGTAATATATTCTGCTTCAGTTGTAGACATAGATATTGCCTCTTGTTTCTTGCTTAGCCAAGAAACCAATCTCTTCCCCAAAAAGAATGCTCCACCACTGGTACTCTTCCGGTCATCCACATCTCCTGCCCAATCCGCATCTGTATATGCACGAAGAGAGAAATCATGATCTCTAGGATACCACAGACCATACTCAACTATCCCTTTTAGATATCTAAAAATCCTCTTGATTGCCATGACATGAGATTCTCTAGGATCAGCCTGGAATCTAGCAACAAGACCAACAACCTGCATAATGTCTGGTCTAGTTTGAGTGAGATATAACAGACCTCCAATCATTGACCTATACTTTGTCTGATTAGCCTTAGGAGAGTCATCATCTTTACTCAATTTACATTTGGTTGCCATGGGAGTATTCATTGGTTTTGAGTCTTCCATCCCAAATTTCTTCAACAATTCTTTCACATATTTGGTCTGAGAAATGAAGATTCCTTTCTTTGTTTGAGTGATTTGCAGACCCAAGAAGAAATTCATTTCACCAAGCATGGACATCTCAAACTCACTTTTCATTTGATTTGCAAAAGTTTTACACATACTATCTCTTCCTCCAAAAATGATATCATCAACAAACACTTCAACAATCAAGATGTTTTCATGATCAATTTTGAAATGTAAATTACTGTCAGCAGTACCTTTGTTGGAACCAATCTTCAAAAGATGTTTATCCAATCTTTCATACCATGCTCTTGGGGCTTGCTTCAATCCATACAGTGCTTTCTTCAACTTGCATACCATATCACCATGATTAGACAATTGAAATCCATTCGGTTGCTCTATGTACACTTCTTCCAAGTCACCATTCAGGAAGGTAGACTTGACATCCATCTGATATACCTTGAAATCCTTGAAGGCAGCAAAGGCAAGAAATAATCTGACTGCTTCAATTCTTGCCATCGGAGCAAAAGTTTCTTCAAAATCAACTCCTTCTATTTGAGAGTAACCCTTGCAGACCAATCTGGCTTTATTTCTGATTACTTCACCAACTTCATTCAATTTGTTTCAGAAGACCCATTTTGTTCCAATCACATTCTTGTTTCTAGGTCTAGGAACAAGATCCCAAGTGTGATTTTTTTCAATTTGCATCAACTCTTCCTCCATTGCTTTAGTCCAGTTTTCATCATTGCAAGCTTCATTCATTATCTTAGGTTCAATATTTAAAATCAGACAATACTCTTCTGAATCTTGAGCAATTCTCCTTCTTACTTGTACTCCTTTGCTTTTATCACCTATGATCTGATCTTCAGAATGGTTTAGTCTTACATATCTGGGAACTTTGAGAAATTCTTGCACTTCTGATTCTTGATTAGGCTCATTGACACTCATCTCTTCTTCCTGATTTACCAGATTAGTTTGAATCTGACTTACAGAGGAGGCTTGGGTTCCTTGAATCAGAACACCATTCTGATCATCTTCATCATATTCATAAAACCTTGAGGGTTTCTCAATTCCCTCATCAACCTTCACATTTGTACTTTCTATCATCTTTCTCAGTCCCTTGTTATAACACTGGTATGCCTTGCTTTGAGTAGAGTAACCCAAGAATATTCCTTCATCACTTCTAGCATCAAACTTTCCTAGATCTTCATCTCTTTTAATGTAACATTTGCTACCAAAAACTCTAAAATACCTCACAGTAGGAGTGATGCCAAACCAAAGTTCATAAGGAGTCTTACCGGTATTGCTTCTAATTTGAACTCGATTGAGAGTATAGACTGCAGTGCCGACAACTTCTCTCCAATAGATCTAAGGAACATTTGGTTCCATCATCATGGTCCTAGATGCTTCCTGGATGGTCTGGTTCTTTCTCTCAACTACTCCATTATGCTGTGGAGTCCTAGAAGCAGACAACTGTCTCTTTATTCCATGTTTCTCACAGAAATCTATGAACTCACTGGATGTGAATTCTCCACCTCTATCAGACCTCAGACATTTCAATTTTAATCCGGTTTCATTCTCTACCATAGCCTTGAATATTTTGAATTTCTCAAGAGCTTCTGATTTCTCTTTCAGAACATTTACCCACATCATCTGGGAATAGTCATCAATTAGTAACATGAAGTATCTATCACCTTGCATACTCCTGATTCTTGCCGGACCACAAAGATCAGTATGAACTAAGTCCAATAATTTGGTAGAAGACAGTTCCTTACTTTTGAATGTGACTCTGCTCAGCTTACCCAACTGACAATCTTTGCACAAGCTATTAGTAGGTTTCACCAATTTTGGAAGATCTCTTTTAGCCTGAGTATTGCTTATCTTGATGATATTATCAAAATTCACATGACACATCCTCCTATGCCATAACCAAATCTGATCAACTTGAACAAATAAGCAACTTTTACCAGTACCAACCAAGTGGAAGATATTACCTTTAGTTTGAGTAGCGGATGCAATCTCTGTTCTGGAACTTTCAAAGATCTTGCATTTTCCATTCTTGAATTGGAGATCATAGCCTTTGTCCACCAACTGTCCAACACTGAGAAGATTGTGCTTTAATCCTTCAACATATAGTACATTACCAGTTTTGTTCCTTCCATCAAAAGAAATAGTTCCTCTTCCTTTGATTCTACCAGTAGAATTATCACCAAACTTTACTACTCCTCCTTCATACCTTTCCAAATCTATGAATTTGATTTTGTCACCTGTCATATGGTGAGAGCATCCACTGTCAATGACCCAGTCATCCTTTTCTTCAACTTGGGCAGCCGGAGCCCTTTCTACAACTTTATGATTGATAGATTCAGAGGACAATGGTTCTTCTTCCTTGATGGCAATAAACACCCAATCACTTCCAGATTTGTTTCCTGTCTCTAATTCATCATCTGTTACTCCTTCATCATCATCTTCCTCATGAACATAGTAACAGTTCTTTTGGAACCTTGATCTGTTAGGATTTGGCTTTGAAAATATTTCCGAACACTTTGAGGCAAAATGACCAATCTTATTGCAATTAAAACACTTAAAAGGCAATTTTCCTTCATACTTACCGGATCCTCTTGGCAGTCTTTTTGCAGTAAGGGCTTCAAGTTGAGCAGTTTCAACTTCTTCTTCTTCCAGGTCTTTTCTTGCTTTTTCATACCATGACAGTTTCCTTGATGAGTTCTCTCCTGGATCAAACCTTTGTTTACTTTTTACAGAGGCACTGGATTTGAAAGCAGATTCAGTCTTGGGGTGGTCATCTCCAAACTCAGTCATTTCAAATGCAGCCAGTTGATCTCTTGTGACAGTTGTATGGGCTCTAAATTCTTCAATGGCAGCAACCTTGATTTTATAAGAAGCAGGAAGGGATCTGAGAATTTTGCCAACAATCTCATTTTCATCCAAGACTCCACTAGCATTTCTAATTCCACAAACAAGCTCATTTACTCTTGGCATAAAAGTAGTGATATTTTCATCTTCTCTCATCTTCAGATTTTTGAATTTTCCTTTCAGACTTTGTAATCTTGCACATTTAACATACTTGTCTCCTTCATGCAAAAATTCTAGTTTTTCCCAAATCTTAAAAGCAGTTGGCAGGTCAATAACATTTGAAAGCTCTGAATCAGATAATGCACTTAAAAGAGCTTCTATAGTCCGTAGATTGTTTTCAGCATCTGTGATTTCATTTGGGGTTTTTGGACCACCCTGTGGAGGTGTATACTTTGTTGTAACCATGGTCCAGCACGCCATTCCCATACATTGCAAGTGACATTTCATGTGACCTTTCCAAAGATTAAAATTGGTTCCATCAAACTTTGGACTATCCTTCTTGTAAGACGTCATTCTCGATCTCCTCAAGTGGTTAAGCTCTTTTTAGAGGAACTTGGCTCTGATACCAATTGTTAGATTTAGGGAAGACAACTGAGAGGGGGGGTGAATCAGTTGTACAAAACTTTCTTCCAATTAAACACTTAACTTCACTTTGTAATTCAGCAGCATAATAATAAATCAACATTGGAAACATAATGCAATAAATCAAGAGCAGAAACACATTAACACATGAGACACCAAGATTTTGACATGGAAAACCCGGTTAAGGGAAAAACCATGGGGTGATTAACCTAAGATTATATTCTCTGTTAGAAGAATAGAAAAAACAAATAGCACATGCCAATTAGGGCTCACTGCCTGAGCACACTACTCACAAGAGGCCCACTGCCTACAAGAGACACACTATCTATAGAGAAATAAATATCACATACTTGAACTAGAGAATAGCATCTTCACCATGCTTGAATCAGTTCCATTTAAGCCTAATACTTCTGCTCTGCCTTTCGCTCTCCTCCTCGCTACCACACACTCATCTCCACAAGGTCACCATTGAAATGACTTTGCAATCCCTTATTTATATAAGACATCAACTTAGGAATGATCATCTAAGTCAGCAAACATCAACAAGAACATTTGCAGGATGTGTAACTCATCCGGTCAGCCAATCTCAGGAAGAACACCATCATCCGGAAGTTATTCCTCAATTGTGAGCTCCAACTTCAATGCGGACCACCAACATGAACTGGACACAATCCAAAGACCTCCACAAGCTTGCCTGAATCACCAAGAACATCCACACTTCATCTGCTTACTGAAATCCTTCTCCCCTTCATCTGAAACTTCAAGAACATAGTCTGTCATTTCTGTCACAAAGGAATAGATGCTTGCGGACCTTCAAACCACGAACCAATCAAGTTGATACTTCACAAAGACTTTCTCAACACTCCCTTAAATCCGCAGAACATGATAATGCATTTCCAGATCTCACCGGACCTATCTGTATCACTCTGTCACCACTGAACATTTGCCGGAACTGATTTTACTTGATCAGCCACAACTTCTTCAGATCTTCATGCGAACCTCTAAAATCTCTAATGGACCATCTTAAGACACATACATACAAACCCTTTAAACCGTATCCTCTGATCCTCATCCTATCTTGGATTTTTACCTTATTGTCATCACTGTTCTTCATTGTTCCTGATTGAGACTAATTTTCTCAATATCCTCAGTACACAACTCATCTAATCCTTATCATTAATGCAACAAGAGTATGTTGACATCAATGACAACATCGGTTAGGCCCATACTTGCAACATACTTGATAGACTTTTCTAGTTCCACATTAACCTAAATTTGTGACTCTCCCATCAAGGCATTGAGATTGATCTCAACATGATCAAAGCCATCCTTAAGATTCATCTCCCTAAGAACATTAAATAACTATAATTGTTTTTAAGAAGTGTTAAATTCTCAAAATAAAATTCATAAAGAAGTACGCATATAAATCCATACCCTCACCTTCTTGCTCCATAAGAACACCCCATTTAATTGGACCATGATTTCCATGTTGTTGTCAAGGAGATGAAGAATCTAATTCATAAATCCTTAGTGCCCATGTCCTCTAAAGAATGAATATAATTAATACGAATATACTTTTCTCACTAATTTTTACTCTATAAGGTATATCGCTTGAAAACGATGACACAAAAAAAGAGAGTTAGTTATTACATATTGCATCCTAGTTTCCTGCAATCTCAACTACACTATAATTGGGAATCAATGTCTTACCCTTTTCTTTTGCCACCAAAAATCTTGAACATGAGATTTTTCAACAAATTAGTAATGCCATTGTCCAATCCAACTCACTTCAGTAAATGTTGAGCAAACCCAAGCTTGTAGATAGGCCTATAAAGTCGATCATGTGTAATGTTCTGATGTTCACAAATTTTTATATATGTAATGTTATGCCATGTGGAACTAATCTTGGCAATAAACACACATACCATTAATTAACTCTTTAATTATCCTATTGAGTTTAACTCATCTTTATGTCTTGTTTACATAATTTAAGTTCAATAATATGGGGTTATGGTTAGAATTAACTCTAGGTTTGCAAAATCCATTTTTCCAACTATAGTAAGTGAAGAAATATTTATGGTTAATTTAACTCAATGTATGCATTTTAGCAATAAACACAATCTTACCATGGAGTTCCAAGTTTAAAGCATTCAATTGGATTGATGTGGCCAAGTTTTGATAATTGGTTTTATGTCTAGAATTAACAATTTTGTTTATGGCATCCATTTTTCAAACCATAGTAAGTGAAGATATGATTATGGTTACTTTAACTCAACACATGCATTTTAGCAATAACTATGATCCTACCATGGAATTATAAGTTTAACATACCCAATTGGATTGATGTGGCTAAGTTTAGGCTTATAGAAAAATTCACCTATTTCTAGGTAGAATCCCTATCCATCATATGACTACAATTCTTTTATATTTCTTGTAGTTATTGCCAAAGAAGACTATGGAATCATCACTAAGCTAAATGGATGTTGAGAGATAATTTTGCATATAATATGACCTTAGCCAACTCTAAAAAATGCTAACGAGTTTCACATTATGTAGTTCATGGTCTATGTGCTTTTTACAAATCCCATTCCATTATAGTCAATTTCAATGTAGATAACGATCTACATAGTTATCACTAAGTTTCAAGAAATCAAGACAACAAAGTCATATATATAAACTCATATTCATGATCCATCATCTAAGCAGTAACAAAGTCAAGTAAAATAGTTTTGTACCACAAATTTAGTTCTTAACCGTCCAATGACAATAAATAGGAATAATAACAGTGTTAATGCTACTTTGCCAAGTGAGTCTTTCAATGCATTGTACATGTAGTTTTAACAGTCCAAGTGGTTATATTAGGAACTTAAAAATTGTGTCATCATCTTAGTCTAAGTGGTTGTATCAAGGACTTAACAATCATGTTAGTAGTTCAACCCTATTAATGAATAATGATAATAAGTTCTAGGTTCTATGAAAGGGACATGACCATTGGGAGACAATCCAAGATGTAATTAGTATAATTGCATCGATGTCTAACTTGCAATCCTTAACTAATCCATGTTTCTAAACCAAGACCAAATGGTGAGGATATAAACAACACATATTATAAATGCTTAATCCATTCATTCACATGAATATCCTTTCAAATGAACACATAGTAGCAAAGGTAGGTCCAAATTCTAATTAAAACCCAACACACATCCTAGTCTTGATAGACTAGCCACATTGATCTCTCTACACAATCCATGTAGTAAAATCTAACTACCAACCATAGATCCTACATAGCTACATTTATCATATCTCAATTGACCTTCTTACAAAAAAACTAGTTTTATTGTCATTTGATGGGTGCAACCATGTCTACATCACACTTGGTATGTTCAAATTCACATTGTTAGATCTAGGGCACACAACTGAGAGGGGGGGGGGGTGAATCAGTTGTACAAAAACTTGCTTCTACTTCAAACACTTGATTCTTTTTTGTTAGTTAATAGCATATCAATTAACCATCCATGAAAGCATAATGCATAAACACAAGAGCAGATAAACATCAACACATTAGACACCAAGATTTTGACGTGGAAAACTCAGTTAAGGGAAAAACCACGGGGTGATTAACCCAAGGATTATTCTCTGTTAGAAGAATAAGAAAAATGAATGGCACATGCCAATTGGGGCTCACTACTTGAGCACACTGCTCACAAAGAGGCACACTGCCTACAAGAGACACACTGTCTACAAAGTGATAAGAATCACAAACTTGAACTGGAGATTGACATCTTTACCATGTCTGGATCAGTTCCATTTTAGCCTGAGATACTTCTGCTCTGCCCTACGCTCTTTCACTATACCCCTCCCATCCGCTAATCCACACACTTTGAAATGAACTCACAAACCTTTATTTATACAAGACATCGACTTAGGAACAATCATCTAAGTAGACAATCAACCATAAGGACATCTGCAAGATGATTAATACATCCGGTCAACCACCACAAGAACATTCGCAAGATGAACAACTCATCCGGTCGGCTAGTCTGAGCAAGAACTTCATCCGGAAAAATATCTTCAATTCCGGGCTCTACCACCAATGCGGACCGACAACATAACCTCAACATGATCCAAGAACCTTCACGAGCTTCCCTGATTAACCAGGTACATCCACACTTCCTCTACTCACTGGAATCTCTTCTCCTCTTCATCTGGAACTTCAAGAACACAGTCTGTCGCCACTGTCATACTGAAGAAGGTGCTTCCAGACCTCCAAACTTTGTACAAACTGAGAAGACACATCACAAGGACATCCCAAACACTCCTTCCAATCCGCAGAGTCTAACAATGCTCCTTCGGATTTCACCAGACCTTATTGTAACACTCTGTCACTCCGGAACAGCTCCCGGAACCAGTTCTACTTGACTGATCACAACTTTTTCATATCTTCATGCGGACCTTTGAAATCTTAACTGGAATATCTCAAGACTCATATCTACAAACCCTTTAATTTGCATCCTCTGATTCTCAACCTATTGAGTACATTTGCCTTCTTCTTATCACTGTTCTTCACTGTTCCTGATTGAGACTACTTTTCTTAATATCCTCAACACACAGCTCATCCAAACCTTCTTACCAATGCAATATGAGTATGTTGACATCAATGACAACACTGGTTAACCTCATACTTGCAACAATCTCCCCCTTTGTCATTGATAGCAACATATAATGTGAAAAACCATCAAGACAAGAACTCTTTTTTGTCACAGCTCCCCCTATCAGCAACAACTCTTCACATGTCTTCTCTTCCTTTACTACTCCCCCTTTGATCATCAACCACTTGTTTTTCACATGTCTTCTCTCCCCCTTTGACATCAATGGCAAAGGTCTCATACTTGCACTTGTAACATATCTGAATCATACTAGCTGCTCCCCCTTAGTAGCAGCTCCCCATCATCAATCCGGATCACAAGATGTGACTGTGATATCCACCGGACTGATGCACATCAGTGCATCCTAGTTCATCACCAGAGGGGTCATGACCCCTAACTTCTCCCAGAGATACTCAAAAGAGTCCTTGGGGAGAGGTTTAGTAAAAATATCTGCAATCTGATCCTTGGAGGGTACATACTCCAATCTGACTTCATCCTTGTTCACTTGTTCTCTCAGAAAGTGAAACTTGATAGATATGTGCTTGGTCTTAGAATGCAATACCGGATTCTTAGAAATATTAATTGCACTTGAATTATCACAAAAAATTATGATAGGCTCCTCATATTCAACTTTAATATCTCTTAGCATCTGCTTCATCCATAAGATTTGAGTGCAACTACCTGTTGCTGCAATGTATTCTGCTTCAATTGTAGACAGAGATATTGCATCTTGTTTCTTGCTTAGCCAAGAAACCAATCTCTTTCCCAAAAAGAATGCTCCACCACTGGTGCTCTTCCGGTCATCCACATCTCCTGCCCAATCTGCATCTGTATATGCATGAAGAGAGAAATCTAGATCTCTAGGATACCATAGACCATACTCAACTGTTCCTTTCAAGTACCTAAAAATTCTTTTGATTGCCATAACATGAGATTCTCTAGGATCAGCCTGAAATCTTGCCACAAGACCAACAGCCTGCATTATATCTGGTCTAGTCTGAGTGAGATACAACAATCCACCAATCATTGATCTATAATTTGTCTGATCTACCTTTGGAGAGTCATTATCTTTGCTCAACTTACATCCGGTTGCCATAGGAGTGTTCATTGGCGTTGAATCTTCCATACCGAATTTCCTCAACAATTCTTTCACATATTTGGTCTGAGAAATGAAGATCCCTTTCTTTGTTTGAGTAATTTGCAGACCCAAGAAGAAATTCATTTCACCAAGCATAGACATTTCAAACTCACTTTTCATCTAATTTGCAAAAGTTTTGCACATACTATCTCTTCCTCCAAAAATGATATCCACAAACACTTCAACAATAAAAATATTTTCATGATCAATTTTGAAATATAAGTTACTGTCAGCAGTACCTTTGTTGAATCCAATCTGCACAAGATGTTTATCCAACCTTTCATACCATGCTCTTGGGGCTTGCTTCAATCCATACAATGCTTTCTTCAACTTGCAGACCATATCATCATTATCAGACAATTGAAATCCATCCGGTTGTTCAATGTATACTTCTTCTTCCAAATCACCATTTAGGAAGGCAGACTTGACATCCATCTGATATACCTTGAAGTCTTTAAAGACATCATATGCAAGAAATAATCTGACTGCTTCAATTCTTGCTACCGGAGCAAAGGTTTCTTCAAAATCAATTCCTTCTATTTGAGAGTAGCCTTTGCAGACCAATCTGGCTTTGTTTCTGATAACTTCACCAACCTCATTTAGTTTGTTCCGGAAGACCCATTTGGTTCCAATCACATTTTTGTTTCTAGGTCTGGGAACAAGATCCCAAGTGTGATTTTTCTCAATTTGTATCAACTCTTCTTCCATTGCTTTTGTCCAATTTTCATCATTGCATGCTTCATTTATTGTCTTAGGTTCAATCTTTGAAATCAAACAACATTCATCTGAATTTTGAGCAATTTTCCTCCTTGTTTGTACCCCTTTGCTTTTGTCACCTATGATCTAATCTTCAGAGTGATTTAAAGTTACATACCTTGGAACTTTGGGAGTCTCTTGCACTGCTGTTTCTTGATCAGGTTCATTCAGACAAACCTCTTCTTCCTGATTTATCGGATCAGTCTGAATCTGACTTTCAGGAAGGGATTGAGTTCCTTGAATCAGAGCATCATCCTGATCATCTTCATCACTTTTGATGTAACACTTGCTACCAAATACTCTGAAATATCTCACAATAGGAGTTATACCAAACCAAAGTTCATAAGGAGTCTTACCGGTATTGTTTCTGATTTGAACTCAGTTAAGAGTGTAGACTACAGTGCTGACAGCTTCTTTCCAAAACATCTGAGGAACATTTACTTCCATCATCATTGTCCTGGAAGCTTCCTGGATGGTCCGGTTCTTTCTCTCGACTACTCCATTCTGCTGTGGAGTCCTAGGAGCAGACAACTGTCTCTTTATGCCATGCTTCTCACAAAAGTCTATGAATTCACCGGATGTGAATTCACCACCTCTATCAGACCTTAGACACTTTAGTTTCAGTCGGTTTGATTCTCTACCATAGCTTTGAAGATTTTGAACTTCTCAAGGGCTTCTGATTTCTCTTTTAGGAAGGTAACCCACATCATCCGGGAATGGTCATCAATTAGCAACATGAAATATCTATCACCTTGCATACTCTTGATTCTTGTCGGACCACAGAGATCAGTATGTACTAATTCCAACAATCTGGTAGTGGACTGATCCTTGCTTTTGAAAGAGACTCTGCTTTGTTTACCTAACTGACATTCTTTGCACAAACTATTTGTAGGTTTCACCAATTTTGGAAGATCTCTTACAGCCTAAATATTGCTTATCTTGATGATGTTATCAAAATTTACATGACACATCCTTCTATGCCATAGCCAACTCTGATCAACTTGAACAAACAGACAACTTTTATTTGAACTAACCAGATGGAAGATATTACCTTTAGTTTGAGTACCAGATGCAATCTCAGTTCCGGAGCTTGTAAAGATTCTGCATCTTCAATTCTTGAACCGGAGATCATAGCCTTTATCCACTAACTGACCAACACTGAGAAGATTGTGCTTCAATCCTTCCACATATAGTACATTACCGGTTTTGCTCTTTCCATCAAAAGAAATAGTTCCCCTACCTCTGATTCTGCCAGCATAATTGTCACCAAACTTTACCATTCCTCCTTCATACTTTTCCAAATCTAAGAACTTGTTCTTGTCACCAGTCATATGGAGAGAGCATCCACTGTCAATAACCCAATCATCCTTTTCTTCAATTTGGGCAACCAAAGCTCTTTCTACAACCTTATGATTGACAGATTTAGAGGATATTGAATCTTCTTCCTTGATGGCAATAAACACCCATTCATTTCTAGATTTGCTTCCTATTTCTGATTCATCATCTGTTACTCTTTCATTGTCATCTTCTTCATGAACCTAATAGGAGTTCTTTTGAAACCTTTGTCTGTTGGTATTAGACCTTGCAGATCTTTCCGGACATCTTGAAGCAAAATGACCAATCTTATTGCAGTTGAAGCACTTAAAGGGTAGTTGTCCTTCATACTTACCGGATCCTCTTGGCAGTCTTTTTGCAATGAGGGCTTCAAGTTGAGCTGTTTCTGCTTCTTCCTCTTCCATATCTTTCCTTGCTTGTTCATACCATGACGGCTTCCTTGAAGAGTTCTCTCCTGGATCAAATCTTTGTTTGCCTTTCACATAGGCACTGGCTTTGAATGCAGATTCAGTCTTGGGGGGATCATCTCCAAACTCAGTCATTTCAAATGCAGCCAGTTTGCCAGCTAGTTGCTCTCTTGTGACAGTTGTATGGGCTCTGAATTCATCAATGGCAACAACCTTGATTTTGTAGGCAGCAGGAAGGGATCTGAGAATTTTGCAAACAATTTCATTTTCATCCAGAACTCCACCAGCATTCCTGATTCCACACACTAGCTCATTCACTCTTGGCATAAAGGTAGTGATATTTTCATCATCTCTCATCTTCAATCTTTTAAATTTCTCTTTCAGACTTTGTAACCTTGCACTCTTGACAAACTCATCTCCTTCATACAGAAGTTCCAGTTTAGTCCAAATCTCATATGCAGTTGGTAGGTCAATAACATTTGAGAGATCTGAGTCATTCAATGCGCTTAGAAGAGCTTCCTTGGTCCGCAAATTGTTTTCAGCATCTATGATTTCATTCAGAGTTGTCGGACCACCCTGTGGAGGTACATATGGTTTTGAGACCATGGCCAGGTATGCTTTTCCCATACACTCCAAGTGACATTTCATGCGACCTTTCCAGAGAGTGAAGTTGGTTCCATTGAACTTCGGACTATCCTTCTTGTATGACGACATCCTGGATCTCCTCAAGCAGTTAAGCTTCTTTCAGAGGAACTGGGCTCTGATACCAATTGTTAGATCTAGGGCACACAACTGAGAGGGGGGTGAATCAGTTGTACAAAAACTTGCTTCTACTTCAAACACTTGATTCTTCTTTGTTAGTTAATAGCATATCAATTAAACATCCAGGAAAGCATAATGCATAAACACAAGAGCAGATAAACATCAACACATTGGACACCAAGATTTTGACATGGAAAACTCGGTTAAGGGAAAAACCATGGGGTGATTAACCCAAGAATTATTCTCTGTTAGAAGAATAAGAAAAATGAATGGCACATGCCAATTGGGGTTCACTGTCCGAGCACACTGCTCACAAAGAGGCACACTGCCTACAAGAGACACATTGTCTACAAAGTGATAAGAATCACAAACTTAAACTAGAGATTGACATCTTTACCATGTCTGGATCAGTTCCATTTTAGCCCAAGATACTTCTGCTCTGCCCTACGCTCTTTCTCTATACCCCTCTCATCCGCTAATCCACACACTTTGAAATGAACTCACAAACCTTTATTTATACAAGACATCGACTTAGGAACAATCATCTAAGTTGGCAATCAACCATAAGGACATCCGCAAGATGATTAATACATCCGGTCAGCCACCACAAGAACATTCGCAAGATGAACAACTCATCCGGTTGGCTAGTCTGAGCAAGAACTTCATCCGGAAGAATATCTTCAATTCTGGGCTCTACCACCAATGTGGACCGACAACATAACCTCAACATGATCCAAGAACCTTCACAAGCTTACCTGATTAACCAGGTACATCTGCACTTCCTCTACTCACTGGAATCTCTTCTCCTCTTCATCCAGAACTTCAAGAACACAGTCTGTCGCCACTGTCATACTGAAGAAGGTGCTTCCGAACCTCCAAACTTTGTACAAACCACGAAGACACATCACAAGGACATCCCAAACACTCCTTCCAATCTGCAGAGTCTGACAATGCTCCTCCAGATCTCACCGGACCTTTTTGTAACACTCTGTCACTCTGAAACAGCTCCTGGAACCGGTTCTACTTGACCGATCACAACTTTTTCATATCTTCATGCGGACCTCTGAAATCTTAACTGGAATATCTCAAGACTCATATCTACAAACCCTTTGATCCGCATCCTCTGATTCTCAACCTATTGAGTACATTTGCCTTCTTCTTATCACTGTTCTTCACTGTTCCTGATTGAGACTACTTTTCTTAATATCCTCAACACACAACTCATCCAAACCTTCTTACCAATGCAATATGAGTATGTTGACATCAATGACAACACTGGTTAACCTCATACTTGCAACACACATCACATATAGTATACATGCAATTCAAGTTACAAATGAAGGTAAAATCTATTTCAAATGTAGACTTAAGATTATACCAAGGAGGGTCTTAATCAAGAAATAATTTATCTACTCCTTGACCATCAATACTAATCAAGCTTAGTCAAATAGTAGTAATAGTTCTAATCTAATCTTGAAAGTACCAAATACGATAGGTCCATCAATAATCATATTGATCCATAGAATTTTCCAATAATAGAGATGGACCAACATGTTGCCATGATAAGGAATTCTTAATTCATAGGTTACAATAAAAGTCTTTGATGCTCATGCCATAGAAACCATGAGTTTTACCTATTACCCATTAACAATTGTCACCACACATGATAATTGAACCTTGATAAGAGTGTTAAATGAACTCTCATAGTTAGAGGTAGGTGATAGGTATGATAAAATGTTATGATCATGACAAACATGTTAACTAATACATTATTTTCATCAAGACATTCACCACTATAATTCCAAACATGCATTTATTTAAGTAGATTGGTTGAATATATTACTTGAAAGGAACGACCATGTTATTTAACAAAATTTTACAGAACATTCTTCAATTTACTAATTATACTTTGATAATAGGTTTCAACAATTCATGAGTAGACTTGGATAAGATTACACATACAAAGTGATAGCTTCTTGCCATCATTTTATCAAAAGGAAGACATTTACTTATAATTAACTAGATAATGATCATAATTAAAGAACTCATTATAGCCTAGAACTATTATAACATTTAATTTATAAGAAACTCTTATCTTAGAAACACAAATGATAGAATCATTGCTAGAAGATTTCATGACTACATTCTAAAAAATACCAAGTCCATCTAAACTATTTCAAATTGTAATAGACTATTAAAGTCAAATAATCACAAATGAATCTTCCAAACCAATACAATGTAAAGGCCATATTTGCTTCTTGACTATAAATGTTTTAAATTACAAATGAATGCATACATTTTAAATGTCTAAGATATATGGTATTGTTGAAAGTCATTGCTAGAGTCAAAAGTACAACTACTCATATCATTTTAAACAATCGAGCAAATGTTCATCTCCAGTGATCCATGAATCATCAATGTCATATCCCTAGTACTCTTTCTTAGAGAAATATAGTTGTTGAAATTTGGGCTTGATCACATTGTAGGTAGAAAAGAGCATCATACATTGCTTTACTACCCAAGTAATAAGCTATAGTTCTTTCTTGCACGTTGTTTGTGAAATGGATGGGACCCTTACCTATCTAGAGAGATTCAAGAAGGCAATTAAATGGGGAGAGTAAATATTAAGATGACTTGTGGGTGCATTTATCAAGACACATATGATACATGAATCAAGTAAGAAAAATCAAACATGCATAATAGTGTTGAAACCAAATGCACATGATCATAATGAAGATGTTACAAAATTATGAGAAGGAAGAAATCAAGAGATAAACATATAAGTTACAATCCATTCTTCCTTATCAATCAATGTATAATAGTGGTACACATAGCATACAAAGTGGCTTAACCATAAAGTAACCACCCCTTAATTAATTTGGTGTGGTTAATGTATGATCATGAGACATACACATTGGGTAGGAAATGAACTGTAAACCAAAGTATGTGAGTGTATATCCAACAAACCCCCTATAATACAAAGTCAAAGGAGACAAATAATTATTCACGATATATAAAAAATGCCAACAATCCCCTTGTAATACAAAGTCTCAAATCAAGCTACAGAAAGGATGCACATATCCAATAGATCCATCTCATCACCATGTGCCAAAGAGAGCAAAGATTATGGAACAATAAAATCTATTGAACCATAAAAGACACATGTTGACACTAGAAAAATTGTAACTCTAGCAAGTGTTGATCCTCAAATATGATGACCACTCTTGGCATCACCATCAAACACTCAAATGATTCCATTCCTCAATCTAATGCAACCATAAATATAGCATATGCATTCTCAAATGTTGTCACTCTCCAATGCAATGACCTTTCAATTACTATGCAAAGCCATCTCAGAAATATTAAGACATTTCAACTATTGTGTAGAGACATCTTGAAAATATGATAAATTTTCAATTGCTATGTAGAGTCTTCTTAGTTGATTTGTATTTTGTTCTATCTCAAGTGTTGGGATTTGTACATTGCCAAAATGAATAGTATGCAATAGAATGTTGATGAAAGAAAATGTAGGTTAAAATACACAATGTTTCTTTCAACTTGCACTTGCACCCATTTCTTACAAGTGTTAGTGATATTTTAAATTATAAATTAATTGAATTTTTGGGTATAAACAACTCATTTTAAAATCATTCAAAAATTTAATATGCAAATTAATTTCAAAATTTAACTATACTAACACTTGTAATAAATTTCTAAGGTGTCTTTCAAATTTTAGACCTTAGAAATATAATGACTTTTAACTACTTTGCAAAGCCATCTCCAAAAAAGGTGAAGTTACACTCCTAATCATTGATGGAATCACTTCAAAGTTAAGAGACCAAAATGGTGTCTCATCATAAAGATACTCAACTAATTGATCCTACTCTAGAAGAAACAAATCATGAGGGTACCATCTCATCTATTAGATGATATCACTTTATAGAAGTTGCAACTGATGTGACCAACAAATGGTGGTTAGTCATGACTACTAGTCCTCAACTCCCATCATCTCTAGGACAACTACAATTCATCACCAAAGTCTTAGATACTATCAAAAGGGTCATTCTTCAAATGTGGCCTTTACATATCTAAAAAAAGGGCTAATCCAAACATGGTTAATATGATAAATCTACAATTATCATCTAAGATAACTTTGCATCTTACAAAAAAGGGTTAGTCCTCATGCCACCCAAACTTTGAATAAATATCATCAACTACATTCAATACTACACAAGTGAGACACAAGCACTCATTAGATATGAAGATAGGTAAAACAAGCTCAAACAAGTGTATAATTCAGAGGAACAAATGTTAGAAAATGAAGGCAACAACTACTCAAATGGAAACTTGATTACAATATGTTAATGATCTCAAACAGTGTAATATCAATGGAGATTGCATTTAGAAATTAAAATCAACACAGGAACAAGCACCATAGAAGAATAACACTAGATATAATGTGGAGAAAACCCTTTCGGATAAAAAAAACTCCACCAAGAAAAGAGGTTCAAGTTGTATTATCTTCAAAAACTGAATAACATAATACATGCACTTCCTTCTTCTCTCCAACCTTCACTCTGGCAGAACTTGTGTGCAAAAATCTATCATAATACAACACTTACATGGCAATGAACTTACAAAAGTGTTTTCCCTCCAAACTAGGCGTCCACTTTCTCTCTCCTCAGAATCTCCAA
Organism: Cunninghamia lanceolata; assembly: GCA_027924645.1. NCBI lineage: Eukaryota > Viridiplantae > Streptophyta > Pinopsida > Cupressales > Cupressaceae > Cunninghamia > Cunninghamia lanceolata. The sequence continues at coordinate 12,039,408 of BSBN01001189.1, read as the reverse complement.
CATGCAAACACTAAATGACTTCTTACAAGCTAATGACACTTTTCCAAAGTCAACCACGCAAAGTTGGGCGCCCAAGGCCAAAAATGGTCTCTTATAGTATCTTATGATGTGTCATAACCATCATAGATTCTCCCAAAAAATGTCTTCCCAATATGGGTGCCTAGAGCTAAATATAGCCTCTTACAACTATTAATTACTTGTCATAAGCTATCATAGTGTCAGAATCTTATGACAACTTGCAGCTGTCATAGATTCTCTTACATGCACTCACCAACTTTATGACGTGTGTTAAACATGCTAAAAATAATTGATTCCTCCAAGGTGGTGCCTACACTCATTTACTCATGATTTTTACAATTGCCAACTGTAAATGTCACTCCATAATTACCTCTAGTAAATCCAGAATTACCACTGCCAGTGAAACTACCTCATTCCCTTATGAGTAATTACAAATAATAAACTAGAATAAATACAATATTGGGATTTACAAGGTTAACAACACCTTATCCCAACATTCTCCCACTAGACATTATACATTGTAAATCAACCCATAGGAAATAAAATCAAAATAATTAGGCACTAGAAACAAGGCCCGTGGCCTCTCTGCACCAAACAAATTTCTCTATGCTCATAGGCTTGGTCAATGAATTTGCAACATTCTCTTGAGTGTCTATCTTCTTCAGCTCAATCTATCCACTTGTAACCAATTCTCAAATGAAGTGATACTAAACATCAACATGCTTAGTCCAAACATGATACATAGGATTCTTGGCCAAATAGATAGCACTTTGGCTATCACAACCAATCTAAATGACCCTACAATTAAAACCAATACCTGTACACAGTCTCCTCAACCAAACTACCTCCTTAGAGACATGGGTAGCAGCCACATACTTTGCTTTTGTGGTGGACAAGGCAACCGTGGGCTGCTTCTTACTCATCCAACTCATTGCTCCTCCAAACAAAGTAAATACATAGCCACTAGTGGACCTTCAACTATCCAAGTCACCTGCCCAATCTACATCAACAAATCCCTGTATGTCCAAAGTTTTATTAACACTATCAGTACCAGAATAAACCAAACAATAATTAGGAGTACCTACAAGATATTTAAGCACCCTCTTCGCATAATTCCAATGATGTCTACCAGGGTTAGATATAAATCTACTCAAAACTCCTACTACTTGGGCAATATCTGGTCTAGTACAAACCATTGCATACATCAAACTCCCTACAACACTAACATATGACACATTAGACATATCCTCAAAATCATCCTCATTCATTGGACACATATCTAATGAAAGCTTAGTACCAATGGGTAAAGGAACTCTAACTAGGTTACAGTCCTACATACTAAATCTCTGCAAAATGGTATTCGCATACTTACTCTGAGACAACCAAAGCTTTATGTTACCTCTGTCCCTCTTGATTTCCATACCCAGATAATACTTGGCCACTCCAAGATCCTTCCTATCGAATGCACCTAAAAGTTGGGCTTTCAGCTCACTGATCATACCCTTAGTATTGCTAAAAAATAACATGTGATCAACATACAATGCAACAATCAGTATAGAATCATCAATACAACGAATGTAAACACAATGATCCTCCTCGCTTCTAACAAAACCCAATTTCAACACAAATGAGTCAAACTTTTAGTATCACATTCTAGGGGACTGTTTCAAACCATAAAGAGACCTCTTTAACATGCAAATCCAATGTTATTTTCCTTTTACCTCAAAACCTGTAGGCTGTTACATATAAATTTCTTTCTCAAGATCTCCATGCAAGAACGCAGTCTTAACATCCATTTGCTTTATTTCCCAATCAAAAGCTATAGCAATGGATAAAAGAAATCTAATAGAAGTTAACTTAGTAACAAGCGAGAAAATTTCAGCAAAATCAACTCCTTCTCTCTGGGAGTAGCCCTTGGCTACCAGTGTAGCCTTGTTGTCATGCCCACATTTTCCTTGTGGTCACAACACACATCGCACGTGTCATAGCCACATCTGTCATGTGGTTATGACACGAGATATGAAAAACTTTTCTCACACTGTCCTAAAAACCCCTTTCGCATGCGTACGCATGCTCAACGGTGTTCTCTCATGGCGAAACACTATACTCTTCGGCGGAATACAAGTACAATGGCGTGCAACCAGAAGCATATAGATCAACAAGAGGGTCTATACAACGCTGCTAACGTCATTGCAAGAGTGAGATTACCAAAGTTCTTAAATCAAACCCTCGGCAATGTTCGGTAGCAGAATGCCTTACGGCGTTAGTGGGAATTACGCTGCACTCATTTACGCACGTGGTTCGCTGATAGAAGAACCACTCCCCACGATGCCTTGTTCCGACTAAACCGGCTAGTGATCTCCCTATTTAGTCATTTTTCAGCCAGGCACGGTTGTCTGTCTCCTCTCTTGTTTCCTGAAACATACCCCTCCTATGACTTAGCATTTTCAACAAGGCGGTTTGGTTGCCCTCTCTTCCCTTTTCACAAGTTCTTAATTCTGATTATATCTTTATCGCCCTTACCTTAACTATTTCTTTGTTCATTTAGAGTGTTTATATTTCGGTCTCTCTCTCTCTTTCATTTTCTATGCTTTCTTTATGTGCATCCTGACCTTTCTTCATGATTTACGTCAATCAGGGTTATTACTGCAGCTATTGTTGATATTGAACCTAATTTCAGGATGATCTAGGTCACAAAGGCTGGTTTACTATTTCGCTGGACTCGGTCTCCTAATCTTCCCCGATCTAGGTTCCTCCTCTTCGTAAATACTTAGTCAACTTGTTCCTAAGCACAATTGACAGAAGGGTCCGTCAACTTAGTTCTCTTATCCCGTGTAAGAAATGTCGCGCATTTTCTCCTCTGTGTTTTCCCAATGTTAGTTTTTCCTTCTTCGGAACCTCTTACAGGTTTACATATGAGATCGTTTGCTACAGTTGAGATTAATATGGCCACAAGGATTGTCAGTGGTGGCTTCTTAAGTTTATTTCCAGTGTTCTTTTGAGTAAGGAGTTGTGTAATTTTCCTCTTCATTTTCTGGGTGATTATTAGTTCGTTAACAGTTGAAACTTCCGAGAAACTCTTTCCAGAGTATCACTGAATATTCCTAAACTCTCTTTACATTATAATTTTATTTTCTCTTGTTTAGAATTACTGTTGTTACTGTTACTCTTAATTACGATTCATACACTGATTGTAACTCGTATGACGTTGTCAATAGATGTAGGTGGTTCACCACTTTATAAAACTCTGTTCATGGTAATATATCTTCTTTGGTTGTTGTGTTCAACACTTAATAACATCTCCTGTGAGATTATAATTGTTATATTTTTTTTTTCTCTATATCCATGAGACATAGTTTATAACGATTTTAGACGGGGGCCCAATAAATTGGTTCATAGATCTACTCCTATGTATATTATATATATATATATATATATATACATACCTATATATATATAATATATTTATTTTAATGTCTATGTAATGGACGAATTGGTTTACCACAACTTATATATCTATATCTCTCTCTCTCTCTATATATATATATATACAGATATATAATCATTATTACATTATATATATAGCTATATACATAGACATATATAGTATATATATATATGCCTATATATATAAAGCTATATAAAAAAAGGACTGTATTTATATTACAAATACACCACTCATATGTTAGGGCCCAAGCCCTAACATTTTTTATTGCTTTAGATTCACAGCAGACGGCGGCCATGGGCGGCGTGACAGAGGAGCAGGGCCGGTGGTGGCCGCAGAGCGGCGGGCAAGACCTGCGGTGGCCGCAGAGCGGCGGGCCTGACGCAGGCCGCGGGAGGCATAAGGGATGGGGGGGGAGATGTGGAGTGGGGCGGAGCCCCACCCACATTCCCACGACGTGGGGTGTGGGTGGGGCTCCGCCCCACTCCACACCTCCAAATGTAATAACAAACCTGCGGTGGGGTTTACTCCCCACCGCCCAATATAAATTCGACTGTGTTTTTTTTTTATCCGCGGCTTACATTTGGTCCGCCATTCTCATGTACTATTAGTTGATTTCTCACAACATTAAAATATATATTTATATATATATATATATATTCTTATGTATATATATATATATATATCTATTTATCAATGAGTATATAATTATAGATCTATATATATATATATATATATATTTATATATCTATTTTTATATTGATATTTATCAGTCCATTTCATAGAAATAATAATTTATTTCCAATTTCTCTATTATTCTGGAAAATGATAATTACTCAAAATATGAAATATATATATATATATATCTATATATATATATATTTAAAATTTATTTATATATAAAAATATTCATATATGTGCTTAACTAATTCCTAAATTTCTCAATTTCACTATTTTATGCATTTTCTCCAAATCAACCTGTTATAAAGAAATTGTCATAACAATTAGATATATATATATATATATATCCCAATTTCACTTAATTGATAGAAATGGTAACTAGCTATCCCCTTATTTTAAGTATAATTTTTTTTTTCATTTTCATAAACATTTAAGACTTCGTAACTTTGCAACAGATTATATATTGACATGCTAGATTTCCTCTAATCCTTCTAAATTAACAGAATCCATTAATATGGAGAATAACTCAAATATTTAAAACTGTCTTTTCCATTTTAATATTGAAAAGAAAATTAGCATTTCAACTAGTTAAGCAATTCCAAACTTTCAAATGTAAACAACTCAGATTAGATTGCAAAAACGAACTTATTCTTTTCAGTAATACTTGAAACACAAAAATTGCTATTGAACAAAGGTTGCAAACATCAACTTAAAAATTTAAGCACATTCATATTACAGCTTCTCAATCATGAACACCAACTTCCCAGATATGAACTTTCTCCTCCCAAACAGTATACAACTGAAAACTTATGACAACCAATAAAATCCAATAATAACAAGATCAGGGAGGTGATTTTCTTCACTCCCAGAATATCATTAATTTACAACAATAACAAGAGAGGTGTTCTCTCTTCATCTCTATGAAATGAACCAGGCCTAATTCTCATGACAAGAAGATGATCTGTTTCTTCATAAATAGCCAACCAGAAGCTCCAAGAGAAAAAAACCTGCGTACCAAAGACAAACAAAGAAGAAAAATACCACTCGTCTAGCTCTCCTCCCTACCGTAGACCCGCAAGAGGGTCACCCCCGAGCTAGGGAGACCATACTCACACCTGGGTACTCAAACACTCCACTTCACAACAGAAACAACAACAATCCCAAAGCACACATACACCCGTGGTTATTTTACACAATACGGAAACTCAACTACAGTGAGCTTCATAAGGGGCAGGAGAGTGGACACACTCGACTCCAGAGTGTCACCCTGACAGATAAATGAACTCATATCAATTTCTCTTGGTCTCAACCAAGTGTGATCACAATTTGTAAGAAATCTGTATATGACTCTCAAGTCAAAAATACAGTCACAGATACATGCCCTCAAGGCTTTCAACATCCCAAAAGATGGAAACAGGTATGCACCCGAGGAGGATCTCTCCTCCCCTACCCCAAACTTGATGAGCATTTCTCCCAAGTGGGAGACGCTCTGTCAAACAACCCGACAAGAACCCCACAGAAAACAAATTTAAACACATATTTCACACACATTTCATACACATTTCAGTCCTACCAAAACAAAGGTAAAATTCAGACCAACCTTGCAAAGCCCTCCTGGAATGAAGTTGTTGCAGAGTCCACAGAGTTCACTTCCAACCTTAGCCACCAACTCCCTCTCCCTTCTCTATCTTCCAAACTAACTTCTCTATTTATGGTAAGGCCAAAATGAAAGATTTTCCCCAAAATTCAACTAACTCCCTCTCATCCCAAAATTTGAAAATAAATAACCCAAAATTCTCTTTCTTTCTAATTTTGAGAAATGGGGAGTGACACTTGTCACCTCCTCACCCTTCCCAAAAATCACTATTCTGTCCAGGTGGCTTATGTCACTCTCCATTCCCAAGGGTACTCCTTATTCCTTTCATGTGACTCCACTTTCTCATGGGAGAAATAAAAAAAAGAGTTAAATGGGAACAAGACAGGTGACCCATGCCTCTTTCTCCTTTCTTCACATGGGTGTCCCCATAGTACATGGGGGAATCTTACTAAAGAAGAGGCAACTTTCACTAATGGATGGCATCTCTTATCTAGGGAAAAGTAGAGGGGATGGGTTGAGTGTTGGTACAACCCATCATGTCCCCTCCTACCTCCAATTTTCGCCACTTAACTTCAGGGGAAGGTTAAGTTGACTAGATGGAGGTTACTCAAGGGTTACCCATGCCAAATGGGCCCCTGGACCCATGGGGTAGAACCCAGGGTCAATTTTAACCCATACAAGACACCCCAGGTCAAGGTAAAGCACAAGAAAAAGGGCCTCATAATTTAAATAAAAATAGGAATTTCAAATTCAATCTCTTTACAACACTTACTTATAAAATAATGTTACATGAGGTTAACCTAACCCATTCGACCATACGAAAGACCACATTACATCATGACATCAAACACAAAGAGATCTTGGTTCTTCGTGGAACCAGATCGGCTTAACAGGGAATAACAATTAACAAGGTGTGGAATGATCTCCGAAATCTGTGGTTTGATTAGTAGTCCCTGCACACTCAATTACAAGATCAGTAACCACATAAATTCATCATAGCCGAAGCAACTTAAATAACACATGCATCCTCATGCCTTAGTACAATTTAACATAATTAAAAATCATATTACAATTTTCCATCATCCCTAATTCATTTTTCTGAAAAGTAACTTATCCAAACATCACCCAATTAGTTTTTCCGAAAACATAATAAAGTTAAATAGTCTGACAAATTTCAGGAACTGCTATCCCACAAATATGAAAGTAACAATAACAGTACTGTAAATAGTCATAACAACAGTAGTAAAAAGGGCGGTCCTCACACTTGTACTTCTCCAATTGTTTGCTCCAAACTTCTTGAAGACCCACTTGCAACCTATGGCCTTTCTTCCTTTGGAAAAATGAATAAGATCTCAGTGTTGGCATGATGTTTGTCATTAATGTCAAACGTTCATTATTCCTGGTGTTTACTTGATTCTTCAGTGATGTCAGATTGTTCCTGGTGTTTACTTGATGCTTCAATGATGTCAAAGGTTCATTGTTCATGGTGTTTCCTTGATGCTTCAGAGGTTCTTGCTCATTTAGGTACATGTTGTTTGATGCTTCATCTCATGATGATTGGCGTCTAATGCATTTTCATGTTGATACTCAAGGTTAATGGTGTTTGGTGTTTGAGTTTTCATTATTCCCTCATTGGTACTTGCAAAGGACCTTGCTTCTTTATTTCAAGGGTACTTGTCATGAGTTAGTAATCAAAGTTTCAAAATCCTAAACATATCAATAGTTATTTTAGTGGCACAACTTTTTGCATCAAGGGCATATGTTAATCAACAGAGGTCATATGGTGCTCATGATGTTGATCTCAAAGATACATTTTTATTCAGAGGTCAAAGCACATAATTGCTTGATCATTCATAATATCACTTTAGGAGTTGCTACAGGGCAAAGTCATCTCATGGTTGAAGGCAATTCTTATGTGTTTTTGAGATCATCATCTTTCAAGAAGTTGACATTGTCTCCATTGGTCATTATCCGTTTCAAGAAACTTGTGGAGATTGAAGCAATAGGTTGACAATCTAATTCTAAGGCTTTCTTGATTCTTGAAATCTCTTTAAAGCTTCTAAAACCCTAGCCTTAGAACCCTAAAGATACTAAGTTTATGCCTTCTATAAAGGATGCTAAATCTCCAATTCACTTTTGTTATGTTTGAAAAGTGACTCATTATAAGAGATTGAGAATTCTTAAGTAAAGAGATTATGGGTTTGGAAACGTTGGTTAATCATCCCCTGTAATGCCCTGCCATGAAACCCTAGAGACAAGTTTAACTAAGCAATAAAAAGGTAAATTTTTTTTTTTAAAGAAGAAACGACAATGAAACATCACATAAACTGTTAGCAACAAAGTTAAATTATCATCTCTAGGGATTACATAGCTGCATTATTGCAATTTTAACAATAATCTACAACAAACATGGTTTATTCAATTTCATCAAATAAATCAAAATTAACAACTTGATTACATCATCAGATGAATACCTCAAAATTTACATTAAATATTACAAGTATAAAATAGTTTATCTTACAAGAGAAATTATATTATTTCATTGTTACAATAGCTCTTTTCCTGAATACATCAAATTACATAATGAATTCCATTGATACACATATATAGATGCAAATAATACAAATATTTGTCTTCAAATATAGGTGCAAACTGGAATCATGAGAGATATATCCTCTTTATACTCAAGCCATGGCACCAGAAAACCAATGGAATAAAACACAACCACCCGACCATGTGGAACCCTAAGGTCCACCCCTCATGCTAGGAAATAACAATAAGGTCCCACTAAGCAAACAATTAAGAAAGACAATAGACTAATAGGTGCAAGGACTACACAAGACTCCAATACAACATTGGTCAATATGAACATCCCAAACAACTCAAACAACACTTCCAGAAGAAATCATATAGTAAATGGGGAAAAACACACTTAGGGAATACTAGGCTGCAGTAGGGAAGAGTGTCATCACATGGTCCTAACATGAGGTTATCCTAGTAGTCTCTCACCAAACACCGCTCCCCCATCCATAGGTTATCCTGGTCGTCCAGACGCCAGCCCCCATCTATGGTTATCCTGGCAGTCTCTCACTAGACACATGCGAAACCAACATTCCTTTTGTGAGGACAAGGAAGTTGATCTTACCAACCACGGCCTTCTCATCCCATCCTTAGCTTGAACGAGCACTATAGGCATGGGTGATACATCTAATTATCTTATTTAGTGTGGAAACTACCCAACCCTCTAAATTTATTATTAAGTTATCACTGGATTAAAAACTTCCAATGGGTTATCCTGGCAGCCACTTTGGGCACTGGCCCCACATTGAAAGCCACTCCCCTACCTGCATCTAGAAGACCCTATCCATGAAGCAAGACAATTATCATCACAATGACAAGTAACATATACAATGCAAGGCATTTACCTTCTTGCATACAAAACACAATCACAGGGACCAATTCTTATATCCTTGTCCCAAAACATAAACCAAGCATGAACTATCACAATCCTCAAATATACATCATTTCACATTACACAAGGCAAGGCATTCCCATCTTACATAATCATCATAATCACATGAATAAGTACACTGAGCAAGGCACAAACCATCTTGCACATGTATCATACCAACATGAATAGGAGTCTGAGCAAGGCATTATCCATCTTGCACATGTATCATATCAACATAAATAGGAAACATTATTTCAAAAATACATCACATGATGCACACATAGCCAACCCCCACACAAACACACCCTCCTAGGCCTCTGGAATCAACCTATTAAACTCATCTCCCCATGGTACAAAAATCTTACATAATGCAATCCAACTTATGATATGATGCACTAGTTATGTGTCTTAAAGAATGTAACATTAATCTAATCATAGTCAATCATTTAACAAGTATAAAGTGAATTTATCTCAACAATGTGGAACAATAATATTCCAACTACTAGTAGCAGTTACTAATATGATCATAAGATATAAGTGTTCACGAGTATCAATATTTTAACCAATAGATCCCAAGACTTATTTTAGTTTCGTCTAATTAATGATTTAAGCATAATGTCTAAAAGAGTAAACTTTTTTTTTATTAGAAGCCCAAACATAATTCCCCATTCATTTAATGAGTTAATTATGAACTCGTAACCTATGAAGCACATTACTAATTATACTAATTTTTCCTTTCTTATACAATGAGAGGAAGAAAGATTTATCTACTATTATCGATCTATACCTTTTTGGAAGGTCTATTCCATATTCATAAAATCATGAGTATATTCTGAACTCTATAATCCATGATCAAAGTTTTATGTTGGACTATCTCCATGGTTTAAGTCATTTCATTAATTTTATTTTATAACACTGATTTGAATCTAATCAGACAACATACTTACAATAGTGGAAAGAATCCACACATTTTAGTAATAGAGATAACCTTATTCTAAGATGTCAATTAACATAATTCCAAAGTGAAAAGCTTAAGTAAGAGTATCCTATTCTTGAGTCGACCCTAATTCTTCATACTATACATTAACACTAACACTATACTCCTAGCCATGCGTAGTATAAAAGATATAACACTAAGGAAGATATTAATCCATCATTTAGTAAACTTTTACCAAAATATTACTGAGGGAGATTTTAAAAAAAAACATTGAACCCTTATCAATTATAACTAGATTTATTACATCTTCTAGATTTAATCCCAAAGATCAAAAAGTATGAAAGTAGCATAATAAATAATTAACAAAAAGATAGCCTAAAGTTTCCATAGTTTGAAATAATAGAAGTCCTAAATTAGAAAAAGAAGTGAGACTAAGTACCTACCAAGTTACTATTCTCAAGGAACAATAGCATGAATCAAATATTTGCTCTCACTTATCCATTCAATATTTAGAACAATATTCTAAGTCAAATTTAGTCCATCACTACTTTCTAATATAATAACAATAGACGAGAAGAAATCTCTATTCCATCGTTAAATAGGTAATATCAAACAACTTTGACTGTCTTATTAGTCCCTGCCGAACTATTGTTTTCACCATAATAGCATTTCTTTGGGCGTTGGACTTTGTGCAAGTGTTATAATCGAAATTAGCCTAAGTTTGTTTTCACCGTAATAGCATTTCTTTGGGCGTTGGACTTTGTGCAAGTATTATAATCGAAATTAGCCTAAGCTTTTTAGTCTATCCTTGGTATATTTTCCCGTTGATATCTGTGCAATGACAATAATCAAAGTTAAACTTAAGTCGCATTCACAATTTTTTAGCCCATTGGCAATTTAGTTGAGATAGTTTTTGGATTCTTAATATTTTAGCTTGTCTTTGCATAGGGTTTCCTTTGTTAAGTCTTTTTAGACAGACGCCTGCATGGTGGGAAACGTGGCGGAATAAATCTGTTCTTTTCGCTGTTCTGCAGCCGGTTGCTTCTGCTGCTGCTCTTGTGGATGCTCCTCATTTTGTTGAAGTTGAGGCAGAGAAAGAAGCCAAGCCTAACGCTTCGGTCGAGGCTCCCACGGGTAATTCCTGTGCTATCCCCATCGTGGGTGCAAGTTAAATTGAATTCCCTCAACTGTCCCACAAGATCCCCCGCATTGTAGCCCCGACAAATTTCTGCAATAAGAGGTTATGGACTACTTCCAAGACAATGTCAATGGTGGACTATTCTTTATTTCTTGGAGACTTAGCTTTAGTTGTATTTGTCTAACTTTCAAATTTACCCAGGATTTATCTGGTATGATTAACCACTTGAGCTTGTCCCATTATTGAGACTATATTGCAGGCAATTGTTTTTGGAAAGCTTTGTTCTTTTAACATTATTGATTGTGGATGCTTCAAGTCTTTAATGATATGGCATTGTTATATTGCAGTGTGTTTTTGATTATAACTCTTAGATTTTAGGTTTTGTCATTGAAAATCCCCTGCTATACCTCTCTTTGATTTGTACATTTAGGCCCTAGCTTAGGGTTTAGTGCTCAGGCTAATCAATTATCAGTGTTTCTCTTGAGTTTTGGGAACGGGGAGACGCCTGGACTGAGTTTTGGTGACAGAAGAAATTTTTGGATTTTGGGGATGTAGGGGTCACTAATAAAACAATATTAAAATAAATGAACTTTGAATATTACCAACAAACAATAACGTATCTATAAATTTCTCTTAAATTGTATTATAATACTTGTTTGTTTCTGAATGTTGCCAATATCGTAGTTGTTTGTCAAAATTAATTAGCAGTGTGACTATCAGCACCGCTTAGCTTCAGAAGACAAGAACAGCGGCAGCAGCAGCGGTGCACAACAGCAGCATGAGCAACAGCAACAATGGAAAGGGCGAACATGGTTTGCTTGATTCCATTCTTTTCTTTCTTATCTATTTTTAATTGACAATGTTTGATTTTTTAATCTAAATAGGCAAATTTGGTAGGCAACTGCAATCTTATTTGGTAACATTATCATGTTCTGTACAAATAATAAATATTATTTGTTATGCCACTGCCACCTTTATGTGTTTAGAAATTTTAATTGGCCCAAAAAGCAGTCTGATCTGTATCTAAAAATTAGTTGTCAAAAGCTCATGTAGGAAACTTATTAACTTAGTAACAATAAATAGTTATGGGCTTCTTTCTCTTGCTATATATAATTTAAAACAATTTAAAAAGATCCTTTGCAATAGCCTTGCTCAACAAGCATTTTAAGATTAAATATAATTATAATCAGAAACAAAACTTTCAAGAATTGGACATACCATCTAATGTAAAAGTTCACAAAACTTCCTGTGCTTTTAACTAGCTAAAGCCCCACATCCACCTCTGGCACATAGGAATTTTTCCTACCTTGAAATTTTTCGGGTGCTGATTCCACCATTATTAGAATTGCATCCCCCTTCCTCTCATAATTTTTGGAGATCTTTCCGCATTCTCTTATTGGTATCCATTATTAATTGTCTCGCTTTTTTGTTTATTTAGCTGAGCAATTGTATCTCCTCTACCCAGCGTTCATAGTCAAAAGCGTAGGAAGCGTCCTACCAGAAGATGAGGCTGCGTGGATTGCATGCCAAGATACTCATCTATATATATGCTCATGCCTCCATTCCCACTTTTTCATGAATACACCTGAAATTCATTTCTCATCCATTCATACCTCTTGTTTCTAATCATTCTCTTCTCTTACCATTCTGTTTGCCATGAAATTCATGATGGAGTTATCTGCAATACTCAACTTCTTTAAAGCATATATGATTGCACACCTCTCCCATTCTCAAAAAGTTGCCAGCCTCTGTGAAGAGGGAAAAAAGGAGGTGGGTGATGAAAAGAGGAGCAATATGAAGGCTCCAATAATTGTTTCCTACTTTCCTACAGGAAATCAACTATATAGAATGTAGCAGCATCATCAATTCAGCTGAGTATATTATAAAAGAGGCACCAAGGCTCTATCTAGATTGATTATTCATCTCTTATGCTATGTAATTATAAATGATGCAGGGAATTTTATTCTTTTTGGTACTGTACAATAGGAAATCATTATTTGACAGTAAATCTAGCCTTTCATTGTATAACATGGTTTTCATATAAGTATAGTTTTTTAATTTTTAATATGTTTCAATAAAATATTAATGGATGTATGTTACTTGTTTTTAAGTTTCAGTCCTTAACCTTTCATTGACCCAGGCAAGGACAAGTGATGTATGATCTTATAGATTTTGTTCTCTTTTTGCAGGGTGCTGACCTCCTTTGTAAGAACTTGGTGCTTTCTTCTTTGATGATGTCTAATTCCACATTCCTATCACAGATCTCACTTTGCAATTCCTTTATTTTGAAACTCTGTTCCAAAACCAGATTTTCTGAAGCTTCCAATATGACTTCAACTTTATTTTTCTCAGCCTTCAAACTTTGCACAACACCTTCAATTTGTTCATTGACACCACACATTTCATTCCACAACTTGTCTTCAACTTATTTTTCTCAGCCTTCAAACTTTGCACAACACCTTCAATTTATTCATTGACACCACACATTTCATTCCGCAACCTATCATTGACACAAACAAGGACAAGTGACATGATCTTATAGATATTGTTCTCTTTGTAAGAACTTGCAGCTATTGTAGAATCATTTCAGTTTCATTTTGCACCTTAGTTTTCTCTTCTCTGATGAAGTGTAACTCCTTGTGCAAATAGTGCAAATCATTCCTGTCACTCCCCAAATTTTAACTACGTTTTCTTGCTCTAATGAAGATAGAGTTATGTTTTGTAAAATGTATTTATAATTTTAATTGGTTGTTTACTTTATAGCTTTATTTAAGCTAATAATATTGTTGATTAGCACTGTGGGACCTTCTTATCATGAACTAATGATAAATGAATTAGTTATTCTAAAAATTGTCATGCCTTTGTTTTCAGTTTTCCACTCTGCTTGCATCAAGTTTTTTGATCATCTCTTTGGGTTGGGGAAAAGTACATAAGACTTCCTGCAACATTACTCTGTAGTTGTAGGGGAAAAAAGAAGGGGTTGTTTGGACTCTATCCAGCCTTACATAGGCAACTGAGCATACTGCAGGCGAGTTTGATGTTGCAGACTCTAGAGTCATGCACAAAAGATATCTTGCACAGACTAGGCCAAAGAACCAGCTTAGCCTCTTTTGTTTTCAGACTCAAAAAATCCAACTCAACCTCTAGAATAAGATTAGAGTCTAGCAAGTACACTTTAATCTGGGCTTCTTCATGGCCAACATGGACCTGCACCTATGTTTGAACGGTTCCAACTCTTACCACTGCACCTAGGCAGGGACTGCAGCTACAGCGCAGCCCTTGTTTAATCTTATTCTCATGCTATCAATCTTCAAACACATCTACGGCAATATCATAAACTTTATATAAATAGTTGGATTGCCACAAAGCTAAGATCACCATACTAAAAAAAAAAGTCGTTTTTACAGTAATATTGACATTATGAAGTACAAATCATACTCCAAAGAATCAAAATTAAGGAAGAGTTCAATTTTTGAGGTCACGAGTTTGATGAGCGACACTTCCCTATAAGGTCCCAAGATTAGAAAAAAAATAAGGTTACTATACTTCACTTAGACGTTTGATTATATGCTGAGGAATAGCATTCCTACGACAGTAAAGAAGATAATGGAAGGAGAAAAGACGAGGTCCAAAATAGGGACTAAAGACGATGTTATACACACTCTGTGTGAGTTCACTACGTCCAAACCGAAACATGAAAGATTGATTAAAATGATGGAGTCAAATTGTGCTCAGAGGAGATATTTAGATTAACGAAAATTGGAGTATAAAAAAACTACAAGCATTTGCACTGGCATTTGCGCCCTTAAGGGGTTCAAGTTCCAGGGCTTAAATTTGATGGTCGTATGGCCATATTTAGTCATTTTAACCGTAAAATACAATTAAAATTCTAAAAAGACCGTATCACTTGAAAGGTAAGATTTCAAGCAAACTATCAAAATTTCTATGTAATTATTCTTATATATATTTTTACTTTATATATATTTTTTATAGAATATATAGACTTTAATATTTGAAAGGTAACTTTAAATAAATGACCGTCACAAAAAAATTGCTTAACAAGCAGAGTTGACCATCAAATTTAACCCATGGGCTCAAGGAATACACTGAGAGAAACAAACGATAGGTTTAGAAAGTTTTCCAAAACCAACTCACATATAAGATCCTATTTCTTAAATGGAAGGAAAGAAAAGGTCAGATGTTGTAGTTGTAATAGTTACACACAAGAAAGTAGTGGAAGTATGGACATGGCACGCAAACTATTTGACAAGCCTCAAAGAAAGTCATCTCATGGATGCAATGATTGAAGGATATGCACAATATGGATTTGTTGAAAAGGCTTTAGAAATTTGCAAGTAAATGCAACTAGCAAGTATAAAACCATGTCGGCCACCTTTGCCAGCATCCTAGCGGCCTGCGCCAAATTGGGAGCTTTGGAAATAGGTCATGGAAATACATCTAACCTAAAGGAAAGACATAATTCATCATATGTTGCAAAAGCCCCAGTACACTTGTATACAAAATGAAGAAGAATGCATAAGCACACGAACTATTTGACAATTTCCTTAAGACATATGATATCATGAAATGCAATGACAACAGAATACACAGATATCTGACATATTGAAGAGGCTTAAAGACGTAAAGCAGCTACTTGAATACAGATAGCCATACATCTCCATTGAAAGTATGCTTGCTATATACAGTACCCACGGATTGCTTAACTCCTATGTTCTAGTTGTATTATTTATACTATATGTCTTTCTGTGACCAATATTCATACCTTTGACTTATTGTAAGTATTGCTTCCACATACAACATATTTAGATTCTCAGAATGTAGATTGTTGTGCACTGGAAATCTCTTGGAATCTAGATCAATAATAGAAGCAAAATAGAAGTTGAGCATACGGAGATTCAAATTTGCTAAGATACAAAAACTCTGTAGACAAAAGTCTAGAAACCTTATGGACTTTAGATAAACCATTAAGAGAGATATAAAGCATAGAAGCAGATAACATAGCAGTAAGATCGAGATAGTTTATGCACCGTTGTCATCCTTGAATTCCCTTATATTGTCTTTTGGGGCCTTCAATGTCTCAGTTAGGATGCTACCATCAAGAGAGATATAAAGCATAGAAGCAAAAGCAAAGCGTACGAAAATGGGAAAGCATAGACAATGCACGCTAATTGTTTGACAAAATCTCCCAAAGAAATGTGGAATCAAGATATGCAACGATTGCAGAATACGGACAAAAAGGAATTATTATAAAGGTTATTGAAACCATCTAGCAAATGTGATCAAAAGGATTTGTCGAAGCGACTTTAGAAACTATCAGACAAATGCAATTAGCTGGTATAAAACCTGTGATGGTTAAATGGATGAGAGTTGAGCATACTTCAATCACAGTTGTAACCCTTATGGCATTATACCTACAGTTGATTATTATGTGTGCATAGTTGACCCTGTTGCCTGTGCGGGCTATCTTGAGGACACCCTAAACTTTTCATTAAGATGCTAGTTAATCCTGCGGTGACTGTTGTGGATGAGTAATCTTGGTGCCTGTAGATCGCATATGAATATATGCTTCAGAGTATTTACAGTGACTTGACTCTGAGAGTGCATTGATTGCAGGATATGCATTAAAAGAGAGAGTGATATGGTGCACTGGTTACAAGATGAATACTCAATGCACAAGAATTATTTTATAAAACACCTTAGCTCAGAGCTTCATACATAAAGATATAGGAAGACCCCAAAATTTTCCTAAACCTTTGTTACATAAACTTGCATTCAAAACCCTTTAAAGGTACCTGGGCATTGAGTACGACATGAGTAGAAATGCCACAAAATAATGACTTGTCATTGTAGTGACTCATTGATCTCATTCCTCTGGTCCGAATCTCCTTTGCTACCTTCAATTTTCTTCTGCATATCCACACAAACTTACCTTATTTATTTCAATTTGAGCCATTTTATCTTGTTTTCTCTTCACCGGCAGAAAGAATGCCTTCGACATTCAATCCCCCTAATAATAGCCAAAACCTATCTAAATATCGAGAGAAATCCTCCAAAATCTTCTAGATGATTCTTCACAAGGAGGTAATAAATTCTGCATGCAACATTATATTTCAATTTGCTATAAATATCATTTACAACTAGACCATAATTACTTTATGATTTTATCTATTTTAGTATTTACTTTTATATATGTTTTATGACAACACATAAAATATTATAAATTTATTCATTTATCAAAGTTACTTAACAAAATATTTACTTGTTTATATACTATTATTCATATTAATTTTATCAATTACATTTACTCATTTAACTATAATTTGCATAACAATATTTATATTTATCTATTTATCAAAAGTGCCTTCATAACTAATTATTTTATTTTAAAGAAACAATAACCAAAAGAATACCAAACAAAATAACCCAACTGCCAAACAATACTTAACGACTATGCATGATTGAAAAGCAAGACCACCACAACAATGACTGACTATCTTGACCAAACCGACAACACTGATAGGGTGCGCAACCAGATACTCATCTTCTTCAAGGATGATGGCTAAACTAGGGGACCATATGTTATCTCTATTCAACAATTCCATTGGTTAAGGCACGCTTAGACCTGTTAATTCAGGTGGAGTCGATGCCTGGTACTTGCATCTTGCAGCAAACAACATGGTCGCTCATGTATATATATGCAATCATGTAGTCATACACACAGTGAAAGGAAGTCACAGTGTAGCAGGGTACTCATGTATGAGTAATGCAACACTGTTCCTTTCACCCACACATCAAACATGTGATCACAACACACATAGCAGCTAGTTACTGAATGACTAAGTAAGAACCATCATCAGATAGTTGCATGATACTCATAATGCAATTGATCCACACAAACATCATAACATCCTATGATACAGAATCAGTCGCATAAAACTCAATTCTAAAATATGACAATTATAATAAAATCAACATCATAATCACCTAAATGCAAGGCAATGTCAGATCATGTGAATTATCAGTATTGCAACAAGGTTCATTGATAAAATGTACTAACCTAAGTATTCTGATTATTTACATTCATCTTCACACTCCTTAGTTTGACCCCCTGCACATCCAAGGTGAAATTGGAGGGGCACTACAGCCCCTCTCATAAGTATAACTGGTTAAACAGGCCAGTGTCTAAAGTTACGCCACTTAAAAGGAGATCAACAACTGTTATTTGATTAAGTTGATTGGTGGGAGGCAATAATCAAAGGCTGATTTTCAAAGACAAAGAACAGTCACTTCTCAAGCATATATTTTGGCAAGTGTAGGTTGGTTATTATTCAATTTGATCAAACGACGGGCTGAAAAGATCAAGAGTTTTTTTTGTGAAGTTAAAGAACGATCATTATAGTTGGTTTTTCAGTTACAGTTTAGTAACTCTATTGTGGCTATGAGGATATGAAGTTCTTTTTGAAAATTAAAATAAGAGTGGTTTGTACTTGAGAAATGTTGGTTACTAAGGATGATGACATTATGCTTTTCTAAAATAATATAGAATGGAACAACAGTCTATAAACTCTATTATGACTGTACTACACAGATAAGTGAGGATTGGACATATATATCATACTCTTGTATGTTTATATTTATTTAGTGTGATTTACACATTATCATTGAAGGTTGCCAGTGCATTGAGAAGGGTTTCATGGTGGTCTAGGCTCTATAAAAGGTTTATGGAGGAAAACGGTTTCTTTAGTTTATTATTTGGTATGATCTGATTAGAGTCACTGTTAGTCTTTGTAGTCACTCAAATGAACTATTTGTCCATGTATGTGAGGAGGATTATAATGTTGAATGTTTGCATTTAAAAGAGGGAGAGGGTTTGTAGGTTTGATGTTGAAGAGATAAATCATTTGAGTAATGGATTGTATTGTAATAGGGTAACCCCCTAAAATAGTGTTTCTTCTTTCATTGGAGATTGGTCATTAAAACCAAGTTGATTTTGTGTAGCCAGTGAGGCTCTGTAATCAGTGGGATTTTATTAAGCTAGTGAGGCAATTTTCCCGAGTGGTTTTTTTATCCCTATGAGGGTTTTCTACTCATAAAAATATTATCTTATGGTACTTTTGTGGTTTATGTGGTTATCATGATTCATGCAATTTAGACTTGCAGCCTCCTTTATGTACTTTGTAACATTTGAGTTTTTCTTGTGGTTT
The DNA here is from genome assembly GCA_027924645.1 of Cunninghamia lanceolata. NCBI lineage: Eukaryota > Viridiplantae > Streptophyta > Pinopsida > Cupressales > Cupressaceae > Cunninghamia > Cunninghamia lanceolata. Next base: position 12,019,916 of record BSBN01001189.1, on the reverse strand, counting down.
AAGGTTTTGATATTGACTATCACATTTGAATACATTCTTGAAATTGAACATATCATGATTACAAAGAAGTTATGTGTTTTGAAAAATAATTAAATTGATTCAGTTATTAAAACATTGATTCACCCCCCTCTCAGTGTTTTTCGTACTCTAACACCCAGGTGTTACAAGAGTCTAAAGCCATCATCTCCTCCTACATGGCTAACTACCAAGACTCACTATCATCTGCATGAAAAGCTTCCCTGTAGGATCTAGGTTCATCATCAATACTCAATAAAGCAAATACACAATAGAAATCTAGTGGGCTATACCTGTCAACTCGGTTCTACTATCTTGTGGATCTCCTTAAGGGTGGAGTAAGAGACTCAACTTGTTCTTTTGCATGATCATTTGCACCAAATTCTTCTGTTACAACAGATTCTTCCTCATCAAAACTACTTGAATCTTCTTCTTCACCCTTCAATCCATCATTGTGTTCTTCCTAAGGTACATCTTCTTGCTCTAAGTCATAATGCACTCTCTTTGACCTTTATTTCTCTTTTGACTACTTAGGTTCAAAAATAGCTATAAGTTATCTGAAAATAACATCTCTAGAGAAAACATTTTTTTGTTGTTAGAGGATCCCAAAGCTTATAACCTTTAACATTCTCACCATATCCAATGAAGATGCATTTTTGTGCTTTTGGATCCAACTTAGATCATTTTTCTTTAGGCACATGAACAAAAGCCTCATAGCCAAAAACCCTTAAATGTGAAATAGAAGGTTTCTTACCTATCCACACTTCATAAGGTGTCGAATCAAGAGCCTTACAATGAGTTCTATTAATCAAGTAACAAGTAGTACACAACCTCTGCCCAAAAGCATTTCTCCAACTATGAATCACTCAACATACTTCTGGCTCTTTCCATGATTATTCGGTTCACCCTTTTTGCAACACCATCCTGTTGTGGTGTATACAGAGTTGTCTTTTGTCTGATTATACATGCATGCTTAATAAACTCATCAAATTCCTTAGAGAAATATTCTCCTCCATTGTCAAATGTTAATATTTATCTTTAATCCTGATTGGTTTTCAACTAAGACTTTAAAATCCTTAAACTTAGTGAAAACTTCATATTTGTGTTTCATAAAATAAATCCATGTAAATTTAGACACATCATCAATGAAGGTGACAAAATAATGAGATTTTCTGATAGAGTCATTATCCATAGGTCCAAACACATATGAATGAATAATCTCTAACTTCTCTTTTGCTCTATTGCTTCCTAAAGGAAATGATGTTCTATTTTGTTTTCCACACATAATGCTCACAGAAATCAAAATGCTCATCTGAATAAGAGAAATCGTCCAACAAATTTTTATTCTTAATTGTTTTCAAAACATTATTACTTGTGTGACCCAATCTATGTTGCCACAACATACAAGTATTTTCAGAAGCCTCAGAAATATAAGAGGAATTACAAACTGTAGTGGAAACTAGCCTAAACAAGGTTCCCAATCTCTTCCCCTTCGCTACCACCAAGTTTCCTCTCACCAATCTGTAACCATGTTTATCAAATGTTACATGCATTCCCAAATCATTCAACTTCAAAACTGAAATCAGATTTCTAGCTAATAGAGGAACATGCAAAACACCAGGGAGGGTTTTAATCATCCCATCACTGAAACACAACAATACCTTGCCTTTACCAACTATTAGATATGTAGAGTTGTCCCCAAGGTACACTTTACCTCCATCATACTCTTCATATGTGGAAAACCATTCCTTATGCGGGTCATATGATACGAGCATCCCCAGTCAACCAGCCAATGATTATTAGAAACAACATTGCATGCATAAAGTAAAACATCTTCACCTGCATTCAAGGACTTATCAAAAGTGGACTCCCACTATTTCTTTGGATTCCTGCACTCTTTTTTCACATGTCCCCTTTTTCCATAGTTCCAACACTTAACTCTGTTCTTCTTTCCAAGAGTCTTAAATCGGCCTTTAGACTTGTCTTTAGCCCTTTTCTGATCTCCTTTTGGTCCTCCTTCCTTGGACCTTCCCTTCACATGTTGAGAGTGTCAATGTTAACCTCAGAAGTATTCTTCCTCATCTCTTGTGCCAACAAAGTTGCAACAAGACAATCCAACTTTGGATCTTCAAGGTTAGTAGTACTAGCTCAAGGATAACATTCTCCCAAGATTCAGGTAAAGAAGAAAGTAAAAGTATACATTTATCTTTCTCTACAACTGTAGCATCTACGGAATCAAGTTGACTCAAAAGTAAATTAAAATTGTTCAAATGCTCTGCAATAGAATCTCCCTCTTTCATTTTAATAGAAAACAATTTCCACTTTAAATAAAGTTTGTTTACCATGCTTTTGGCTTGATAAATCTCACCCAATCTTGTATAGAGTTTGTATGCAATCTCTTCCTTTGAGACATTCAATAGGATGAAATCTGCAAGACAGTCGGATAGTTCCCCATGCCTTCTTATCCAACCTTTCCCATTCGTCTAGACTCACATCATCAAGCTTCTTCTCTTTCTAAACAACCAACCACTTGTTTCTTTCCTCCAACAAATCCTCTATTTTCAGCTTCCACAACTCATACCCCATACCGCTCAACTTCTTAATGTCCAATTGAGAGGTTGAAGCAACGGTGGATGTAACCATATTATCTACACAAGATCTGTAAACACAAACAACCAAATCTCCCACTATAGATAAACAACATTCACACTACCACCTAAGAGTCAAAGTTGGCCAGGCTCTGATACCAAATGTTCAAAAATGAAGGCAACAACTACTCAAATGGAAACCTGATTATAATATGTTAATGATCTCAAACAATGTAATATCAATGGAGATTGCTTTCAAAAATTAAAATCAACACAGGGACAAACACCATAGAAGAATAACACTAGATATAACATGGAGAAAACCCTTTCAGGTAAAAACCTCCACCAAGAAAAAAGGCCCAAGTTGTATTATCTTCAAAATCTGAATAACATAATACATGCACTTCCTTCTTCTCTCCAACCTTCACTCTGGCAGAACCTGTGTACAAAAATCTGTCATAATACAACACTTACATGGCAATGAACTTATAGAAGTGTTTTCTCTCCAAACGAGGCATCTACTTTCTCTCTCCTAAGAATCTCCAACATGCAAACATTAAATGACTTCTTACAAGCTCATGACACTTGTCCAAAGTCAGCAATGCAAAGTTGGGTGCCCAAGGCCAAAAATGGTCTCTTACAATATCTTATGATGTGGCATGACTGTCATAGATTCTCCTAGAAAGAATCTTCCCAATATGGTCACCTAGAGCTAAACATAGCATCTTACAACTATTAATTACTTGTCATAAGCTATCATAGTGTCATAGAATCTTATGACAACTTGCAGTTGTCATAGATTCTCTTACATGCACTCACCAACTTTATGACGTGTGTCATACATGCTAAAAATAGTTGATTCCTCCAAGGTGGCGCTTACATTACTCATGATTTTTACAATTGCCAATCATAAATGTCGCTCCATAATTACCTCTGGTAAATCCAGAATTACCACTGCTAGTGAATCTACCTCATTCCCTTATGCATAATTACAAATAATAAAATGGAATAAATACAATAATAGGATTTACAAGGTTAATGGCACCTTATCCCAACAACAAACACACATCCACTATCCACCAACCATCTAGAATTGTCAACATGTGCAATTAGGTGCATCCAAAACACTCAAATTAGTGTCACATCACCAATTTAGATCAATGTGGGGATCAAGTATATTAAAATTCCTCCAACTAACCATGAATTTCTAAGCACCATCATAATATGTCAACAAGCCATCTACAATCTTTGGAATGCATCAACACATGTCAAAAGTGGTAACAACAAGCTATGTATAGTAAGTACAACAATATGGCAATCTTTGGTTGACAAACTATATCAATAAATTAATCTCTAAATAGTCACAAAGATTATGCCTAATCATGTGACAAGTCATCATCAAATACAACATAGCAACAAGTGCAACTCAAGAACTCACACACAATCAATATGAATTTGTAATACATAAGCAACATCTAAACTTGATGTACATCCTAGAACATCTTTGAAGATAACAACACAAGTCTTCTTTTTAGCTTCAACTTTTCTCCATATCATTGCTTTGAAGTCTCCTCTTGAATTAGGTACACACAATATTCCACCCTAGAAGATGATAGAGAAGAATACCAACAATGTGGCCCCAGATGGAGGAAAGAGTAGAGAACATCAAATAGACCACATAAATGGGAAGTATTGAAAACACACAATTCTATAGAGTATTGATCACAAATGCACTAACTTAGTGACATTATTTTAGGTTTTCATCATGTCTCTACTAAGATTTCCTTTTGGATTTTCAACTTAATAGGAATTTTTTTATTAATTTGCCCTTTCAAGTTTTCAACTTAATGAAATGTGGACAAACAAAAGGATTGCACAACTAAGAAACAAGAGGTCATGCACAAATCACTAGCCTCAACAAATTGATATTTAAAATCTAATCACACACATCTTCATCAAGTGTTGCATGCTACATTTGATGACTCACAATATCAAACTAGATTAAGAACAAGTATAAGAAGGGAATTAGACAATGTGTGTGTGTGTGTGTGTGTTTGTGTGTGTTCAGTGAGTGGGGGATTTTTAGCCTGTGGCCGGGGGACCTCATCCCTAACATGAACACATAGCGAATAACCGTGAGACAGTCCAAACCTATGAGCTTAGTGGCCAAGTAGGGGTAAAAAGTCCGCGAGCTCATCAGCCCAATGGGGGTTTGGAACAGGAAGTCAACAACAACACGGGGAACTTCACCCCTAGTCATTAACACCTTGGCATGAACGTCTGCATTAACACACTAGGTTCAAACCCGCGAGCTCGTTGGCCCAGTGAAGACACAAGGCCTTGCGAGCTCTTTGGCCTAGGGGGGGTTTGAACCCTGATAGCCGCCACTACAATTGAATGACTTGACCACCAAACCATGCCATGATCGACGAACCAATATATTATTTTACAAAATATTAAAAATTCCAATTTATTTCATATAAAGTTTTAAATTTAATTTAATAATAAGTCTAAATTATTTAAAAATAATTTATAACAGTAAAATTCTCTAAAAAGGTTTTATGTGCATTGCCCTGTACAACATTCATCACTGATGGGGCTAGGTATAAAGTTTTATGTACATTGTCCTCTACAACATTCATTACGGATGGAGCTAGGTACGCTGGATGGTCAAGCTGTTAGAAAATACATGATGGTTGCATATTCGATTCTTCAAATGTACCCACTGCATAAGTGAGAGCTAGCTCATGACGACAGAGGTATAATAGTACCTGTTAGAACCTTACATCATGGGTCCTACCATGTGTTGATTCCTCCCTTTCAAAAAAATCATTGACCAAAACTGGATTAAAAAACCATCTTCCAATAACTAAAACATACCCATTCAGTGACCAGAACTGGGAGTTAATTTCATTTTCACAGAACGAATGACAAATATTGAATCAACGCGGGTGATTATAAATTTTGTAGCGACTAGCGACTGTGGGAAATCCGAGTTGGCAGCTAAAATGTAGATTTAAATGATCTTTGATTGCAGGGTACAATGGTCGACAGAGGCTCAGAATCTTCGTATCAACTTTGACTGCACATGATCGACAGGTGTTTGACAGATTATGGTGCACAGACTGATAATCACGTACAGAACACACGAGGCATGGTGCACACTGAAAAGTGCATGTATTTAGTGTTTGAGTTGTTAGACATGGACCTGAAGAAGCATATGGGTTTCTTGTCCTAATCCTGTCAAATATCCTTATCTAATCAAAACATTTCTATGTCAGATTCTCCACGGCATTGCCTACTGTTCTCCTCACTGTGCTCTACTTCTTCGTTGAGATTTTGAAACCTCATAAATTTGCTCGTAGACCGCAAAACTAAAGCTTGCAATGATGTAATGGTCGCAAATAAACCTTCGAAATATTTTTGATAGACTAACTTATAGACTGAAACCTTTCAGCAGCAGCAATAAAAAAGAGACCACCTGCAAAATAAAAAAGAGACATCCTGCAACTTAACAAAATAATGATCTCCCCTTGCACCCAACAGCTAGCTTTTACCATCTTCACAAATTATCCATTCCTCCATTATGAACCAGGAGTTGGGCTTGATATCACATGTTAAAACTGAATGCATGGGATCATCTTCAAGGAAGATATCAAGAGATAAACACATAAGCACAATTCCTTTTCTCTTATCAATCAATTTACAATAATAATACATATGTAACATATAAGGTGGGTTAGATGTAGACGGTGCTTTGCAACTGGCCACCTTGCCTCTATTTGTCCCCACTCTCGTCGCAAGGGTGCGGCCACCTGGTGGAAGAATGCTTCAAACGCTCACTTGACCATCAGTGCTTCTAACTCTTTGGGGGACTCTCCCTCGTCGGCTGGTGCGCCCTCTCCGGCAGATGATTCTCCCTCTCCTGAAGGTACTTTGGCGACCAGGGGGGCCGCAATTCCCCTACTTCATCCTGAGTCTTCTGATCAGACATTGACTGCCTCTTCTTCTGCATGTGATGTGGCACTCCCTACTACTACTCAGCCTTCGAGTTCCCCAACTTCTTGTGCTGGGGACTTGCCCCCTTCTCTTGTTCCGTCTTTTGTTGTGGAATCTAAAGAGGATTCCCCTCTGTCCCCGTGTTCCGTGGACTTACACTCTGTGAGTTCATGGACCATTGTTCAGAGAAGGAAGAAAGGTCTTCCTAAGTCTATTTCTACTTTGCACCCTCGGGTCAAAGGCATTCGTCATGATAGGTCGGGATCTGGAGTTGTCTAGTCCCTGGTGTTGTGTCCTTGTTTCTGCAGCGGGGTTGCCTTTTGTTGTTGAAGGGTTTGGGCCCTTTCAAAATCTCGTCCTTTTGTTTCACTGCTTGTGAAACTCACTTCATTCGCCTTCTGGGTTTTGTATATGGGTTCAAGCCCTTCCCGGTTATCATTATCAAAACATATAAGGTGGTTCAAGGTGGTTCAACCACCTTTCAACAACTATATGACTACCCCTTAATTAACTTAGTGTGGTTAATCAAAATAATCTAAGGCATAATATAGGGTAGGAAATGAACTGTAAACCAAAGTATGTAAGCATATATTCAATAAACAGTGGTTTGCCCAAAGACTTGTAGGGAAGAGTGGTTCTTCCCTTAAAGAATATGTAAAAACATTTTATAGGTCATCTTAAGATGCTATTAAAAATTTTAAAAAGTTTGTTGTATCTTAATGTTAAAATTAATCAATTATTCTTTCCTTAGTATAAGCATTCTTGTTATTAAGATTTAGAGATTTATTTATTTTTATTGAAAAACTTAATATTTTTTTATTTTTTTTCAAAAGAGATTTCCTACATTTAAAGGGATTTGTCCTTACTAAGGTGGGTAGAATTATTATTATTTTGTATTTATAAATTTAGATTATCCTACATCTTTTTCTGTCTTTTAATTAAGATTTCTTATAGTGTGATGGATTTCTTAGGTGTATCAATATTCCTTAGAAAAAATATAGGAGTGTAACTCTTTTCTTTTCCACATTTGTGAGTGCACATTTCTTGTTGTTATGAATATTACATATAAACGCACTAATTTAGAGTGGAAAATATAGGGGCTTGGATTTACATTCATTACTTCTCTTTTCACCTCCATAAAATAGAGGTTATCTCTTTTTTTCTTAAACATGGTACTTAGTTATCTTGTTATCTTAAAAACTTTCATGATTTACATAGTGGAGAGATTGTAAAAATTGTAAAATTTCAAATTGTCATTTTCATTAATACATATGGAATTTTTCTTCTATCAAATGATCAAATGATTTCCCCACTTAAAAAATCTTGTCTCACCTTTGTTATGGTATTAGGTTATTTTAATTTGTTATTTAATTTTTTCTTATGATTTAACATTTAGAAGCTAATCATGGCATATTGTTTTCTCTAACACAATATCAAAGAATGCTTAGTAAACCTTGAATTTAAGTGTGCATGTGGTTTATGGTCAAGTTTTTATGGTAGATTTTTTGCAACTCAATGATGAAGATTTTATCGTGCACTAATTTTTTAAATATATCTCATTGTTAATATTTTTCTCCTTTATATCCATTTTTCGAAGTTCTTTGCAAAATTCCAATATATGCCTTTTCACTAAAATAGGTGTTATCTTTTTCATTTGATATCAGATTGAGATCATAATTTTTTGTTGGAAAAATAAGGATGAGATCTACAACTTTTTTATTTACAATACCTTCATATTTAGCCTTCAAATATATCTAAATTTATTATAAATGCGGTAATATTTTACTTATTTTTTCAACCATTTTTTTGTTGAAATATTTAGTAATATCTCTATCTTCTCTTTATTAAAATTTAAGTGTATTAGCCCACCCTTCTTCCTCATCTTTGTATATTGCCACATTACTTCAAGAAAGTAAACTTACTTCTATTAATTATCATACATGGAAATCTCATATGTTGTTTATTTATATATAAGCATTTATTGAGTATAGTTAAAATGACAAATTTAGGCCCAAACCACTTGATTCAAAGGAGGCTAAAAAAAATGGAGTGCTTCAAATGAAGATGCATTTAGTTGCAAATTATTTCTTAAAGTTAATAAATGATAGTTTGTTTTACATATAGTTCTTCATTATTGGAATAGCATTTTCAAGAAAGTTGACGCATCTATGAGTTCGCATTTGTTGTTCTAACAATGTGATTAATTAATCTTCTATCACAACAGATGTGAAAACTTTTTAACACTTGATATACAGGATGTTGTGGATTAGTACCAAATTGTTAAAGAATCTATATGCAAATCATTAATTGTTTTATTTTGACCTCATAAGCTTTGAAGTAAAATAGTTATTTACATCGAGCCATCTAGGCTATGAGGATTTACATTTTCATTCTTCATTAACTTTTTAATTTCATTGTGTCATCGATGGATGAACACACCGAAGTAAGAAATAATTGATCAAAGTTTATTTCAATAAATATCTTCTTTACCATATTTTATTGGATCTTAACCTGCATATTGTTCTTAAGGATATAAAGAATCATTGTAAGAGGCACCTTTTGAAATGATTTACTAAATACCCTTATAGGTTGTAATTTAAAATTTATTTAAAATGTCTTCAACAAAAAAATCACAGACTAGCAAGGAGGAAGTCAATGACAAATAATTAGACTCGTTCTATGCCATTTAAGGTTTAGTCTTTGTTGTGTAGTTTTGTCATTTTAATAAATTATCTTGTAAGCTCTCAAGGGAACACTCTCCCAAGCCTTGAAAAGTTTGAAGTGTAAGAGGAGATTGTACCTACTCCTATCAATTGGCTCAAATTACTTATGATTTAATTATTATGCACATCTGATCATTTAACACGACTTGTATCCTCGAGGTTAAGCTTTCGATGTGTATCCTTTAAAAGAATCACAAGAAACAATTTAGAGCACTAACAAGGTGTGGAAATAGTCTTTATTTGTTGTGTAGTTTTATCGTTTGAATAAATTGCCTTGTAAATTTTGAAGGGAACACCCTCCCAAGCCTTGCAAGGCTTTAATTGTAGAGGAGGTTGAACTACTCATATCAATTGGCCCAAATTACTTATGATTTGATTAAAAGTCCCACCTAATCATTTTACTTGTCTTGTATCCCCAAGGTTTAGCTTTTAGTGTGCATCTTTTAGAATTATAAGAAACAATTTGGAGAACCAACAAGGTGCAAGAATAATTCAAGTCAAGATATTACAAAAGAAACAATATACTACATGCATCAAGCAAGCCCATAGAGCACTATAGTTCTTCCTACCTAGGAAAGAAAGAATAGCATCTCAAATTGGATGTCAATATCAATATCAATATCGATAATATATTTTTTAGATTATAGAGCTTGACACAAGTCTGGACTACTAGGGTATAAAAAAGGTTATGCATCAATATTACCAATACCATATCTTAATATCTTCAAGATAACTTTACATCCTAAAGAAATAAAATTATGGCAAGGTGAAGCACATGCAAACCATGAGTCACCAAAACTGGCAATTCTCCATTGGTTGAGGCTTACATAGAGATCATGTAGTCCTTTAGAATTGCCAAGAAAACTTGTGGTTCTAGAAACTACACCCAACATCCTCAAAATTCCCATAATGCACGCAAAATTTGTCTAAAAGATCTTCTCTAACAAATCTATATCTATTAACTAGCCCTTGAAAAAAATCTTGCCAACCAAGCCCTATAACCTTTAGATTAAAGACAAAAAATGATCCACATAGCATTAATGATCCTAAACTACCTTTGCTTTAGCATGTTTAGAGAGACAATTGATATTCAACAACTTATCACTAACAACTAGCACTTGCACCCATAGGAGGTTCAAGGAATATGCCGATAGGAACAACCGACGACATTAGAAAATTTGCTGGCATGAATTTCACGGCATGAGACAATTCTGAGCACTATAATGCTCACATATAAAAGGCTATCGGCTAAATAAAGCAACACTTGGCCCAATTAAAGAGAGTGTAGAAATTAGAAATTTTGGCAATAATATTTCAGCTTAAGACTATTCTTTTACATTGTATCCAATCCATACAAACCAATGTTATATCTATCCTAGAGTGAATCACATTATTAATTGTAAGAGGGCAAGTTTTATTTATTTGTGCAATAACTTCCTAGATATGTCTATCCAAGAACATCAATCATTTTTATCAATACAAAGACTATCATACCACTATGTTATCATTATCGTGTAATTACCTATGCTTCTATTATATAATGAGTATATCAAACAAATCCTTGCAAGTCCTAAACACTAGATACATCTTTGGCAAAGGTTTCAACTATTTCTAATGCCTAATATGTCCAACATCAAATTAATGGATAAATTTTATCGAGATTTCCAAATATTTTCCATAAACTAGGAAATTATACAAGAACTTTGTTCCATTAAAGATTGTATCACACAACACAAAAGGATTAGTGATGCCAAAATTGTTCTTGATAGAAAAATGCAATAATTGATCAAAACCATAGTTATTAGACTCAAACTTGGCAATCTGATTTTGGACTTGGACTTGGACTCCAACTCAACATCCAAACTCACCAAATTAAAAAAAAACATGGAATATAGAGATTTTTTAAGGAATTAAAGGTAAAACTAGTCAATTACAAGATACTTTAATCATATACACAAGTATACATCAAACAAATGTGTACAAAAGCATATTATATTTGAGCTAAAGGATATCCGTGGATTTGAGATTTTTAAATATATAAATATTCTTCAATATTTTTGTTGTACAAAACTTGTGGAGTACAATATCCATGGCATCAAAAATAAAAATTACAATTTGGAGTCATCAACTATGGTAAAAAGGAGCTTATATCACAAGGCCCATCATCACTAGCTATTTAATCGGTCATATGCTTGTGTCTCAAATAGGTCCTAAATGTTACTACAATCGTAGTAACATTACTTAGGATTGAGATTGACTCTACGAACTAAAAGTATAATTATGATTCAATTACAGGATTTAATCAAGAAATTGAACACTAAAAATTTCATAAAATTAGGAAGGTGGAGAACTTTTTTGTTATGTCAAGACAAATGAAGGAAAAAAAACACGTCTTTTCCATTTGACACAATGAAACAATTTTTTCTATTTTTTGCTTTTTAAAACCATTGTGGGGTTTTAAGGCCATAGTCCCCATTAGTATCACGAGGCAACACCTCTCACAGGGTTTGGAGATAGTGCCCCTCATGTGTTCCTGATTGTGAGATGGGGTCATGTTGAGGGGTGGATCCCCCAATACCAAGCCCAAATTAAGGCCTTCGAGGCCATAGGGACCTTCATGGCACATGCCTTTTTCCATAATTTTATCACTTTTTGCCAAAGCTCCAAGAATCTAGACTCCAAACCCTTCAAAAAACAAGAGTGTCCAGGTCATAGAGCAATAATTAGGCCCTAACTAAATGAAAACGAAACAATTATTTGTTGAAGAATTGAGTGCCCTCAAGCATGCCCTAATTGATCCAATGTTTGGTAACTTTGATAAAAATCTAAATCTACTTGAGAAAATTCATTTTTATTGTTTTGTTTGTTGGGAGGTCTTAGATGACCAAGTCTTCCTTACAAGACTCATAAGTCCAACAAGTCTAATAAAAACTTGTAGAGATTTGACGATAAAGATGCAAGCCTTGTATGGCCTACTTTGCCTTAAGTTTCAACAAGTCTGATAGGTAACCAGTAAGCCCTCTAACTATGATCAAAACCCACCAAGCCAAAACCCTAATGATTGCTTTGATAATCCTGTTATGGAGTAAAAAGTTTCCCTATGCCTTTTTACCTCCTAGTTTAGCTCCTAGGTCCCCGTGTTAACACTTTGCAAGTTAAATACTCATCCTGAAGCAATTTCCCCTGAAACCCATGTCAAATGGGACTATGTGGCCCATTTTAATCTTTAAGCATGACCAAATTAGGGCCTTGGGACTTGGGCACCCACGCCCAAGTCCACCCTGATTTGTCAGGATGGAAATTAAAGCATGTCGGCTTGAGCCCTCTCAAAAGGTTTCCCTTTGTCAGCTCTGTTGGGACAGGAAAATTTCAAAATTTTCCTATATTCCTACCCACCCCATGTCCAACCAAATCAGAAAATCATACACCCAAAATCATAATAGCAGCTGATAAATTCCATAAATATCACATGATTTTCATCACAAATAATTGTCTCACCCCTCATGCTATAATATAACAAGGGGCCTGAGCTCATTAATTTCGGCGAGACCTTGGTGTCTTCTTTATACCAATCCATGTTCTATTTAAAATGGGCTAAATGTGTATAGGCATGAGAATTATGGTCAGAGAGAAAGCTTCAAAGATCTCCGATGAAAGGAGTAACACCGATGACCCTTCATCGGAGAGAAAATTCCTAGTCACGCCGAGTTAATCAAAAGTGAGGACTATCGGCATAAGAAAACACTATCGAAGAATACTCTAAAAACCCCCTCGACAGTAAAGATCATACTGATGAAGGAATTCGGTAGGACTCTTGCCGAACTACCCATGGAACAGGTGGAACTAGTGATCATCGAGAGGAGATGCACATCAGGGCAAGAAAATAAAGTGTCACCGACCTTATGATGTCTCAACAACCAAAGGGCATTGTTTCGGTCTAAGTCACACCGACAAGTATGGAGGATAAAAATCATCGGCGAAAGGGAACAAGTCAGAATAAAGTCTACCAGTCTTGCTGAACTGATGGTCATGACGATGAAGGATTTCGGTAACACGCTATGATGATCACTTCGATGAAGGATATAAAAGGGTATCGGGGAAACAACCATGATCGGATAGTTTGAATCAAGTCATCCCGATGTCATATGTTATTCCGATGATAATAATGGCCACACTCATTGATAAGAATATTTCTGACAGATCATAAGGACAAGCGATATCAGTACTAATTATCTGGGTCTTGCTAATTCCACTAACCTGCCATGTAAAGAGAAGCCGATGAACTTGTCGACAAGACTCATGCCGATATTCATATCGGAGACACTTGAAATATCAGAGGAAGATGTTGTTCCCACAACGATAAAGTAAGTCAGGCTGACAATAGCCATGCTCATTTCTATATCGGGTAGACCTTGAAAAGTCTTACCGATACGAGCTTATATATGTTTTTATAAAAGGTGACATCGAGGAGACAAAACGAAGGGTCACAATGATTGATCCACCTGTAATGTTCGTGCCATAAGAAGATATTAAATCACCACAACATTACAAAAGTCCTACTGATGAGGGGAGTTATGACGATGTGACATCTCATAACGATCATGAAAATTAATACACTAGAACAATTAATTGCATACCGAGAAGAAATCCTCTAAAGAGTCATTCGAAATCACTGCAATTAGATTCAAGAGAATTGTCTGAAAGGAGCGCATGACTGAGAACTTGGAGGAAAGGACAAAGGAGTTCAATCATTAGATAACAGGTACATACTTAAAAACCTCTGTGTGATAGACTACAGTTTGAATTTGCTCTCCATAATTGTAATGGAGACTCTAGTAAAAGGAAAGGGCAGAAAACAGCCAGGTGAAACTAGTAAGCCCAAGAAACAAAAAATTGACAAAAGCCCTGACAAAAAAATAAAAGAAAGGAAACTGAATCAAGATTTAATTGACCAATTGCCTGGATCTACCCCTAAAGCTTGAAGGTCTGCACAACTTAGGGCAAAGGTAGAGAAATTAGAAGACAAATGCAAATACCTTGGAAATGTGTGGACACCAATAAGAGGTTATGAATTGTTCAAATTCCATTACAATAGAAGATTCAGGAATGTCCCAGTGTCTAATCCATGGCACTTGAATTTGGGAAAATTGGTCATCTCTGATGTGTTTGTGAATGCAGAACTCCTCAAACTCCTGGCTAAACATTACAAGCCAAGCCTCAAGGCCATATGCAATCCGCAAGGAGAGCCTATTATACATTTGTCCAAAAATGCCATTTGTGAAGTATTTGATTTAGATGATTTGTGTACTGTTCCCAGAAGATTTGGACAAAGAATACTGGAGGATGGACACCACGTATAATTGATGGAGATTACCTCTTCATAGGCCTAAGGCAGAAGGAGAAATAGTGTCTCTTAATGATAATGATGGACCTCCATTCCACGTGTCATTGTTTGAACCATATATACAATACACATATTATTCTGTGGGCCAAGTCCTAGGGTCAGAGGTTCCTCATTTTATGACAATTCCTTTAATGGTGATAGCCACAGATATCCAGTGTCACAATGCTAGGTAGTTTGACTATGCTACCTATGTTTTTGGAAGAATTGATTCTAGTTTAACTGCAATCAAGAACAACGCCCCATCAGTCTCTTTTGAGCACTACTCACTCCCCATGCACATGGTACTATATTATGGCCAAGAAATGGGATTATGTCCAAGTGAACTCAGAGTTTCTCAAGTGGACCAGAGGGGACAAAAGTCACTTGTGCAAATGTGGAGGAGGATATGGGACATCAAGTTTGCCCATTCTAGTTATATTCATTTTGAAGAGTACTGTGTAAAAGTGTTGTATAGATATTTCAATCATACTTGTGAATATTCACTGTTAGATGAAATAAAGAGGTTTCTTAGACCAAAAGATTTTGGTGGTCCTCCAACTATCACCCACAATTGGGGAGATTGGTATTGTTTTAAGGATTCAACCATGGTCAGAATTTATGGTTTTGAAGATACCTTGTTTATATTGCCCAAGATTGTTCCTGACAGAATTGCCTACTTAGAGATAATCAAGCAAATGAACTGCTCTAATGTGATGAACTTGAGCTCCTATGACAAGCAATCCTTCATGCCTAGTACTCTGTGCTTTGGGGATTTTACTGTGGTGTCTAAACAAGGTTATGGCATCATCATGGACAAACTAATGCATTACAACATGAGATGAGCAGAAGCAAGGAAAGGATTTGATCCTGAGGGTTTCATTGATTTTGCAAGAAGAAAATAAAATCTCAGTGGTAATACACATATTCCATATCCACATGATGACATTATTAGGAATATGGAAGAAGCTAAGATTGAATTGGTAATTGAGAAATCTAATAGAGAACTAGAAGAGAAGAAGAAATAGCTTGCAGAGATAGAGTTATTGTCCCCTAGTGATGAGGGATCTGTAGGAGAAGAAGAGTCACGTGAACAAGCAACTAGAATATCTAAACGAAAAATGGAATGTTATCAATCTCATGATGAAAATCATGATGAAGAGGGGCCTAGTGATGAGGATCCAAGACAATTAGCATATGATTCTTTTATTGCAGATGATCAATTTATTCATTCTAAAGAGTTTAAATCATTTTTATATAAATGCAAGGGTAAAGATATTAGGGAATCAGTTGATGATGTCACGGTTGACAATGAAAGACAATTAATTGATATGTTAAAAATAATTGTGGACAATGAATTGAAAGCTATGATTCCTAGCAGAGGTAGACAGCTACTCAGAGAAGTAGGCGTTATGATATTTCCTGGTCTTGATATAAATTTTTCTTTGGTGTTTGATAGTTTTTTGCACAATACTGATGACAAGTATAAGCTCACTCCTAAGGGTGTCACAGACGTATATATGGGTACCAAATATAACAATGATGAAAACTCACCCATGATATGGACCTTGTACCCTCCTCATAAGAAAATGACCATTATAGATACTGAAAAAACTTTTGGGCATGTTATGACCTTGAAAGCAGGGGAAACTAATCCCTTGATCACTACAGCTATTGGCATAAATGTTGCAAAGTTAAATAAGGCACAGGCTCAAATGCTGATCAAGAAACAGGATGCATATAAACTAAGTTGTGAAAGATTAACAAAAGAAAATGACTTCTTGAAAGATACTATTAAGAATACCTTCAGAGGGTCAGTGAAAAGGTTAACTCAAGGAGAGAGCTCACAAAGCGCCCAATCATCATCTGTTGATCAGATAGCTCAAGTCTAGATTGACACACTTGCAACAGTGCTATAGAATAGGCATGTTAAAATGATGCATTGGATGAACAAATTTTGGGATGTCTATTCTGAAAACTATAAAGTGATCCAAGAGCACGAAAGGCTAAACAACAAGCTCCAGGGGAAACTCCATGAGATACAGAGTAAGGATGTTTCTGACACTATAGGTACATCTAGTGCAAAATACTTGATTGAGCAACATCAAAGATATTATGACCATCTTAAAAAAGATGCCAAGGAATGCATTGAGGCTTCAAAAGCAGGTGTACCCATGTTGTTCAGAATCGATAAGGAGCTAAAAAGCAAAGATGAATGGAGTGAAGAGTGCCAGGTGATGTTACATGAAGCTTTGGGATCTCTCAAGGATAAAGACTCTGCACCTGGGGAAGCCTGCAAGCATTTAGAGAAGATGGTGACAATGGATGTGATCACAAGAAATGCTATTGAGTTTACTGATACACATTGCATCCAAGATTACTTGGATCACATCGCTTAGATATACCTGTGGCTGAGTAGAACTTAGCATCGTTATCTTTATTGTTATGTTAATCATTTTAATTCCCAAAAGACATTTTGAAGAGTTATGTCTCTTCATAAATATTTATATATAAGTTGGACATATGGTGATCAGGGATCATCAGCAGTAGGAGATAATATGAGAATTTTATAATGTTTTAAAAGACCATGTTGCAAGTATCACATTTAAGAAATTAATAGAAAATCTCTGATTCTGTGGACTTATACTAGCATCAATTGTTTGTTGAAATTATTCAGTTATTTGGTTGTCTCTAGTTCTGCATTTCCTTGTTATTCAAATTGATATATCAAGTATATATTTAATTTGTCAATGCACATTTGTTGTATTTGTGCTAATTGGTTTCCATAAAAGGAATTAAAATCCTTCAGGTTAGTCACAGTAATCTGGAAGTGTTGATTTGGATCACTAAGAAGAACCATAGAATTAGGATTGTCATTCTGTCTCCAAGTTGATATTGTCTGTTGTTCTTGTATAATTCATTCAATTGGTTCCTTCAAGAAAGGATTAAAAATATCTTCTGGTGAATAACAAGAAATCTGATTTTGTCAATTGGATTATTAAGAAGAGTCTGTCAATCATTTCCCTGCACGTTTACACAATTTATAAACTAAAGTATTGTGCCAAATAGTTAGAGTTACTGCCCACTATAAGCCACTGGTCTTAGATTTTCATTTGACTCTGTTTACCCAACAAAGGCACTAGTCTTACTTATTTTAATAGTTAAATTCATTTATTAATTTTTACCTTGATATTGCTTATACAATCATCCTTCAGATATTAGATATAGAATTAGTTAGCAAGCTTTCTTCTATTCCACACCATTTGCCACTGTGGGTAGATCCATTAATTTAGTCAAAACACCTACACTCATCCAATCTGCTTCAACTTTTCAAGGTCCACCCGCCTAGGTATAGCAGTGCCTAAAGTGCAGGGAGTCATTAACCTTATAAGTTAACTCTGTCAAGTTAGTTCAAAAATGTTGCCAATCTGATCATAGAGTTTGGCATCCTCTTAGGATTTGCAACCTGCATTTTTGAGACTTAACAAATTGGCGACTCTACTAGGGAACCAAATAAAGGACCTTAGTAAGAAACCATTCTTTTATAGAGTCAAAAATTTCAAGAATACAAATTGGTAACTCTGCTGGCAAGAAGAATCCAGAAAGATAAATTATAAACTTTTCCTATTTACAAAAATAAGTGGCGACTCTACTACCTGTTATAACAGAAAGTTAGTACCAAATGGATGGTAGAAGATCCAAGATGGAAGGGAAGAAATTACAATCATCTCCACCAATTAGAACCATCCCCAAGAGAAATGGAGCATCAAATTATTTTCATCAAAATAATAATCAAGAGGCTCAAGAGGATAATACAAAACAAACTATCACAACTCACAATAGTTTTACCCCTCTGCATGAATAAAATGAAAATTTCAATGGAGTAACTGATGATATATTGGCAAAATACAAACCTGATCCTCAAGAACAGCTTGAGTGTGAAGCACGGGCCATGAAGGAAATTGAGCTGAGGCAAGCTGAATATGATTCTAAAATGTCATTACAATAGGAAGAGGGGGTAAAATATGGATTCTCAAATCAAGAAGTGAATAAAAGTCCAAAGAATACAAGAAGTATGAATGAAGCACAACAAAATGTGCTTAAGCTCTAGGAAGAACTTGAAATGATCAACATAGAGGAAACTGAGAGGTTGTTAAAACAAGAAATTCAATAGATAAGGAATAGGACTAAAATAGCCACCCCAAAATATGTACCTCCACATAGAGGAAACATTTTGAGGAATCCACAACAAAACTTGTACCAAAATATAGGTGGTGTTTCCAATCCACAAGCATCTGGAAGTCATCAAAATACCCTCCCTAATAATCCTAGACCACCTCTCAACATATGGCTAATCCATACACACCCCCTAGCCAACAGTATTATAGACCACAAAATCCTTATATGAATCCCCACATAAACCCACAACAGCAACATGCTTATCATTAGCTTCCAGGTGGATATAATTACTACCCTAACCCGCCACCCATGAATCTTCCACCTCAAAACCTCACAAACATATGTGGCCAATTCGATCCGACAGGATATCAATTGTATCCATACCCTATTGGCAGTAATTAGAGAAATATAGTTCCCAAGTTCACTAGAAACAGTGCAGTATCAGCTGAGGATCACATCAAAGGCTTCAATGCTTTCGTACAAGATATCGGTATGGATTATGAAGATGTTAAAATGAGATAATTCATGATGTCTCTGACTTAAGATGCAAGAGACTGGTTCAACAGCTTACCTGATGCTTCAATCAGTTCAATAATAGATTTCCATAGTCAATTTAAGGAGCAGTATGGCAATTAGTATGCCCCTAAGTTTGCATTGCACGAATTGATAAGCATCCAAAAATACCAAAATGAGTCAGTATATGATTTCAATCTGAGATTTTCCAAGTTACACAACAAAATACCACATGGATCTAAACTGACTGGTCCAGTAGCATTGAGCATTTATTTGAAAGCATTTGATCCCAAGACAGGGTACAAACTTAGAAATCGGTGCCCTATGACCCTATCTGAAGCACAGAAAGTGGCGTTAACTATTGAGAACAATAGGAAAGCTGCAGGTATGGTTAGCAAAAGAGATAATCCTAGAATTCCTTAAAGCCCAAACATTTAGTAGACTAAACAAGAAGGTCAGCATAGACATGAAAGACCTAGGTTGCATGATATGCCATATAATACAAATTGGAAGGATGGGAGACCTATCGAATGTAGCAGAAAACAACATTATGGCAAAGATACTCCTGACCCTCTGAAAAGAAATGGGGCACATATGGAAGAAGATAAACCTTGGTGTTTGGTGTGCAGTTTACCACACTCACCTGAATACTGTGTGGTGGCTAAAGCAGTACAACAAGAAGAAACATTATACAATTATAACAGAGACAATCACACAATAAACATGATGCAAGATACACCATATTTACTGAATGAAGACTATTCTTCTACAGAGGAAGAGGGATATGAATATGATGTGGGAAACCAGAAACATCATGTCAACATGGGAAAACAAGAAGTATTCTCAGATCAGGAGGATGGCTATGAGGAACCTACCTATTATAACAATTTGCCATATGATCAGTGGAGAAAGCCCATTGAAAATGAAAGAGAAGCTCTTACAATAGTTGCAGTAGCTCAAGCTAAAAATGCCTATAATCTAAGGAACGGGATAGTAAATGTTGAACAAGGAACACTTGGGAGTATCTTTATAAAAGATCAAAATTACAAAAAGAATAATGCAACGTCATCATTCAGAGAACCAGAAAAAATTGATAAAAATAAAACGAAAGATAAATCACAAAATCAAGAAAAAGAACATATAAAGACAAAAAGGAATGATCAAACTATGGCCCATTCATTTGACATTGCTCATGCAATATCTCAGGTAAAGATATCAGTACCACTTTTGGAAATGATGACGATAGACAAATACATAAATACAGTGGTTAAACTGATTTCAGATATACCAAATCAAAAATATAAAGAATCAAAGAATAGAACAAACAGTGTTCACCAAGAAACATTCCAATTTCCTGAAGTATATCTAGGTGATACCTTGACAAGGAATCCCTCACAAGTGGACCGTTTCTACACTACCTTATTAATCAAAAATAGGGTAGTAAGGAACTGCATGATTGATTCAGGCGCGGCCATGAATATCATGCCAATAGCAGTCATGAAAGAACTGGGAATGTGGGTTGACACTACATTTGGTAAGTGTTAAACGATGGATAATAGATCCATCCCAGTCGTAGGCATTATGAGGGATGTGGAAATAAAACTTGCTTCATACCCTAAAGCAACCTATAACATTGATATCACCATGGTTGATATTCCACCATATTATGGAATGCTCTTATCAAGATAATGGGCTGCAATGACAGGAGGGAATGTCCAATTAGATTTATCATACACCACAATACTAGTGGGAGGAAAAGAGATCAAGCTGTGTAGGAAGTCAAGATATGAGAACATCATAGAATGCTTGGATCAAAATCAAATAAACCTATTTTGTGATATAGATTTGGGAACCTTCAAGGTTGAAACAAGTCAGCCAGAATTGTAGAATACTGATCCAATACATGTCAAATCTAAGAAAGAGGAGAATGATGTGTGGAAGATGTATTTTAATGGTGCATGTAGCAAAATGGGAAATGGGGCAGGAGTATTATTTATTTCACCATCAGGTAAAACTTTCAAATACTCATTCGTGTTGACATTTGAATGCACAAACAATGTAGTAGAATACAAGGCTTTGCTCATTGGTTTGAATATAGCCACCAAGCATAAGATAAAAAAGTTGGCTGTATACGGTGATTCAGAATTGGTTACTTCTCAAGTAAGAGGGAAATACTTGTCAAAAAACAAGAGGTTGAAGCAATATAGAAATGTTGTCTGGGATGATGTTGAGTTGTTTGATGCCTTCTCAATCAACTGGATTGATAGATCAAAAAATATTATGGGAGATTTTCTAGCAAATATCACATTAAAAAGGGATGACATCACATTAGGAGGTATTATAGAAATTGAATTCAAAACCAGACCCACTATCCCAGATAATGTACATAACTGGCAAGTGTTTGATAATGATATTGATATAATCAACTTCTTGCATTGTGTTGATCACTATGAAAACCAAGAGATTGATTTTAATGCATT
Organism: Cunninghamia lanceolata; assembly: GCA_027924645.1. Classification (NCBI taxonomy): domain Eukaryota; kingdom Viridiplantae; phylum Streptophyta; class Pinopsida; order Cupressales; family Cupressaceae; genus Cunninghamia; species Cunninghamia lanceolata. The sequence continues at coordinate 11,998,039 of BSBN01001189.1, read as the reverse complement.
TGTGGAAGAACATGATGGAAAAGAAACTCTCTTTGGTCAAGAGATAGTTCAGCTAAAAACAAACAAAATACCTAAGGGACTCATAGCGTTGGAAAAAATATTTGATGGATGTGATAGATTTAAAATGAAAGACACATCAGTAGTACAAAATGACCTTGACGAGATTAATTTGGGGACGCAGATAGCTCCAAAGAATGTATACATTGGAAAGAATCTTAGTCCCAAAATCAAGAGCATGCTCATCAACTTACTCAGAAAGTATAGACATGTATTTGCATGGTCATATGATGACTTGAAATCATATAGGGAGGATATTTTTCAACATGAAATACCATTAAAATCGGATGCTAAACCATTCAAGCAAAAACAAAGGCATATCAATCCTACATTGGCCCCTAAGATGCTTGAAGAACTCACAAAACTAAGAGATGGAGCTATCATTAAACCCATTAGGCATTCTTCTTGGGTTTCTAATTTGGTGCCTGTCAGAAAGAAAAATGGTGATATTAGATTATGTGTGGACTTCAGGAATCTAAACAAATCTTCTCTTAAGGACAACTATCCCCTTCCTAATATGGAAGCAATACTGCCAAAAGTTACCGGGTGTGAACTATTGTCAATGATGGATGGTTTCTCAGAATATAATCAGGTGAAAGTCAAAGAATCAAAACAATATAAGACTGCATTCACCACACCATGGGGAATGTATGTATATTTAAGGATGTCATTTGGACTCACGGATGTTGGAGCAACATTCCAAAGAGCAATGGATGTGGCCTTTACAGAATTGATTAATAAAATCATGATAGTATATCAGGATGACATGACAACATATTCCAAAAAGGTTGAGGATCATTGTACACATTTAGAGCAATTTTTTATTAGAGCCTTAGAATATGGAATTTCGTTGAATCCTAAGAAGTGTCATTTCGTAGTAATAGAGGGCAAGTTGCTTGGTCACATAGTCTCAAAAGATGGAGTAAGAATAGATCCTGAAAGAGTAAAAGCCACTGACCAAGTTCCCATTCCTAAGAATGTAAAATCTATACAGTCATTCTTTGGCCAAATCAACTTTGTCAGGAGATTCATATCAAATTTTGCAAAAATTGTTAGTCCCATATCAAGAATGTTGAAGAAGAATTCAGAAGTGAAGTGGACAACAAAAACATTAGAGGCATTTGCCACCATTAAGAAGGCAATCAAAGAAGCCCCAGTTCTGATATCCCCTGATTTCAGTAAGCCATTCCAATTGTTCTCATTTGCCTCATATCATACAGTTGCAGCAATACTATTGCAGAAAAATGATAAAGGACATGAACAACCCATTTCATTTTTTAGCAAATCTCTTCAAAATGCAGAATTAAAATATGACATAGTTGAGAAACAGCCATATGCATTGGTGAAGGTAGTTAAAGATTTTAGTCCGTACTTGGTGGGCGCTGAAATAATAGCATATGTGCCTAATGCTGTAGTAAAAGATGTATTAGTCCAAACTGAGGTCACAGGTAGAAGATGCAGATGGATCAATAGAATTCAGGAGTTTAATATTGAAATCCAGATCACCAAATTAGTGAGAGGATAAGGTCTTGCTAGATTAATCGCTGAAAATAATCTCGAGGCTTCTCAGATATGTAATGCTAATGATGTTAATAACACAAGTTCTAGCATTGAGCATACTCCATGGTATACTGACATCATATATTATCTGAAACACATTAAATGTCCTGAAGGGTATGATGATAACAAGAGAAGGACACTTAAATTACAGGCTTCCAAATATGTATTTATTGATGGAGATCTTTACTGGAAGAATAGGGATGGTATTCTACTACTATGCCTAGATGAACATCAGTCAAAACATGTCATGAAAGAGTTACATGAAGGTGTGTGTGGAGGGCATTTCTCAGCAAAGACTACAGCTCACAAGATCCTGAGGGCTGGATACTATTGGCCTAGAGTTTTTAATGATTCATATCATTACACAAGAAAATGTGAAGCATGCCAAAAAAATTTAGGAAAATTAAAATATCAGGGAGCACTACCCTTGAAACCCATGCAGGTGGAGGCTCCATTCTATCAGTGGGGTATTGACTTCATAGGAGAAATTGTAGAGAAGTCAAGTGGAGGACACAAATGGATTTTAGTGGCAACAGATTACTTCACAAAATGGGTGGAAGCAATCCCAACTAAACAAGCGACAAGCAAGGTGTTGATCAACTTTTTAATGGAAAATATTATATTTAGATTTGGCACCCCAGTGAGGTTGATTACAGACAACGGAATGTGTTTTAGGTCTGATGAGTTCAAAAATTTCTGTAATGTATATGGCATCACTGTGTCGTATGCTGCCCCTTACCACCCACAAGCAAACGGGCAGGCAAAATCTAGTAACAAAAATCTTCTGAAGATTATAAAAAGAATGTTGGAGGGAAACAAAAAGGCATGGGATTCAAAATTAAGAATGGTTGTGTGGACTGATAGAATTACTGTGAAGAGAGCAACTGGAAGATCTCCTTTTGAATTGGTGTATGGAACACAAGCAAGGATGCCATTAGGAAATCTTCTACCAGTTTACAAATTTGTTCTTCAAGAGGATTTAAGCATTCCTGAACCAATGGAGGAAAGATTAGAACATCTTGCGGAACTTGATGAGACAAATAGACTGGCTCAAAAGCAGAACATCAAATTGCAATCTCAAGTAAAATACCTTTTTGACAAAAAGGCCAAGGACAGAAAATTTGAAATAAATGACTTGGTATTGATGTGGAATGCCAGATGCCACGAAAAGGGAAAGCATGGAAAGTTTAAAGCCTTGTGGTTAGGTCCTTTTGTTGTCGCAGGCAAAGGAGGAGAGGATTCTTACTATTTGCAAAATATGTCCGGAGAAGAGCAGGAACTGCCAGTGCATGGATAGTTTCTGAAACCTTTCTTTTCATAAAAATATCAGAATCACGCACAAAGAGAAATTAGTGTTGCCAATGCATGGACAACTCTTAAATAATTCTTGAAATACTTTTATTCCATGCACATTAGTTTAGGGTAATCAAGAGAGATTAGGATCTACTAGTACATGGACAGTCCTATGAATTTCTCAACAATAACATAAATCTTTTCCATGTACAGTAGTATAGGATCATCCCCATCATTATCATTTCCATCTCCCATTCTCATTTCATCCATATATAAATTCCTAAAATTATGTAAAGCTGTCATCCCAAATAAATAAAACACATGGTCTGCTCCCCCAAGAGATCTGAATTCTTGCTATACCCGCAAGGGGTATACATCCCAGACAAAGCCACTGTTGGGACAAGAAAATTTCAAAATTTTCCTATATTCCTACCCACCCCATGTCCAACCAAATCAGAAAATCATACACCCAAAATCATAATAGCAGCTGATAAATTCCATAAATATCACATGATTTTCATCACAAATAATTGTCTTACCCCTCATGTTGTAATATAACAAGGGGCCTCATCTCCTTAATTTTGGCAAGACCTTGGTGTCTGCTTTATACCAATCCATGTTCTATAGAAAATGGGCTAAATGTGTATCGGCATGAGAATTATGGTCGGAGAGAAAGCTTCAAAGATCTCTGATGAAAGGAGTAACACCGATGACCCTTCATTGGAGAGAGAATTGCTAGTCACGCCGAGTTAATCAAAAGTGAGGACTATCGGCATAAGAAAACACTATTGGAGAATACTCCGAAAACCCCCTTGACAATAAAGATCATACCGATGAAGGAACTCGGTAGGACTCTTGCCGAACTACCCATGGAACGGGTGGAACTAGTGATCATTGGGAGGAGATGCACATTGGGGCAAGAAAATAAAGTGTCGCCGACCTTATGATGTCTCAGCGACCAAAGGGCATTATTTTGGCCTAAGTCACACCGACATGTATGGAGGATAAAAATCATCGGCAAAAGGGAACAAGTTGGAATAAAGTCTACCAGTCTTGTTGAACCGATGGTCACGACGATGAAGGATTTCGGTAACATGCTATGATGATCACTCCGATGAAGGATATAAAAGGGTATCAGGGAAACAACCATGATCGGATAGTTTGAATCAAGTCATCCCGATGTCATATGTTATTCTGATGATAATAATGGCCACACTCATTGATAAGACTCCTTCCAATAGATCATAAGGACAAGCGATATCAGTATTAATTACCTGGATCTTGCCGATTCTACTAACCTGCCATGTAAAGAGAAGCCGATGAACTTGTCGACAAGACTCATGCCGATATTCATATTGGAGACACTTGAAATATCGGATGAAGATGTTGTTCCCACAATGATAAAGTAAGTTAGGCCAACAACAACCATGCTCATTTCTATATCAGGTAGACCTTGAAAAGTCTTGCCAATACGAGCTTATATATGTTTTTATAAAAAGTGACATCAAGGAGACAAAATAAAGGGGTCACAACGATTGATCCACCTGTAATGTTTGCGCCATAAGAAGATATTAAATCACCATAACATTACAAAAGTCCTACCGATGAGAGGACTTATGATGATGTGACATCTCATAACGATCATGAAAATTAATACACTGGAACAATTAATTGCATATCGAGAAGAAATCCTCTGAAGAGTCATTTGAAATCACTGCAATTCGATTCAAGAGAATTGTTTGAAAGGAGCGCATGAGCGAGAACTTGGAGGAAAGGACAAAGGAGTTCAATCATCAGATAACAGGTACATACTTAAAAACCTCTGTGTGATAGACTACAGTTTGAATTTGCTCTCCATAATTGTAATGGAGACTCCAGTAAAAGGAAAGGGCAGAAAATAGCCAGGTGAAACTACTAAGCCCAAGAAACAAAAAAATTGACAAAAGCCCTAATGAAAAAATAAAAGAAAGGAAACTAAATCAAGATTTAATTGACCAATTGCCTGGATCTACCCCTAAAGCCCGAAGGTTTGCACAACTTAGGGCAGAGGTAGAGAAATTAGAAGACAAATGCAAATACCTTGGAAATGTGTGGACACCAATAAGAGGTTATGAATTGTTCAAATTCCATTACAATAGAAGATTCAGGAATGTCCTAGTATCTAATCCATGGCACTTGAATTTGGGCAAATTGGTCATCCCTGATGTGTTTGTGAATGCAAAACTCCTCAAATTCCTGGCTAAACATTACAATCCAAGCCTCAAGGCCATATGCAATCTGCAAGGAGAGCTTGTTATACATTTGTCCAAAAATGCCATTTGTGAAGTATTTGATTTAGATGATTTGTGTATTGTTCCCATAGTTTATGAAGATTTGGACAAAGAATACTGGAGGATGGACACCATGTATAATGGATGGAGATTACCTCTTCACAGGCCTAAGGCAGAAGGAGAAATAGTGCCTCTTAATGATAATGATGGACCTCCATTCCACGTGTCATTGTTTGAACCATATATACAATACACATTATTCTGTGGGCCAAGTCCTAGGGTCAGAGGTTCCTGATTTTATGACAATTCCTTTAATGGTGATAGCCACAGATATCCAGTGTCACAATGCTTGGCAGTTTGACTATGCTACCTATGTTTTTGGAAGAATTGATTCTAGTTTAACTGTAATCAAGAACAACACCCCATCAATCTCTTTTGAGCACTACTCACTCCTCATGCACATGGTACTATATTATGGCCAGGAAATGGTATTATGGCCAAGTGAACTTAGAGTTGCTCAAGTGGACAAGAGGGGACAAAAGTCACATGTGCAAATGTGGACGAGGATATGGGACAACAGGTTTGCCCATTCTAGTTATATTCATTTTGAAGAGTATTGTGTAAAAGTGTTGTATAGATATTTCAATCATCCTTGTGAATATTCACTGTTAGATGAAATAAAGAGGTTTCTCAGACCAAAAGATTTTGTTGGTCCTCCAATTGTCACCCACAACTGGGGAGATTGGTATTGTTTTGAGGATTCAACCATGGTTAGAATTTATGGTTTTGAAGATACCCTGTTTATATTGCCCAAGACAGTTCCTGACAGAATTTCCTACTTAGAGATAGTCGGGCAAATGAACTGCTCTAATTTGATGAACTTGAGCTCCTATGGCGCGCAATCCTTCATGCCAAGTACTCTGTGCTTTGGGGATTTTACTGTGGTGTCTAAACAAGGTTATGGCCTCATCATGGACAAATTAATGGATTACAACATGAGATGTGCAGAAGCAAGGAAAGGATTTGATCCTGTGGGTTTCATTGATTTCGCAAGAAGAAAATAAAATCTCAGTGGACATACACATTTCATATCCACATGATGACATTATTAGGAATATGGAAGAAGCTGAGATTGAATTGGTAATTAAGAAATATAATAGAGAACTAGAAGAGAAGAAGAAACAGCTTGCAGAGATAGAGTTGTTGTCCTCTAGTGATGAGGGATCTGCAAGAGAAGAAGAGTCACGTGAACAAGAAACTAGAACATCTAAACAAAAAATGGAATGTTATCAGTCTCCTGATGAAAAGCATGATGAAGAGGGGCCTAGTGATGAGGATCCAAGACAATTAGCATATGATTCTTTTATTGCAAATGATCAATTTATTCATTCTAAAGAGTTTAAATCATTTTTATATAAATGCAAGGGTAAAGAGATCAGGGAATCGGTTGATGATGTCACGGCTGACAATGAAAGACAATTAATTGATATGTTAAAAACAACTGTGGAAAATGAATTGAAAGCTATGACTCCTAGTAGAGGTAGACATCTGCTTAGAGAAGCAAGTGTTATGATATTTCCTGGTCTTGATATAAATTCTGCTTTGGTGTTTGATAGTTTTTTGCACAATACTGATGACAAGTATAAGCTCACTCCTGAGGGTGTCACAAAGGTATATATGGGTACCAAATATAACAATGATGAAAACTTGCTCATGATATGGGCCTTGTACCCTCCTCATAAGAAAACGGCCATTATAGATACTGAAAAAACTTTTGGGCATGTTATGACCTTGAAAGTAGGGGAAATTAATCCCTTGATCACTGCAGATATTGGCATAAATGTTGCAAAGTTAAATAAGGCATAGGCTCAGATGTTGATCAAGGAACGGGATGCATATAAACTAAGTTGTGAAAGATTAACAAAAGAAAATGATTTCTTGAAAGATACTGTTAAGAATACCTTCGAAGGGTCAGTGAAAGGTTAACTCAAGGAGAGAGCTCACAAAGTGCCCAATCCCCATCTATTGATCAGATAGCTCAGGTCCAAATTGACATACTTGCAACAGTGCTACAAAATAGGCATGTTAACATGATGCGTTGCATGAACAAATTTTGGGATGTCTATTCTAAAAACTATAAAGTGATCCAAGAGCATGAAAGGCTAAACGACAGGCTCCAGGAGAAACTCCATGAGATACAGAGTAAGGATGTTTTTAAAACTACAGGTACTTCTAGTGCAAAAGACTTGATTGAGCAACATCAAAGATATTATGACCAGCTTTAAAATGATGCCAAGGAATGCATTGAGGCTTCAAAAGAAGGTGTACCCATGTTGTTCAGAAACGATAAGGAGCTGAAAAGCAAAGATGAATGGAGTGAAGAGTGTCAAGTGATGTTACATGAAGCTTTGGGATCTCTCAAGGATAAAGACTCTGCACCTGGGGAACCCTGCAAGCATTTAGAGAAGATGGTGACAATGGACGTGATCATAAGAAATGCTATTGAGTTTACTGATACACATTGCAGCCAAGAGTACTTGGATCACATTACTCAGATATACCTGTGGTTGAGTAGAACTTAGCATCGTTATCTTTATTGTTATGTTAATCATTTTAATTCCTAAAAGACATTTTGAAGAGTTATGTCTCTTCATAAATATTTATATATAAGTTGGACATATGGTGATCAGGGATCATCAGCAGTAGGAGATAATATGAGAATTTTATAATGTTTTAAAAGACCATGTTGCAAGTATCACATTTAAGAAATTAATAGAAAATCTTTGATTCTGTGGACTTATACTAGCATCAATTGTTTGTTGAAATTATTCAGTTATTTGGTTTTCTCTAGTTCTACATTTCCTTGTTATTCAAATTGATATATCAAGTATATATTTAATTTGTCAATGCACATTTGTTGTATTTGTGTTAATTGGTTTCCATAAAAGGAATTAAAATCCTTCAGGTCAGTCACAGTAATCTAGAAGTGTTGATTTGCATCACTAAGAAGAACCATATAATTAGGATTGTCATTCTGTCTCCAAGTTGATATTGTCTGTTGTTCTTGTATAACTCATTCAATTGGTTCCTTCAAGAAAGGATTAAAAATTCCTTCTAGTGAATAACAAGAAATCTGATTTTTTCAATTGGATAATTAAGAAGAGTTTGTCAATCATTTCCCTGCACGTTTACACAAGTTATAAACTAAAGTATTGTGCCAAACAGTTAGAGTTACTGCCTACTATAAGCCACTAGTCTTAGATTTTCATTTGACTCTGTTTACCCAACAAAGGCACTGGTCTTACTTATTTTAATAGTTAAATTTATTTATTAGTTTTTACCTTGATATTGCTTATACAATCATCCTTCAGATATTAGTTATAGAATTAGTTAGCAAGCTTTCTTCTATTCCACACCATTTGCCACTATGGGTAGATCCATTAATTTAGTCAAAACACCTACACTCATCCAATCTGCTTCAACTTTTCAAGGTCCACCCGCCTAGGTATAGCAGTACCTAAAGTGCAGGGAGTCATTAACCTTATAAGTTAACTCTGTCAAGTTAGTTCAAAAATGTTGCCAATCTGATCATAGAGTCTGGCATCCTCTTAGGATTTGCAACCTGCATTTTTGAGACCTAACAGGCTCTCTTGATTTAATTTATGAATGTTAGCAGGAAAGCATATTTAAATTGGTTTATGTATTCATTTCTATAAGAGATGGATAACACGAACCTGTGATAGTGAGAAAAGAGCATTAAAAGCCTTCATTGTGTTTCAGAGCATAATTATGTTGTTATTGTGTTTGTTTGTTGTAGATTTGGCTTCATCAATCCATCTCATGGTTTGAAAGATCTTCATCTCCATGAGGGCTTCACCTCTAAGGTGACATCAGTTTGTGTTTCAATCATTTTATTTCATCATTGGATTTGGCCTCTACCCTCCTTAGGCACACACTCTATCTAACAATGGTGTTGGAAGACTTGAATATCATTCTAGGGCTTGACCGAGGCAAGCTCCTAAACACCACAACCCCCAAACCCCTTTTTGTGTATGTGCATGTTATAGGTGTGAGAGTTGAAAAAGTACAAGTGCAGAGAAGAGATTTGAAGAATAAGGTTTCAAGATCTGAAAGAATCTTGCGAATATTCCCCCCTCCTGGACTAGGGTGCCCGCCCCATAGTCCTCCCGACAGGTTTGGCTCCAGACTCAGGATCAGGATATGGTCTGCTACATTTCTCTACTCTGAATCTCCAAAAATTTTGCCCTATTAGACTTGGGTGCCCGCCCCATAGTCCGCTAGGGTTTCATTTTTGGAAACTCAACTTTTGGTATGTTTCTGATCATCCCTTTTTGTCTGGTTTTCTATAGCATTATGTCCATTTATACCTAATTGCACTATAATTAGGGTTTGAGGTCTATTTGACCTAAGGTTTGGTAAATCTCTCAATCTAATCTATTATTTCCATATCATTCTTGAGCACAATATCAACAGTTGAGTCCTCATCCATCTTGTAGTAACTTGGCTCAGTTTTGTCCTCAAATGTTATTGTGAAAGGTGGGTTTGATTTGATACACTTTAACATCATTCATTCCCCTCTTCTCATTTTCACACATAACAAATCCATTTAGCCAAATACCATACCCTCAGAGCAAATATTATCTAGCTCCAAGACAAACCTATTTTTAGTTCATACATTCCATACCACAAAAGGTTAGACCCTTCCATCTCTTGGCTTTCCCTATATATTATTCTGAAATCCTTCAAGCCTGCCATAATGAGTATCATTAAGAAACAAACATGATGAATAATAGATATGTCCAGTTATAGTCAAAATATGAGACATAGCCTTTAACTTACTAGACAAGTTGTTGTGTTTGTTACACAACTTCAATATTTTGGCTTCAACTTAGAAAGATTGCTTAATCCCACATCTCTAGCTAAACATTTGTGCCAAAGATATCAAATGACAAATCATTTCAAAACTAATTTCCAGCTAAGATTAATCTACGCAAGAACATCATTGAACCAATTAGATAAAATTCAATCTTCACATCTCTAGCCTTAGCTCTAGAAGCAAATTATCTCTTATTCATTTAGGCAAGCTAATCCATCTAACTTGGCCTTGGATCCTAGTAGCTATTGAAAAATGGTAGATGAAGATGAGAAAAACAATGTAATATTAAATTATTATTGCACAAGATTATAGATTCCTTGTATATTGATTACAATATGGCTTTATAAAGCTATTGCACATAGAAGCAAAAATCTTTTGGAAGAAAATTGGGCAATCCAAAAGTATAAGACTTCTTTAAAAAATAGTGATAAAATTGAGAAAAAACATATTTTCAAAAAACATAGAAAATTGCAAAAAACAAATGAAAATAACTTCTTGTTTTTTAAATTTAAAGGCATTTTGATAGCATAGAGATATAGAGAGCAAATAAAAATGAGAGATTAGCTCATGAATTGTGAAATATAGATTTTCTTATTTATGTTCATATCACTGATTAGATTTCATTGTACAATGCATACTGTATAGTGCATAAATGATAACTAGATACTAATAGTTTTCAATATTTCAGTTACAATCTACTCTGTACATAGTCAACCTACAAACTATGTATAAAGTTCCAAAAAATCAGACATGACCAATGACTCTCATTGCTACGAAGAGAGCTATAGTAGAGAGTTTTTGGACCTGATGATGAAGCTCTTGTGTCAGAGCCTCTCCTAAGTCATTCAACTCATAGTTTGCATACTCAGACTCTATAGACCAAAAGACATTCGATTCAACAAAACTCAACTTCTTAAAACAATGGGGTCAAGGAGCAACACCCCCAACGAGGTCAAGTGGCAATGCCTCTTGTAGGGTTTGAGGGCAACAATACAAGGTAGGGTCGAGGGGCGGAACCCTCGCCACCAAGCCAAATGAAGGCTTTTGTGACCACGTAGACCTTCATGGCCCCTGTCACTTTAATAGTTTTTAAAAAGACAAAAAACATGTTTTTTTAGTGTGAAAATTGTATTTTTTCCACATTTCTCACATGCCCAGAAATTTTTTTACAAGGGTCAAGTATATCTCATAGCCTCGTTGAGTACTTAGGTGCAAGTGGGTGAATGCTTGTCCTCTTTTTTCATTGGAATTTTGCACTCTTACACACTAGACAACTTTCACCAACATTTTTTATATAAATTATATGAAAAATATACAGGTTCACATATATATATATATATATATATATATATATATATATATATATATATATATATATTCCTCTTTTTTCAGTGGCATTTTGCACTCTTAGACAACTTTCATAACTTAAATCTTAATCCATTAAGTTTAAAACTTTATAACATATATAATATAGTAGGATGTTTTGACGATCTATTGTTGAAATACAGAGTTAATTTGACCGCCTTTTATGCCTTTCCCTCACTCACTCTTAAAGGCTCACATACTCCTAAAACCCAATGGTGAAACTATAGGAAAATAGTTGAAAGCGGCCACAACTCACACACAACAATGGAACGACTACACAGTAGAACGAGATCGAAAAGGCAATGTTGAGCACGCGTGGATTACTCTGCAAAAAAATGGCAAACCTTGGGCGAGCTCAAGTCCGGGGCTAAAATCAGAAAAAAGAAGTTTGTCGAAGTCAAAATCATCTAAAACAGTCAAAATTTGTGATAACATGTGGCTCCACACAATTTCAATATTTTTTTGGGCTTTTTTTTATGATAATGCGAGAAACGTTGACTGTGAATTTTTTTTAGGGCGGGGGGGACGCAAAACCTAGCAATTCGTGATTTCTACTATTAATCACGATTTTTGCTACTATATTATTGCAAAGTTTAACCACCCAAACCAGTCAACAACTATTTATTTAATCTGCTAACATTTCTAATGTTATTTTATTTACCTATACGACTAACATGATGTATTGTTTCCAACATTCCCCTAATGTTAGTTTATTTACCTGGCAATTATTTATTAACCTGTTAGTACTAACATGATGTAATATTTCCAACATCATTACTTTGAACAAAGTTAGGAAAGTTGGGACACAACAACCCAAGATATCGATATCACATAATGAATTAGGGTGATACACTATTCTTCATCAAGTTGTTTATCAAAGAGACATTTTGTCAACAACAATGAACCACTATGGACAAGGACACACACAAGTCATCATCAAAAGTTGTTTCAACAGAAGAACGCATATTGTAAACAATAGCGCACTTACAACAAATGTAGATAGGGACCACACACACTACTTTTCTTGTAATTAGGGACACACATGCTAGCCACACTGCTCTTCATATGATTGGCAACAAACACACTATCCACAAGTATAGAAAATTCCTCCCTTGATCCAAAGGGAACTATAGAGCCCTACTCTACATTTTTCATCAAATCCCTTGTTTCCCCCTAGTTTGCCTTAGCCCATTTGACCCATTGTTGATAACCGATTTGAGACATCTTATATGGGTCTCCCATGTGTTATAGTGTAAGTGAAAGCCCAAAATTATCCAAGTCTAAGAGGTTTTTGGCATTTTCCCTTAGGTTTTGTGCCTTTGTCGGTGTTTCAAAGTTGGAGGTTATCCATATCAGCATGCCATCCTTATCAGCTTTGAAACTCTTCCTTGGTTCCTTGAGATTTGCCTAAGTCTATTAGGATCCTGGTTTCAGGAGGGTGCTCAATCTGTTTCAAAGGTGGAGGCCGATTTGGTGATGGCTTGATTGCTGAGATCTGATAAGTGGTGACTTTGTTTTCTAGACTTCAGAGTTTAGGAAGGTGCTTGTTCTCGTGCTCAAAAGGTTCTTGGATGCTCAGCGATGGCCCATTTGTCGAAGTCCGATGAGTTTCACCTTTTCTTGGTGTTTATCGAGGTGTCGAGGATTCTCATACTCTTGATCTAAATAAGACTTAATTTGTCGAAGGTCGATCTACTGAAGCCCGATAGCTTAGTCCTTTTGTTTGGTGCATCTTATGCACTTGCTGAAGTTGTGGGGAGTTTTCTACTCCATATAATGAAAAGGAACACTTTCCGGAAGCCCGATTTGTTGGGGCCCAACAAATTTGCCTTCGGATGATCCCACAATAATGGGTTACACTTTTTGGCCAAAGTTGACATTGAAATGAACATTTTGGAAAAAATCTTCACTTTCAGACACCTATAGTTGCTAAACCATGAGGAATTTGGAGATGATGTAAACTAGTGATTTGTCACATTTTGTCTGTAGATTCTAAATGTATATTTTTTTAATTTTTTGGAATCAAATTGCATTTATTTTTCCATCTCCTTCAATAACTAGTTTTTAACAGTAAACACCATTTTTAAAGAGTGATGTGAACTGTGTAAAACATAACTTTTTTTCTATAAAGGATAAAATTCTAATTTTTTTGAATTTAGATTTTTAACTATGATATCTAGGGGATGCATTTGGTTGCATAATGTTTTATTGAATATTTTTCTTCTAATTAACTTTTGAAGTCAAACCAATTACAATTTAGACATAGGCGTACTGTGTAAAGCATAACTTTTTTGTATGTGTCAAAATTCAAAAAAAAATTCTATTGGATCAAGGACATGAATACCAAGAGGATAGATATTTTTCATAATTTTGTTTTGGTAACATACTATTTTTCCACATGTGCAGAACAGAGAGCTTGATTTTTAGTGAAAAAACTATGTCTAATTAAACTAAAAAAATGTATAATAAAACCAAAATATATTAAAATTATACTTGATAGAAAGCTCGTTTCGAGGACTTTAATCTTCTAGATGGGTTTTTCAAGTTGATTCCATTTTGATCCTCAACCTAGGCCTCAAAACCCAAAAATCTGCATAAAATTACAGTTGGAGAGGGGCAAGGGCAAAATAAGGGGGTTCGAGTGAAAGGAGTTCAAGCGAACCCCTAGAGAGGGGGTTCAAATGAAAGGGAGTTCGATCGAACCTCCTTTCATTAGAACCCCTAAAAATAACATTAAAGGGGGTTCGATCGAACCTCCTTTCATTAAAATAATAATACTAAATGGGGTTCAATCGAACCCCCTATTTTATTTTAGAAAAGCCCAACATAAAGTGGGTTCATTCAAACACCCCTGTTTGACCGAACCCCTCCAAAACTTTTTTTGGTGCACGGTCATTTTTCCTTCGTCAATGCAATTGTAACCCAGTATTGTGGGTTCACCCCTTCCCGGTGGATTTGTCTTTCAGCACACGATAGGATGCCTCAACAACCCTCTAGGCTGCCATTAATGCTCATTCTAGAGCCCGATGGCATGGTAGGTGAGCTCTTTGCACCCCAAGGTTATTGTAGACCCCTCATTAATGAATTTTTGTACCAAGGCATATGATCCAATGATCCAACCCATATGATCCTGACTCCAAATCTACACAATTTCCTGATGCAACCCATATGATCCTGACACAACATTTATGGGTGATCTGTAAATGTGTTGACTCTCCCATCCAATTCGAGGTTGTTGCAGTGATTTTGAAAGCTATATATAGATTTTTAGAAATGTTTAAAAGGTTGTTGGTATTTTGAAGCCAGGCCCTATATCAACTATAATATTTTGCGCCTCTATGATCACTAAACAATTGGTTTTACCTCATCATATACTTTGTACTGTGTAATACTAGGCGTTTCAAGCTCCATTTTGTGAACAATCTGTTCCTTATGGTTTAAAACTCTTTTTCTTTACCTCCACAAAGATTTCATGAGTTGTGTATGTCTACTTGTTTTGAGCTTATTTTGTGCATAGAGTGTTGATCCATAAATTACTCAAACTAATCTTGGTGCACCACCTCAAGTAATTTAATCTTTTCCTTCTTCCCCTTTTCTCTGGTGATTGTTAGAAAATGATTAGTTGTAGTTTAGTTTGCTAAGCTTTACGCTTAGAGAGGAACCAACCTTCTTTGAAGGTCTGATCTCAACAGCAAGGTCCCACACCTTGAGATCAGTCCAATTGTGTCCCTGGATTGTTGGAACAGTAGGTTTAACAAACGGTGCAAATCTAAGAGACAACAGTTTCTGGTACGCTTGGTGGGACAAATTTGATGATCCTTACATCATCCATTAAAGAGTTTTGGTGTGTTCTTCAGTGCATCTTGTTGTTTAGGGCAGTTTTCTTCAACACCATGGCGACTCCAAGATCAAATCTATTAGTTTAAGCAATACAAGTGCTTAAAAGACTATCAAAGATCAGGATTTAGGTGATATTTTTGATCTTCTCCTTCTTTTTAATCCTTCCAATCACTTGGTGACTCTTTTGGTATGTACTTGTTTCTCTAGAGTAGATCTGGTATGTTAAACTATCACGGGGGTTATCTCTCTTCCCCTCCGTTATGGGAGAATGTAGTTTCTATGCCTACATGTCATTCATATCGAGTTGGGAATGCTCCTAGTTTCATCCTAAACAACCGTGCTACAACAAGATATCAATGTTCACATAGTGTTTACTTCCCTCCCACCCCTGCTTAACCTTATTGGCAACCTTCCCATGGTTATAATCAGCCTCAAGAGGACTATTTTGCTTCCAATCAGCATGGTTATCCTCCTAGTCAGCACCAAAATATTAATGACATGAGTATCAAGGATATCGTGTTAGACTTTCAAAGGGAGTCAGATGAAATCGAAAGAGAGTAGGAATATAGCTTGTGGCAGGAGGAGCTTGTTTATCAAGCTTATCCTCACCAATAGGAGATGGATGCACAAGAAAGGTACATACAAGAATGTCTTGCTATGCAACTTGTAGCCAAAGAGGAGCAGATGAGACAATTGCTTGCCCAAGTGCAGGGATGGACACCCAATCAACCTCCTTCTTTCCTAGTTTTAGACAAACTTCCCCTACAACTATGGAACAACCTATAAAAGAGAGGGTTTCCACATTCAAAATCCCAAGGTTCAAGCAAGGAAAGCCTTTTGAACCTTCAAGAAAGCCTCCTCGTTTCAAAGTCCCAAGTTTTAAAGGTCCCCATCCTTTGCAAGATCATGTTCTTGTGCAAACTTGGCCTATTATTACCCAGAAACAGCCCCCTCAAAGGCATATTCTCCTTCCAAAAGCTCAACAAACCCTTCAAATCCCCATTCCATGTCAACCTTCTTGTCTGGATGAGCAAGAGAAGGAGGTGTTTGAGTCCAAAGAGGAATAATCTGCTGATTGTAAGCATCATGTGCACGACAGGAATGAGGATTCATGCCCAATAATAAATCCTCTAGATTATGATTCATTTGAAGTTTTATCTCATGCTTTTGATGAGGTAAATGAGAGAAGAATGCAAAGATCACATGGTGAGGATCTTCAGTCGCAAAGGCAACAAGATCTTCAAGAGGAGATGCACCCAAATGCAGGGGATGAGGAATATTCTAATGAAAATGTGGTTGAGAAGTACTTGCAAAAGAATGACGAAAGCTTCATATCTCATTCCAAGGAAGTTGTAAAGGAAATTGTCTCGGAGGCTACGGGGAGTGATGACATTGACCTATTTGATGAGCTTCCGCATTTTGTAGGGGATAGTGCTGAGGAGACTGAGCATGATGGAGGATAAATTGAAGATTGTTCTCAATTATCCAGCAGGGGTATCAACTTCTCGATGAAAGAGATTCCACCATTAAGCAAATGCATGGCTTCTTTTCAAAACCTATTTCAGATGGCCACTAGAGAAGCAAAAGTGAGGAGGATCCTCAAATCCACCCATAGCCCCATTATCTTGGCACATCAGAAGACACCCACAGCAGTAAAGAGTTTCTTTTAAGTAACAATCACACTCCTTCCTTCATCTAGGAGGAGATTCCAATCAGATTCAAGATAGTACTGGGCAACAACGTCATCTTCAAGCTAGATTATGGAGTTGTCTTGGATCACAAGTATGAAGAGGATCACACAAATGAAGTCACTAGTAGTGTCAAGTTGATAGATGCCTTCAAATGCAAGCAAGAGCATGAGGCCCAAGGCTCGGTATCCCCTTCCCACGCCTTCAACATGAAGAGCGGTACACAGATCAGCGTGAATCGCATTATAAGGTGGAAGAAAAAATTCCTAAATGTAGAGAGGCAAAGAGGTACAAATTTTCATTATACTTTTTATGCAATTTATTTGGCCTCTTATCAGTTCAAAATGGATCACAAGGAGCGGGATCTTTAGGAGGGGAAGTTGTTTTGCCACTTCAGTGAATGGGCATGTTCCAATTGTTTTCAGTTTTTAGGGAGAAGTTGCAGTTTGCATTAGTTTTCAATTTCTAATTTGTCTTTTCGATAAAGTCCAGTTGTAGAGAGTGGTGGTTAGATGTTCAACATGGTCAATGGTTTATTAATCAAGAGGTTTGCACTCTCAAAATTTTAGACTCGGATGCCCAATAGAGTTGAGGCTTTTCATCTAAGGTTTGACATATGCAGGCACACTTCCCCGTGAGTTGCTAAGAACTGTAGAGCCCTGCTCTACATTTTTCATCAAATCCCGTGTTTCCCCCTGGTTTGCCTTAGCCTATTTGACTCGTTATTTTTTATAATGATAAGTCAACTAACAAGGGGTTGAACCCTTTACAAACAAGAGCCCCTTGGGCCCAACAAAACAAGCCAAAGCATGCCACACACAAAATAGAAACAAAACAGGAACAACAATGAAACAGCTTGTAGTTAGATGCTTTAGGATTTAATTGTGTGGAAGTTTATACCTCAACATTTCGGATTACACTCCATGATCCATAATCAGGAGAAAGAGCAAGAGAAGAGAAATAGAAAAGTTGTCAAACAACAAACATGAACTAGACAAACCCAGAACCTAAGGGTACAAATCTGACTCCCTTAACCCTAGGTTGCGAAGCAGCAACATTTTTGGGGAGTCCCTTCTTTCTTTGCACAACTGACCAAGAAGACTTTGAGCTGAAGTCCATTGAGCGAGGTGAGAGGAGAGGATCGTCAACAGCCACCACGGGCAAGGAACCACCATGCATCGAGAGAGAAGCCAACAACGTAGAACAAGAGTCAAGGGTAGTCGAAGGACCAGTAGAGGCGATCATCGAGGGTCGGGCAAGCTCGGCCTGAACAGCAATAGTAGTTTGAGGCACCAATGGTTCTGCTGAAGGGACAACCAATAAAAGATCCTGGGGAGACACGGTCTCCTAGGATGATTCAGCCAAGGAAGGACCATCCTCCTTGGAGGAACCATCCGAAGAGGGAGTGCCCACCGTCAAATGATCAGTGAGAGCATTCTTCCACCAGGTTACCGCGCCCTTGCGATGAGCTTGAGGGTAGCCAGAGGCTATATGACCAATGGAGAAACATCTCCTGCACCGAAAAGGGAGACCCTCATAGTCTAGCAGCTGTGTCCATGGCCTATCCTCCACGATCAAAACCACATCTCCATGGAGTGGTTTGGTGATGTCCATATCTACTAAAAAATGAGTCACCGTAGTATGCCCAAGATACGAGGTCATAGAGTCCACCTTCAAAAAGCACCCAATGGCGTTGCCAATGGCTTCATAACAGGAATCCTCCCAAAACTAGAGAGGGAGATTTGAAAGCCAGACCCAAACTAGTCTGGTATTCAGCGGCTCTGTAAGAGGATTGAAGGAGTGAGCCCAAGGCTTGATGGACAATGAATGATCATCCCACATCCATCCCTTGTTCAGCACTAAGTCTCACTCCTCAGATGAAGCAAAGGTTGCTCTAAAGAACCCCCTTATGCTAGGAAAGAGTTCAATCTACCCAGACACAAGAGGCTTCCAAGAGTCCAAAACTTATCCATGGTGATCGGGAAGGGAGGGCCACAAGCCATTAAACCTGCAGACCACTCCACGTCTCAGATAGAAACCCTAATTTTCTGCAACCTCAGGGCCACAGACCACCACAGGGGAAGCACGGGCACAAGGCATAGGCCTAATCCTAACCTATGATGGGAGTGTCTGAGCACGAGCATTAGTAACAGCATCAGAAAATATTTCTGATGACAGCCTGAAGTAGCCTTAACAGCGCCAAGACCAACATTACCAGTAGACAAACCAGCAACATGAATTGTCATAGAGCATTCTCCCCTTGACCAGAGATCACCGAAGAGGATTTTTGTCCCACCGCACTGTCGCAGATGTCCTACACAACACTGCCAGACTCAGGAACCGTCGCCTAAGCACTCCCCCTGCGACCAAAGACAACCTTTTCCTCCCCAGAAAGAAAGCACACAGGTTTAGTAGACTACGAATACCCTTTTGTATTAGCATCTCCCTGTTCGCATTTGACAAATGGGAGCTCATGAGACCCACACGCAGCATCCAACAGAGTCCCTCCAGCACCCACACCACCGATGCCCTCACCCTACAGAAGCTCGCATGCACACTTTAACATAGACTAACGACTCCATTTTCAAACCTCCCGCCCGCGTGCTTCATTCCCAATAGACTTATCATAGATTGTTCCCATTTGACTTATTGTTGATAACCCATCTAAGACATCTTACGTGGGTCTCCCATGTGTTAGAGTGCAGGTGAAAACCCAAAATTATCTAAGTCTAAGAGGTTTCTAGCATTTTCCATTAGGTTTTGTGCCTTTGTCGATGTTTCAGAGTTTTGGGGTTATCAATATGAACGTGCCATCCTTATTGGCTCCGAAACTCCACCTTGGTTCATTGAGATTTGTCTGTCTTTCAGGATCGTGGGTTCAAGAGGGTGCTCAATCTATTTCAAAGGTGGAGGTCGATTTGGTGATGGCCCAATTGTCGAGGTCCAATAAGTGGCACCTTTGTTTTTTGGACTTCAGAGTTCGAGAAGGTCCTTGTTCCCGTGCTCAAAAGGTTGTTGGATGTTCAACGATGGCTTGACTGTCGAAGCCTGATGAGTTTTGCCTTTACTTTGTATTTGTTGGGGTTTCGAGGAGTCTCATACTCCTAATCTAAATGAGAGTTAATTTGTCGAAGGCCGATCTGTCGAAGCCCGATAGCTTGGTCCTCTTGTTTGGTGTTTGGTGCATCCTATGCACTTGTCAAAGTTGCGGAGAGTCTTCTACTCCCAATAATGAAGCGGAATAATTTGCGGAAGCCCAATTTGTCGGGGCTTGACAAATTTGCCTTCTTGGTTGATTTGTCTTTCAGCACATGACGAGACACCTAAGAAACCCTCTGGGCCACCATTAATGCTCATTACAGAGGTCGATCGCATGGTAGGTGAGCTCTTTGTGCCCCAAGGTTACTATAGACCACTCATTAATGAATTTTTGTACCAAGGCATGGGCGAACACTGAATCTACATGATTTCCTGATGCAACCCATATGGTCCTGACACAACATTTATGGGCGATCTGCAAATGTGTTGACTCTCCCATCCACGTCTAGGCTATTGTAATGATTTTGAAAACTATATATGCATTTTTAGAAATGTTTAAAAGGTTGTTTGTATTTTGAAGCCAAGCCTTGTATCAGTTGTCATATTTTTTGCCTTTGTGATCAATAAACAACCAGTTTTACCTCCTCATATGCTTTGTATTGTGTAATACTAGGCGTTTGAAGCTCCATTTTGTGAACAATCTATTCCTCATGGTTTTAAACTCAATTTCTTTACCTCTGCAAATACGTCATGAGTTGTGTATGTTTGTCTGTTGTTTTGAGATTATTTTGTACATGGAGTGTTATCCAAAAATTATTCAAACTAATCTTGGTGCATCACCTCAAGTAATTTAATATTGTCCTTCTTCCCCTTTTCTCTGATGATTGTTAGAATAGTATTGGTTGTAGTTTAGTTTCCTGAGCTTTAGGCTTAGAGAGAAACCGGCCTTCTCTGGAGGTTTGATCTCAACAACAAGGTCCCACACCTTGAGATCAGCCCAATTGTGTTCTTGGATTGTTGGAATAGTAGGTTCAGCAAAGGGTGCAAATCCAAGCGACAACAAGAACCAATATCAAGTTGTAATGCCTCTCAAGTAGTGTACCATCTTTGAGTGAGAAGCTAACTCAAGATGGAAATATGCTTCCATCCTCTCGTGGATCCTCCATCTTCCTCTTTGACCTCCTTTACTTAGTACTTAGATGCAACATGAGAATCTCTAAAAGCATGAGAAGCAAGAATGAAGTATGCATGGAAAATTCCAATATCCATAACACTACAAACAAGATGTAAAGCATTGACGATTATTAAAACACCCATTTGTAAAAGATGGGGGTGTCAAATTCAACTAATGTACCCACTTAAAATATGATACTACTAACAACTTCCAACTTTGAAAATCTAATCTCTAATTGCAAAATCCTTCCAAGCCTCTAATTATCAATTCCACTGCATCCAAAGAAATAGACACCAAAACCCATAGCACCCCACAATACTCATCAACCAACTCCTCTAGAATCACACTTCAATAAACTACCACAAAATTATGCTTCAACCTACTAATTATTCATACTATAAAGTCAACAATAACAGAAAAGTGTGTTGTGAAGATAGTTAAAAACAAACATTAACATTTTGTTTTATCGATCTTGTATGTTTGGTGCAGCTAGTACCAAAAGTATGGGTGCAACCTGTAATAGTTGCCTCATAAGAAACCTCACAAAGCACTCACCAAAAGTCATGTGCCATATTAAACTTGTGCACTAAAATACTTTTGATGATAATAAAATCACAGTAAATGCCCTTTATGCTCAAGCAGAAGGTCAATAAGATGATAGCATCACATTCAAAACTCTCTCAACATAGAAGAATGAATATAGAAAGAAAAATAGCACCCAGAGTTTGAACACAATGCAAGAAAGAGCAAGGGAAACACAAAGAGACAACAATTGTAAATAGATGTCGAAAATGCTCCCACCCATTCCTAGAACCCTTCCTCTACATTCAAAGGACATTTTCCCGTCAGTCCTCGCAGCCTCTATGGTAGGCATGGATTCTATTGTCAGTGGTGGCACCTATGTTCTGCCACTTGGTTAGATCTCTAATGCCCTTGCACCTACTCCTAGCAATGGTACTAGTTTCTCCAAGATAGTTTCTCTTGATACCCGTAATGGCCACAACGAGTTTGGGTTGGTTGTAGCGTGTATCCCCCTAAGACAAATATGCCTAAAGCTAAGGTTTCTCTTGGTCCCAATTCTTTGGATGCTAGTGGCACATTTCAATTGGGTCATTTGTCTTATGGAGCCATGGCTGGGTCGAGGGTTCCTTCTCGACCTCCTTTGCATGGTTTGTAGACAGGATATGATTGACAATGAAATTTTGTATGCTCATCGTAGTCTGATCTACAAATTTAACAAGTTGTAGCCTTCTCTTCCTAACTTGCATCGATGGATTTCTAAGTCTTGGAAGCCTCTCACTAAGGGCAAAATTGAGCTATATCCTTGTGCTAGGAGTTTGTGATCACAACCTTTGATTCTTCACATGACAAGATGTTGGTGTTGGATGGTAAGTTATGGATGTGGGATGCGCATTCCCTCTTCCTCAAGCCTTAATTTCCCTCTTTCAACCCTCTTACAAAATCTATCAAGATCAGGCCAGTTTGGGTCAGACTACCTAATCTCCCTTTCCAATTTTGGGAAGACTCCTATTTTGAAGCTATTGGCAATACTATTGGTCATTTTCTGAAAGTTAATTCTTCTTCTACGAGCATCAACCATACTACCTATGCCTGTATTCTGGTGGGCATTGACATCTCCAAGACTCTTCCAAGGGATATTGTCGTGATGGTGGAGGGTAGGTCATGGACTCAACCACTCAATTATGAGGGTATCCCCTTTCATTGCAGGTGATGCTTTGCTATTGGACACCTTGCTTCTGATTGTCCCCGTTCTTGCCACAAGAAAGTGGGTGTGACTACGTGGTGGCAAAATGCCCTCAACCATCTAATTGTTATTGATTCTGACTCTCAAGATGACAAGTCCTCTCTCCTCGTTCCCCCAGTGAAGGGTCATGTTGAGGCCTTGGCGGTTCCTCCTAAGGTGGTTTCCCCTAGGATTGGCATGGCTCTGGCAATTTTCTCAATCCTTGCTGACAATTCTTCAAACTCGATTTTGGTAGCACCTTCATCAAATACCCACATGTTGTGTTGGGTCCCTTGCCCTTGAGTTGTTTGTGGATTCTATGCAGCACCCAGCTTCTTTGTTTAGACATTCTCCCTCACTACACAAGGTGACTCTGGGTGAGGCAATGGTTGAGGATATTCTTCTCATTTCTCCTCGATCTAAGGATTTAAATAATGGTGTGCCTTAGACGATTGTTCAAAGAAAGAAGAGAGGTCTTCCTAAATTTATATCGAAATCCCTACCCATTTCAAAGGTATGTGAATTGCAAGGGTAGGGTCAAGCATTGTGTAGGATGCTGACCCTTTGGTTTTGTGGCTTTGTAATGTTGTTCTATTGTGGTAGTTTCGTTGCAGTTGTGTTGTTGTTTGGCTTACGGTAGTTGTTGTCTTGCATGTGTAAAATGCTTCAGGTCCACCTACTTTACCCCTTAATCAAAAATAGTGTCTAGTGTGCAGAAAATAATGTTATTTCTCCAAGTTGAATGGCATTAGGCAATTTCTTATAATCTCTAGCATCGTCTTGTATGAATAATCCACATTTTGTTTCCTTAAAAATGCACAAACCTTGACGTGCAATTCTTCTACAAGTTGCAACTATGGAAATGGATCTGTCAAGGAAGTATTTTGCCCAATAGAGTATGTCAAATCTGATCTCAAACTCAAAGATGATTGCACAATGCTCCATCAATCTCACTTTCAAATTCTAGTTGCAAACTTCTCTCTAAAATTTGCAACTCTTTCTTTTTCAAGTATGATCTTCAATAGCAATTGCTTACTTTCACTTGCAACTCCCCTAACATCCCAAGAGAAGAATGCCTTCACATTCTGATAGCACCAAGAATTCAAATCATATATGTGTTGATAACCATTTAGTGACTACACAAACCCTAACATACACTCTATGATCTAAAGTCGGGTCTCTATTAATAAACATACTTCTTGTCACAACAGTGACAGGGACCAGAACAGTTAAACCAATAATTTTGTAACACCACATCTAATAGACAAGAACTTCCCTGTGAGGCCTAGCCAGTATTGCACTTGAGACCATGATATGATACTATTTATAATTGTCTATTTTGATGTGTGTGATTGGACATTATGATATAATTAAACTCTTTGAGAATTATGTTTGGACTGCATGTTTTTTATTCTGATGAGTTGCTGATAGGTAATTAATTGTGTGGGAAAAGAAAGTACTGAATGAATTAAATGATTTTGTGATAGTCTTTAAATAAAATAAATTATATTATTTGAATTATGTAATTATGAATGAAGTTGGATTATTTAATTAATTTTTCTATGCATTTCAAGCTGCTTCAACTATATTTTCTTGACAAACTGATGTTTGAAAATTAAGTGTGCAGGGAGGTGGTCAAGCTCCTTAAGTGGACTCGGAGACTCCCTAAACCCTATGTTAGACCAATTAAGCTTAGCCTAACCCGTGGAAGGGGTTAAGGCGAATATGTGATGTAAAATTGTTACTTGATTTTTATTTTTATTTTTGTGTGTGGTTGTGGTATTTTATTTATTTTTATTAATTTGATTTAATTGTATTTTGGGAGAAAGTCTTTTTAATTAATCATTTCATTTTAGTTTATTTCTTTTGTGGGATGTGGATAAATGTTTTAAAATTAATATTTTAATATTTTATTTTTTTATGAGAGGATTTTATATCCCTTTATCTTAATTTTGGGAAAAAAAGAGTTTTATTGAGAAAAATAAACAAAGTTGCTTCCTTTTTTGTTTTTCTTTCTTTTTTTTGTTTTCTTTCCTTTTTGGAAGCTTTGAGTTTTATTTATGGGAATCTTTGGGAAGAGTTTTTTTTTTTCACTTTTGCTATGCTTGGATTTTGGGATTGGAAATTGTGAAGATAAAGGGATTTGGGGCTTGAGTTGAAGAAATTTTGGATTTGAAAATTTTAGATTCAAGAATCAAAAAGGGTTGGAAAATTTTATTCTGGTTTCAAATTTGGGCTCACCCTAACTTGGGGACCTGAGGTATTATTATGTACTTTTTGCAATTTTGGTAAAAAGTATGTGATTGATTGTGAATGTTTTTTAAATGTGTTCTTTTTTCTGGATTTATTGTTGTTTTGTAAATTTTTGTTGGTTTGGGTTGTAAGGGAGCGGCCCTCCATTTTTTATGAGAGCCTCCCTAGTGTTGGGGTAGAGAGAGGCGTGAAGCCTCTCTTGGGGAACTTGGTTTTATGATTCATATAGTGGAAATGATGTACCTTCTTGATAAGTATGTTGATGGTATTTTTTGAGGTATGGGGTATGTGAGGAGATGGAAATTTGTAGTTGTGGTTGTGTATGGAAGTATGGAGATATGTGGAGATATGGGTGTTGTGTATTTTATGGAGAGATGGTGATTTATGATGTATGGAGGTTTATATGTGATATGTGGTGAATTATGATGTATGGAGGTTTATATGTGATATGTGGTGATCTTGATTATTTTTTGGTTTTTCCTCAAGAGGGATGATTATTCCCTCTCTCCCCCTATTTTGGATCCAAGAAAGATCCTTTATTTGTGAGACTATACGTGGGAATAATTGTTGTTTTAATTTCTATTGGATTTTGTATTTTGCAAGTTGTTGCATGTTTGTGTAAATCTGGTTTATGGAGTTCTCCTACTCGGGGGTGGGATCTGCTTAGGCAATCCCTATGGTAAGGTGGAAAGCAGGACTTGGCCATCTATTTTGGCTATATGTGTGCACGTTATGAATACGTTCCATTTAAAGATTGAAAGTTGGTAAGAGTCTCTATGAGTTTCAGGAAAAGAAAGATTTCTATTTTTTTAGTTTGGCAAAGATGCCATTGTATAAGATTCTTGTTGGAATCCATTTATTGTTGTGCAAAGAGAGAGTCTTTGTGGAGTTGTATATATTGTTGAAGAGAAAATAGTCTAATTGATGTATATGTTTTGATAAAGCTGAATGTAATTATTTTATTTAAGATTGTACTTGCCTCTGTTTACAAATCTGAGAATGATTCTTTCATTACAATTTATTTCTGGATGTTGGTTAATAATTTCATAATTTTATAATTTTTTGTTTTTAAATGATATTGTTATCTAAAAATAAAATCTGTATTTACCTTTGGATATTTATTTTAGTAAAGATTTAGTAATTAAAAATATAATTTAATAATTTGGTTTTTGCATAGTAAAATTATAAATAGTGGTTTTATTATGAAAGAAAAATAATGAATGCAGTAGATTTAAAATAAAATAATATAGCTTTATTTTAAATTGGAAAAAGAAAGGTAGATTTTTAGAAAAAGATTCATAAAAAAATAATCAATTTTATAATGGAAGGATATTAGATTTATTTTACTATTTCTAATTGGGAAAAAGAATTTTAGTTTTTTTTGGAAAAAAGAAAAGAAATAAGATTTAATAGATTTGTTTGATAGTTCAAAGCATAGAAATGAATCAATTTTAGATTTATTACATTATTTTTAAATGGAAAGAGAATTTTAATTTTAGAAAAGAAAACAAAAGGCAAGTTTTATGTTTAATTTATTTGAAAAGTAATTATAGTTTTATTAATTTATTAAGAAAGAAATTAAAATTAGCTTTGTTTTATTGAGTTTTAAAAGAAAAGGAATGTTTTTATGATTTGCTTTATTTTAATTAAAAAGGTTTAGAAAATTTATTAATATTATTCTATTTAAATTATAAAGGAAAAAAAAATTATAAATGCAAATATAAAATAGATTTGATTTATTTGATTTTATTATTTTAGAAGGTCTAATAAAAGATATATAGTTTAATTATAATTAGAAAAAGGAATGATTTAAATAAAGTTATAAAAATCAATATGTTAATTAGAAATAAAAGAAAATGAAGCTTTCTATCCTTAATAAGGGAAAAGATTGTTTTATTGCCTTAAAAAAAAGATTGTGTTTCTTATCTAGTTGTGTTACTTTAGATAAAAATTAGAATGATTTTTGTTGAGTTATTATTAAAATATTCAAAAAAATTTAAAAGGAAAGATCAAGTTATTTATGTCAAAAAAAATTGTAATTAGTTTTCTTTTATGAAATTATTAAATTAAGTTCATTGTTGAAAGTATATGTTTTTAATAATATGGAAATTATTGTAACAAAGATAAATTGTTACGTGATTAATTAAATGTGTTAACTAAGTTAAGACTATTTTATAATCTTTTATTTAGGAATATAAATTTTGTAATAAGGATCTACATTATATAATTAATTAAAATTTGTTTTATTTTTGGGGTTAGAAAGGTAAAGAAAAGATTTAGTTTACTTCATTATTAAAAGAAAATTAGTTTATTCTTCTTATTTAAAAAAAAAAAGAATTTTAGTTATGTAAAAGACAATGCATGTTAGATTTATACTATTATAATTAGCTTTATTCTATAAATTGAAATAAAAATATAGCATTTGATTTATTACTTATCATAAAAGCAGTGATTTTGGAAAGACAGATTTATTTGTAAAATTTATGTTAAGAAGATAAAATATTAGTAAGTTACAAAGATAAAATATCTAAGTCAAATTAGTAAGATTTTATTTATTTGATAAAAGAAATAAAAAGAAAATGTATATTCCATTGAGTTCGTATTTTAGAAGCAACGAGTTTTACAATTTTGACAACGTAGAGGAAAATTAACTATTTTATTATTAAAAGGAAATTAGTTTTCATATATGATTTTTAGTTGAATTGAGGTTAGAGGAGTTAGATTATATTAAATATTTTGGCATTATCTAATTTGATAGTTATAACTTATTATTAAATAATAAATTAAGTATATTAAATTAATTTAAATTTTAAAGGAAGGGAATATTATCATGTGTTGAAGTATTATTATTTTTTGTGTGTTCTAAATAAAAATATTTAATTATGGGTAATTTATGTAATAATGCAATATTGAGTTCTTTAAGTTAGTTAGCTTAGTCAAGGATTTTATTACAGAAACTTTATAGACTAAGTTGTATAATCTACTTAAATATCTTCATGGCCTTAACTGGTCACAGTGGACTATTCGAATAATTGCAAACTAGAGAAATTAACATTGCTTACCCTGACCTTGGTCGTGATACTTAAGTAGTGGATAGGTAAACTAGCTAGTTCATTTCATGTTTAATTCAATTCTTTTAGAAAAATATATATATTTCCACCATTTTTGCCCACTTGTATGGTTGACATATAGGTGGCCCTGATACAGACATGACATTCTTAGGTTATATTCCGAGACAGAAAACCCAATTGAAACTCACTCAAGGACAGAAATCTCAATGTTCACAATTATAAAGACAAGAATCTGTTGTGATAGGAACGTAGTCCAACAAATGAAACATAGTTTGATGAAATCTTTTCAGCATTCGTTTCATAGGAAGAGTTTACTAGGAATACGAACAAACTTTTCATTCCACTCAACCAATAGATACTTATTTACAAAGACATACATTCATGGATTCTTATTCAACAATACCTCAGACTAGGAATTTCAAGTAACTACACATTAACCGATTTCACAATTTCTATCATCAGTTTCTTCTACCTTCTGGGAATGTAACAACTATCATAACATCGCTTCCACTTCCTCTGTATTTTCATTTCCTACATGTATTTTTCTTCAAACCAACACTCGATGCCTCTCACCGTCCTCTTGAACTCCATCTTCGATTTTCATCTCTTAGTCTCCACATACTATTCCCCGCGGCCTACCGTACAAATATCATTCCTCCCACATATCGATCTGCCATTTCAAGGCGACAACTTCTTCGTTTAACCTTTTCGGTCTCTAATCTCAACTACGCGCCTTTTCTTGGCTTAATCCACCAATTCCCTTAATCGGTCTGTCTTCTCCATTCAACCTCTCACCGATTGGCCTTCTCTGTTTTACCTCTGCTCTTGGCCTTTCTTTTAATCTGCAACTTCCCTTTCGGCCTCTCAACCGACTCTTTCAACCACTCTGATTCTGTTCTTCAGAGGTCAACCCACCCCTTGCCTCTCTACCGTGCTCTCCTACACCCAAAACGCCACCTCATCTATATTGGCAGTTTATCTCCCATGTTTCTGATCTTCCTTGACTGTAGCACTTAATCTACAAAACAAAGTAGAATATTTTATTGCCTCTAAAGAGGTGTTTCCCTTATTTCCAACTGGCGGCCCCCCAACCGTTCACCACGATGGATTCTTTTTTCTTCTGTATGCATCTACCTGCAACCGTATCCACTTTTTCAACAGTTACTAACTGCCTTCTTCATTTGTAACTGAAGCCTTGAAATCTAATAATTAACTATTCCTCCTACCTATATCTTGTCATCCGACCTAACACATCGAACCCAAAAATCAATTGCTTACACAAATTTCGAAAATTAAGAAGATGCCCCTGCATCACATTCACAGGGTAACCATGCAATAGGTATTGCCCTTTAGCAATCACCAAATTATCTTACCCACTATGATACCATATTGAATAATGATAGATGCAGAAGACAGGGCAAACAATGCAATTCTATTATTATCGCATGGGATGATAGATTACAATATGGCTTTATAAAGCCATCGCAAAATTTAACCACCCAACAATTATTGATTAACCTAAAACACTTACATTATGTAATATTTCCAAGAGTAGCTTGTCTAAGATAACCTAAGGCATATCTGAAAGCACATAAAAAATGGAAGCAGAGAACAACTCCTAATGATGGATCACTGGAGTTATATTGATAAAGTCAGCTGCTCATCGACCTAAATTCTAACAAAAGCAAGAGAATAATTTTCACTGCACATGAAAACTTGGTCCAAATCCAAACCATGTGGCCATGTTTACATCAAATCCCATTCAATCTCCACCATAACCCTAATGATAGTTGATCTTCAGGAACGAGGAATTTGGACAGAAATCTGTCATTAACATAATCACTTTTTAAAATCTAATCTACACAATCATACAATGTGCATAAATATTGATTCCTATATTTAAATAGTTGCCTCAGTATAGTGCAGTTTTTCATCAATTTTTAAGATAAAAAATATTCAACTTATGAATTATATGTGGGTTTGTTTTTTCCCTGGTGTGTTATTTCCCTGTTTCCCCCAAATTTTGGAAAAAGGATTTCTAAAATTCATTGCTGCTTCGCTGTGTCAGGTGACAGCTAGAAAAATAAAGACCGGACTAATTTATATGAGTTCTTGGAAATTGTATTAAGGATACTGAGATATAAAATACGCTAGAAGTGGTTACACATAAAGCACAGTTGATGTTGCAGTCATTATCAATAATTCCTTTTGGCTCATGTGTACTAGATGCAACAAATAATGAAATGAAGATAAGGCGGTGAGTTTTTGAATGAATTATAAATGCCTAGGCTGTCCAAATGCATTGTATTGAACCAACATAACCCACTAGCTGACTTTCAAGTTAGGCACATGCTTGGGTTGTTAGTACAAGCAAGCTAGCTACTTTCTTTTAGTAGGGCACATGAATGATGAAAGAATGCAAAGAAGCAATATATGCCTCTATTAACAATAATAATTGGAATAGGTTGAAGCAGATGATAAGAAAGACCTCAAAATAAATGTACTAACATTAACCAGCCAGATGAACAAGAATATATGATAGCTTTCACAAAACCTATATTAAAGATTCATTAGATGTTTCCAAATAGGTTCCCCTTGATTGGAAGAGGTTTGTAATTCAATATTTTGGAAAATGGAAGGGGCAAAGGATAGCAACAGAGCTCCAAAACAAGATTATGAATCTTTTCCACAAGAAATGTTGAAAAATTAATTATTAATAATACAATAACCTATGCCTTAACTCAAACCGTGCTTGCTTCATCATTTCTGTTGCTTTTTTGAAAAAATATTTAGATTAAATAATTTATGATTTATAAAGGTAATGCAATCATATTGCTGCACAATATAATTTTCATCATTTTTCATTTTCTTCATTATGTAATCCCTCAGATTTACTTTATTTAAAACTTTGACTTCAAATATTAATCCACCACGCCACAATAATGCCAGCCTTTGCAAATCTTAAGAATGTGTCCCAAGATTCTCTCGCACTGCATTAAAGACAGCCCATAACCTCACCCAAGATTTACCAAATTTTTAAAATAATATTAAAAACCTTGGAAAAGGAATGCCTAATCTAATTTTATTGCATATATGTTTGAACAAACTTGCACTTCTCAGTTTTGTTCTTCGTCATTAAATGTTTTTTCTATGTACAATATATGTATAGTATCAAAACCCCATTGCTTGTTGCTTCCAAGTTCTCTTTATTAATACATAAACAACATGGCCAAGACGGTAGAATTGCCCAACAGAGAACAATAGGCATATTGATGGCTGCTCAGAAGCCCTGGTAGTTCCTGGGAGAGGATAGGAAAAAAAAATCAATCCAATGAAAGCTAACAAGGATGGATGATATCATGCCTACAAAAACTAAAATATCATTTGAATGCCTTGAACTTCAAGGAATAAAGTTAATAAACTAACCCATGGTACAAAGAGACAAGAAAATTCTCATGACTATTTCACTCATATTACTACAAATTAGAAGAAAATAGAAAATCCATGTTGACAAGCACAGAGTCAATACCACAACAGTATGTCAGAGACCCTAGATAGACTAAAGCATTATGTATAGAGAATGGATCTCTAGATCCATATATAATTTGAATTGCTTGTAGATAAACTAATACCACAACAGTATATCAGAGACCCTATATAGACTAAAGCATTACGTATAGAGAATGGATCTCTAGATCCATATATAATTTGAATTGCTTGTAGATAAACTATGTGTAGCGTTCCAAACTGCTCTTAGTCCTACGCTGTTTTTGCATTTCAGGGCATCGTTTCTCATGAAGTCATGACTAGCTGTTTAATAATTCAGCCCATCTAACCATAAGATGCCATCCCACGATCTCCAATCTCCTATACATAAAAGTCTTCTCTAGTTCCCTGCTTATGAATTAGATATATGCGATGTGGGTCTATTAAAGCTTATTCTGACCTTCCATTCCTTCAAAAGGACATATAGCTAAAACTTTAAAGTCAATCCAGATACATGGTTTCATGAATTTTATTTTTTTTTTTAAAAACAAATATCAGAAACTTATCAATAGAAATATTACAAAGTTTATCGTATTTTTTTATATTCATCCCATATTTATTAGTGATGATTACTAATCAGAAACCATCTGTTTTACCAAAAACAGGAAGAAATGAATGGAAAATGGTTTGCACCAAGAAGCAGAAATTATCAGTGTACAAACCAATATAGAATTTTAAAATACTTAATGGAAGAATTATTAATTTTTAACAAATATTATACAAAACAATTACAGATCCTTTGACTTTCTTATCATACTCAGATTAATTATTGAAAGTTAATAAGCAGCAAACAAAGTTCACACATGACAATAATCTAAAATCCCACATGCATCTAGTTTATCAGGTGATATTCTCCGGTGCCAATACAAAATAAAACAGAAAACAAAAATCTGTGAAACATCCCAACCGGGGATTGATTAAGCAGAAGCTCATCTCAAAAGAGAAATCATTGCAACAGACCAAATGACAAAAGTACTACATTCTACAAGTACAAGACACATTAAACTCAAATTCATCATTGAAAATTAATAAGCAACAAAGAATGTTCATGCAAGACAACAATCTTATTTGCCATATGCATCTAGTTTACCAGGTGACATCCTTCAGTGCCAACATAAAATAGAAAACATAAAAAATAAAATCTGTGTAACATCCCAACCAGGATAGAATAAGCAGAAGCTCATCTCAAAAGAGAGATCGGTACAACAGATCAAAAGACAAAAGTACCACATTCAACAAGCACAAAGACATATTATATTCTGATTCATTGTTGAAAGTCAATTAGCAGCAAACAATGTTCATGCAAGACAACAATTTCATTTGCCGTATGCATCTACTTTACCAGGTGACATCTTTCAGTACAATACAACATATAAAACAGAAAACAGAAAATCTGTGAAACATCCCAGCAGGAGCTTGATAGAGCAGAAGCTCATCTCAAAAGAGAGATCAGTAACAGATCAAAAGACAGAAGTACTACCCTATACAAGTGCAAACACATCTCATATTCAAATTCATTGTTGAAAGTTACTAAGCAGCAAACAATGTTCATAATTTCATATAACACAACAATCTAATTTGCTGTATGCATCTAGTTTACCATGTGACATCCTTCGGTGCCAATATAGGACATCAAACATGCAACAGAAAATATGTAAAACAACCCACCAGAAACTTGATTGAGCCGAAGCTCATCTCAACACAGAGATCAGCACAACATATCAAAAGAAAAGAGTATTATGAATAGATGTTTAAATGGTAATAGATATTGAATCTGGCCAACTGTTTGTCATGGGCAATTGACAGCCTAAGAAAAACTGGTTTCCCTACAAACAGGTATTAAAACATGATGACCCTGGCCATATAGCAACATAGAAAACCATTGCCTGATTTGCAATTCTGCATAATGAACTTATAATAATTCATGATCGACCAAAATAGATCAGAAGTATACTTTTTATTGAAAAAGATCACTGAGCCTCCCATGCACATCAAGACTCTACCACTGCCTGTAACTTGTTTATCCCTCCTCTGCACGATTCTCTACCCAGCTGGTTTGGTCCATGGTCCTGTTTGCAGAAAGTCTCCTCCAAGGGGCCACATGGCCTCCTCTTCACCCAGAGCTGCTCGTGAACTCTGATCTCATGTTCACAAGGATGGACCTGAGATATTCAGGTAGGAATTGCTTTGTTTCATGCAGCAAAGTGCTCAAAAGACCATTATCAAGTCATCCTTCTTGTCAATGAAAAAAAATGAATGTTACAAATAACAAGAAACCCTACCAAAAATACAGCTTTCTGTTGATGAGATGGGACAAAGGCTCTGGCTTCTTGCAGAAAAAGTATTGATCTTCTGCTTCAGAGTGCCGATCTTGAACCCAAGACCCTCAGAGCATGGGTTCAAGTATTCTGGAAACCATGTGGGTCAATGGTAATTCATTGCAGTTTTCACATCCAAGTAGGAGAAAAGATCAAATCTCCCAGGGAGAGGGGGAAAGGGGGAGGGGGGAACATGGTTTATGAATAAATCTGTTCTTTTCATGAAACCCTGATCCCCAGCATTCAATCCCATACCAGATCTTCTTAGCACCGTCCCATTCTGGGTCTGTTTGCTACCGCTCCCAATTGAATACTAGGAGGAATTTGCTCTCCAGAGAATTGGCAAAGAAGTTAGTAAATATGTAACAAGTTCTGAATTCACATGGAACCTGGGGGTTGTGAACTATGCTGTATGTGTCACCATAGACTTGGAGAAACCCCATGCTGAAGGAATTTTAATGGATAACGGGTGGAGTGGAATGGGAACAGCTCATTGACTATGAGAGTATTTATTGTTCTGGTGTCAGATCTGCCACAAGCATGGTCACTTGGCCAGAGTCTACCCTACTCAAGAGAGGCAAGAGACACACGACAACACAGAGAATCAGATACAAAGATCTTCTGACACAATGAACGACAACCAAAGCCCTGCCTAACCACAGACCCTGCAAGCAAAACCCAAATTTTGGAAGAATTAAGGAAAGACAACAGAACTCAACGGATGACAAATTTTAAAAGGCATACAAACCTGGAAAGCAAATTACAGATAAAATCATAGCAGTGCAGGAAGTCCTCCTCTCTCTCTAAAAACAAAAGGCCAATCCAGAGTGATCATCAAACATGACATTTCTATGTCATTCAATAAGTGCAATTGTGACCTTGTATACAAGTCCCTTAATGCCTTCACATTTGGTCATGATTTTATTAAAAGGATCCAAAGTAGTATCTCCACACCTACTTTTTGTGCTTCTCTCAACAGAATAGAGGAGCAGCCTTTCTCATCCTCACAGAGATTGAGACAAGGGGATCTCTAAGCCCCTACATTTTCATTCTAATGAGTGAAAACCTCCCATGAAGTGCTGAAGTTGCAAGAACTAGATTCCAGACTTTGGCCTAAAAGCATCGAGCAATAAAGAAAGAATCTCCAATTTCCAATTCGCTAATGACACAATTATCTTATCCACTCTTCTTCTGGGGGATATTCAACAGTTAAAATGGATCCTTGCCACTTATAAGCAGGCCTTGGGATGCATATTAATATAAGCAAGTCTCAAGTCTATGTTTGCCAATTTCCAAGCTACTAGTAGAAGGGAAAATTCTGGACACTATCTGTATACACCTTATTTTGGCTTTACTGACACTTTTCTCATGCAGGGCTTCTTACCGCATTAATCTCCCTAACATATGTTCATGTATATGGGGATCAGATTGGGCCAGCTTTTGATACTTGGTGAGAGATGTGCTGTCAACGATTCTTCCTTCTATCACCTTCATATGAGCAAATTTGTCCACTTGGCTCCTTGATTCCTCTAACCCTCTTTTTCCTTGTTTCGCCTACTTTCCAACTACATCAACCCAGCCAATGATGTTATCAGCTCGGCCGATATAGTTGGGCAGCACCACTATTTTAGTCGACTTTATCAATCATCCAATCACGTTAGATTTGACTTTAGGGTTATTTATAGGTTGCCCATTTGTCAATTCTCAATGAAGAACACACATAATGTGCTCTACTAGAGCAAATACATCTGCCTTCAGAAGAAGAAGAAGAAGAGGATTTAAGGTTAGAGGAGCTTACACCACGGACAACAAGTCAATGTAAAGGTTGTGAAGATTTCAAGAATAAGAGTTGTCCCAACGAGATTTACTTAGCGCATTCGGATTTTTGTGGACTGATGTCAGTAGCATCAATTTTAGGAAGCCTGTATTCTGTTTCCTTTATTGATGACTTCTCTCACGAGACTTGGATCTACTTCTTAAAGACCAAGAATGAGGTCTTTAGCAAGTTTCAGGAATTCAAAACTCTAGTTGAAAATCACACAGGGAAGAAGACCAAAGTCTTGAGATCAGACGATGGGGGTCAGTATACCTCCAAGGCTTTCAAGGGTTTCTGCAAGGAGTCGGGAATTAAGAGGGAGCTAACTATTTCGTACAACTCAAAGCAGAATGGGGTTGCAGAATGGAAAAATCAATCTATCATGGGGGCTGCTAAGGCCGTGATTCATGAACAGGACCTATTGATGTTTCTTTGGGCAGAAGCATGCAACACAACAGTCTACATCCAGAACAAGTGTCCTCACAGGTTCTTGGAGGACAAGAAGAGGCATTTGCTGGTGTGAAACCAGAGGTGAGTCACTTCCGCATCTTTGGTTATCCAGTTTTTGTTTCATGTACCTGTAGAGAAGAGGACCAAATTGGAATCTTCTTTGTAATCAAAAGGGATGTAAAGCTTGAGGAGGACTATGCATCTAGGAAGTCTCATGAACTCATTCCAATAACAAAGGATGAGGAGTAGGAAGCTCCAAAGGTTGAGTCTTTGTCTCCCAAAATACCAATTGTTTCCAATTCAAAACAACAATCTTCAAAAGAGACTTCAGCCCCTTCTACTTCTGTTAGGAGACCTTGATGGTTCACACAGACATTGAAGGATGCTCAGGAGCATGTTGAGGCTCCTAGGAGCACATTCAAGGAGAGCAGGCCTCTGAATAAGTTTCCTAACTACATGGCACTGATGAGCAGCATCATAGATTTAGAGCCTTCCAAGTTCCAGCAAGCAATAGACCAATAGGTTTGGAGGGATGCTATGGTGGAGTACACCTCCATCATGAAAAATCAAGACCGGAGGAGAAATCAGTGGTGAGTTCTAGGTAGCTCTATAAAATCAAGCATGCTACAGATGGCAGCATTGAAAAGTACAAAGTGAGGTTTGTGGCGAGAGGGTTCTCCCAAAAAGAGGGAGTAGACTATGAGGAGACATTTACTCCAATCGCCAGATACACTTCCATTAGAGCAATTATGTCTTTAGTTCATTTATGGGATGGAAGATACATCAGATGGATGTTAAGACAACTTTTCTTAATGGTATCATTGAGGAAGAAGTGTTCATAGAGCAGCCTCCAAACTTTGAGGTAAATGGGAAGGAATCCCATGTTTGCAAGCTTAAGAAAGCCTTGTATGGACAAAACAAGCACCGAGAGCATGGTAGAGCATGGTATTCCAGGATAGATGAATATCTGCAAAGTATGGGCTTTACCAAAAGTGAAGCAGATCCTAATTTATATTATATAATTGTTGGGACTGATCTACTTATTTTGATATTATATGTAGATGACATGTTTCTTACAAGTGCATTGCAAGGTGCAAAGCAGATTTATCTACTGAGTTTGAGATAGGCATTGGTATGATGCATTACTTCTTGGGTTTGGAGGTTTGGCCAAAACCAAGGGAGATTTTCCTTGGGTAGGGTAAGTATGCAATTGAGATACTGAAGCGATTCCAGATGGAGGATTGCAAACATATGGCTACACCTATGATCAATCATTTGAAGAAGGTGATAGCTTCAGATTTAGAGTTGGTGTATCCCACGTTGTACAAGCAACAGATAGGCCCCTTGATGTATTTGGTCAACACCAGACTAGATGTATGTTTTGCAAGGTTGCACCGAGACTGGTACTGGTACTGGTACGGGAGACTGGTACCGGTACCGGTACATCTGTCTTTGAAAAATAGGAGACGGGGGTACTTGGAGACACCATTTTTTTTTTTATATATAATTTAATAATTTTATTAATTTATTAATATTCTAACATTAAAACTGAAAATATCATGACATTGAACTTTTAAAACAAGAGAACTGGTAAAGTTTAAGTTTATAGCTTACTTGTAACAATTTAATATAGCTTACTGTATATATATTACTTATAGGCTTATAACTTACTTGTAACAATTTAATATAGCTTAATGTATATATATTACTGTAGACACTAGTATTGAGGTTTGAAGTCCGTAGGACTAAGAATCCACTGAGTTTGTGAGAAAATAGTGGAAAAAATGGGGACGCCTTTTTATTGACGCAGGGTACTTGGAGACGTGTGGGAGACTCAACCAGACGTACCCAAGAAGTCTCTGAGACAAGTACCAGGGGGTCGGAGACGGGTCTCCGTGCAACATAGATGTTTTGCAATTAACACCTTGAGTCAGTTCATGGTGGAACCAAGGCAGGAGCATTGGGTGGTAGCAAAACATGTGCTCAAGTATTTGAGGGGCACAATGGAGTATGGTTTGAGATATCTTGGAGATGGTGAAGTGAAGTTGCAAGGGTATACAGACTCGACTTGGGCAAGCAATGGGACAGATAGGAAGAGCACCTTAGGGTGTTGCTTTAGCTTGGGTTTAACGATGATATCCTGGATCAGCAAGAAGCAAACTTCTGTGGCACTTAGCTTAGCAGAGGCAGAATACATGGCAGCCAGTACTGCTAGTTGTAAGGCCATCTGGCTTCATAAGTTACTTGCAAGATTGTTTGATCAGGAATTGGATCCCACAATCATTGACTGTGATAATCAAAGTTGTGTCGAACTCTGAGAATCTAGTGTTTCATGACAAGTCTAAGCACATAGAGATCAGATATCACTTCATTCAAGATAGGATTCAGCTCCCTTCTGAATCAGCAAGTAACTAATATTCTGACCAAGCCCTTAGCAAAAGGGAAGTTTGAAGCATTCAGAGACAAACCTTCAAACTTGGATTGGTACATATTTCCTTCCTCACTAAGAGGGAGTTTTGAGTTTTTTATCTCGAAGAGGAGCTTCTGCATAGGTTCAGTGTGAATGTGCTAGAAGTGGTTTGAGTTATTCTATTATGCATTTCACTTAAGTAAAAAAATTATTTAGCTAATTAAGTCTAATAAAGTGTAGATATACATTAATGATTTGGACTTATCTTCCAATTCATCTCCTTTTAAGAGAAGTAATTTTTTGAAGATTAGATTTTTAGTTTGTAGAGGTTTCTTTGTAAGTTTTTCGAAGGAATGAAAAGCTGATTTGAAGGTGTAATTATCTGTGTATTTGTTTATGCTTTCGTTGTTTGGAACTTTAATTGTTGTGCGATTGATGCAATGTTAAAGAATTAATTCTTGTTGAAGACATTAGGACAGCAGTCATCTTTGTTCAAATTTTCTTCAAAAAAGACTTTCACAACCTAAGACAAGGTGATCACTTTCCTATTAAGCATGGGTTGCACAACTTATATGTCTTTGAGTTTTGTATTGCTACTCAACTTTGCAACTCTTATGAATACCACAAAATCTTAGCTACATTGCCTCTTCCAGTCATAACTCCCAAAGTGCATACGACAACTCCAGTGACTCATGAGCCCAAGCTTAACAATCGAAATGAATCTCCTTTGTTAAAAAGCAACAAACATTTGGCCTACAATCAATTCTAGTCATATAAATCATTAGTTCAAAAGGACAGCCCAAACCCCAAGCATTCTTTGATTGCTATAAGAACAATCCCTAGGCTTCACACCAAAACATAACAAAGGTCTAAAAAGTTGGACATTCTCAACCTAAATCAAGGAGATTGATTTCCTATTAACCATGAGAACTTATATGCATTTGGGTTTTGTACTGCCATTCAACTTCCCGCTTTGATGAATATCACAAAATCTTCTCCATATCACCTCTTCTAATCTTAACACCACACATGCATGCCATAGCTACACCCATTTACGAGCCCAAGTTAAGCAATCAAAATAAATCCTCTATGTTGTATGCAGCAAATGTTTGACTTCGAATATATCCTGGTCATATCAAGCCATTAATCCAAGGAGCAACCCAGACTCCAAACACTCCTTGATGGCTATAAGAATCCCTAGGCTTCATCCAAAAACATAACAAACCAACCTCTAACTCTCAATGCAGTTACAATGCCTCTAACCAATGTTGTTTGCAAGTGTAAAGGCAAAATCTACTTCCAAGTCCACAACAATGCAGAACCCATAGTTCCACGGGGACGCGTCCCCCCCCAAAAATCAGCCGTCCCCCAGGGGGGGACGTCCCGGGGACGGGGAGACTCCACCGAAACGCCCCCCCGCCGCACCCCCGCCACCCTGCTGCCCCCCGCCGCCCCTGAAACGTCTCCCGTCGGGGAGACTTCTTGACGTCCCCTAAATTTAATTTTTTAATCAAGTTTTGTGGCTTGTGCATATCGGATATCCTGGGACTCTTGAATCTTTGTCGATGAGACTAGACAATGAGACATGTATGCAAAATGTGGAAGCATAGACAACTTACAAGGCACGTTGTGAAGTGTGAACTGTTTGACAGAATGCCTCAATCGGAATGTTTGACAGAAATTAGAATGCATTTCAACTTTCAAGTGAGCTTAACACTTGTTTGCATAAAGCTTCCCAAGCAAAACATTCCAGAAAATTTGATATGTCAAGACTCAATTTCTATGCATCAGCTTAACCACAGAAGTGCCTCTACAACACAAACAGGCCAAAATTTTGTAAGAAACTTGTATGGGAGACATATTTCTTTGAGGCATTCTGTCAAACAGTTCACGTGCCTTGTCTAGGCATCTACAGTTATACATCTTTTTATAACTAATTTTTCAAGTATTATATGTATTTCAGCGCATCGCTCCCCCGCCACCCCCCCGCCGCTGTCCCCAAATTTAGGCCCCCCGCCCCCCCATCCAGGAAACGCGTGCCCCCCCGGTCCCCGTCCCCGAAATTCCGTGGAACTATGGCAGAACCTCTTTAGGGAAAGCAGATTGTCATTAACTTGGAAGACTAGAATCAGTTTAGGGTTGTGGAGGTGATGCAGGTGCAGGAAGAGGGCTCTGTGTGAGCACAGGTACATCTAGGTCGAGCAGCATCGTGGGTCTCTCAACCCACACCAAATTCACGCCTTCTAAACATAGTCAAAGGTAGAACCCACTCTAACACCTCAACAATTACAGTTCCTCAATTGCCCTAACCCTAGCTCAACCCACAACATGCTATGTATGCCTTTCCCAAAATCCAAAGCCCACATCCAGGTCAATTTGCTTCAAGGCCTTCACCCTCTCTACCCCACGGTTCATAACCTTTCTACGCCTTTCTCACAACACCATTCTTCCATTCATCAAAACATTTAACATTCCAACTCTTCATTGTCCACAACTACCAACAAGAACTCATTCCCATAGTGTTGGAATCAATAGAGGAGTAATCCCATTCACATAATCAACAAGGAGTACATATTTAAAACAACTCAATATGGTTACAAGGAACCATAAATTCCCTGAGTTGTGACTAACAAAAAATATTTGATGGGCGTGCATAACAAGCTAAAACAATAAAATAGTAATAGTAAAAAAACTAACTTATGTACATTAGTTTATTTATACTACCTCTATGATGTAGTAATTAATTTATCTAACATTCACCCCCTTAATACTTCATAGTCTTAAGAGTGCAAGAGAGAGAATTTTGAAATGACTCAAACTTCACACATGCAAGTGATTTTGTGAAGATATCTACACATTGATCTTTGGTGGAACAAAACTGAAGCTGAATATCATGTTGTTGAACATACTTGCTATGAAGTGGCACTAAACCTCAATGTGTTTCATGCGCTCATGGAACATTGGATTATGAACAAGTTTAAGAACACCATGATTGTCGCGTTACGGGATTGTTGGTTATGTCTATGTTACTCCTATTCCTACTAGAATATGACGTAATCATATCGCTTCATAGATAGCTCCACCTACCATGCAATACTCTGCCTCAATGGAAGATCAAGCAATTGTGTTTTGCTTCTTACTTCCCCATGAAATTGGACTAGATCCTATAAATAAAACAAAACTGAACATGGATTTCTTGTCATTGATGGACCTTGCATAGCCTACATCCATGTAGCCAATCAAGAAGAATTGATTGTGTTTCGTATGAAGTGGCACTAAACCTTAATGTGATTCATGTGCTCATGGAACACTGGATTATGAACAAAACATCGTGATTGTCATAGTACGAGATTATTGGTTGTGTCTATGGTACTCCCATTCTTGCTAGAATACGACATAATCATATTGCTTCACACACAATTCCCTCTACTATGTGATATTCTACCTTGGTGGAAGATAACGCAATCATGTTTTGCTTCTTACTTCCCATGAAATTGGACTAGATCCTAGAAAGAAAACAAATCCAGATGTGAATTTCCCATCATTGAAGGACCCTACATAGTATGTGTCCATGTAGTCAATCAAGAAGAATTGTTCACTCTTCTTGTACTCCAAACCATGCTCCATAGTACCATAGACATACCTTAATACTCACTTTGTTGCCTTCCACTAACATAGCTTTGGCTCTTGCATGAAACCTGAAAGATAACTGACAACAGAGCTAATATTTAGCCCGATGTAAGTTAGATAAATAACTCCCAATAAATTGACAATAGAGAGTGGCATTCACCTAAGGAGATGGATCAAATCGAAACAGTTGTGGTCTTGTTTCCATGGGTGTTGGCATGGGCTTACAATCCATCATTTGAAACTTCTTGAGCAAATTCGTAGCATATTTCATTTGAGATACATGTGATGTGTTGTTTGCCATGCATCCAAACTAAGACAATAGTGCAAGAGCTTGAGATCAGTCATGTCGAACGATTTCTTAAGGTAATTCTTTGTTGCATCTATCAACATCTTTGAACCAATTATGATGACCAAGTCGTCGAAATATGTAATAAGAGTCATTACCTCCCGCCCCTGCTCTTTGAAGTAAAGATTCAGATCATGTCGAATCCAACAAAATTCATGTTGCACAAGATGTTCATCTGTTTTGATATACCAAGCTATGGAAGCCTGCTTGAGGTCATTGAGAAATTTGATGAGTAGTTACACCTTCTGCTCTTGGTTAGGTGTGACAAATCCCTCTAGTTGAGTCATATAGACTTCTTTCAGGTCTTCGTTGAGGAAAGCATTTTTTTCGTCCAATTAATGGACTTTCCCCCCAAAATTGTGGAAACATAGCAAAGACCATTTTGATAGTATTTATCTTGGCCATGGGAGCAAAAGTCTCCTCATAGTCAATGCCTTCCATCTAAGCATAGCCCTCTGCCACAAGTCTCTCCTTATACTTGTCTATGTTACCATCCACCTTGCACATGATCTTGAAAACCCACTTACAACCAATGGCCTTCTTTCTTGTTGGAAGTTGAACAAGTTCCCATGTCTTATTCTTCATCAATGCCTGATACTCTACATCCATACCATCTTTCCAAGGTTGAGACTCTAGGTCTTCTTCAATCGTTGAAGATTCAAAATTCTAAACTTCATTCATGAGGGCTAAGTTCACCTCACCAAGAGCATGTTACAAATTCTTGGCCTTGAAGTTGATGTGTCTAGACTCCATCCAACTTTGTATCACATATGGTGCTAGTATACCACTTGGGTATTCATTGCAAAATACTTGCGGATGCTAGCACTAGAGGACCTAGCTGACCACTATCATCATCATTGTCCTCATCATACCAGTAATGCTTGGAACAAGTGACGATGTGGAAGGTGAGTTTGACCTACCCTTCTCAAACACGACATCTCTATTGATGTATAGCTTCCTAGTGTTGGCATCCTTGAGTAGATAGGCTTTTGACTCATCACCGTATTTGAGAAGGAAACACTTCAAGGTTTTCTCATCCAACTTCTTCTACTTCTCCTTTAGAATGTGCATGTATGTTGTGCAACCAAAAACACAAAGATGGGAAATAGAAGGCTAATTCCCTATCCATGCTTCCTCTGAAGTGATACCATTTAGAGCATTGGTGGAAGATGGCCTCTGCCCAATATGTGCATTCCGAGTGGAATCCTTCAATTTACTAAGCACCATTTCCATGATGCTATGGTTTCAGCTCTCAACAACAACCCTCTGCTATGGCATGTAGGAAGTGGTCAATTAACATCAAATGCCATGTTCCTTCAAGAAAGAAGAGAACTTATTGCTTGTGTTTGCCCCCCTCGACTTGAACGAAGCATACGGATATGCTGACCAAAATGTAATTCCACAAGAGCTTTGAAATCTTTAAAAATTCTAGAGGCATAATTCTTGGTCTTCAAGAAATATCACATTTTTCATGTGTGATCATCAACAAAGGGTTTCAAGTATTTGAACTAGCTAACATTAGCAGTCATGTATCCACATAGATTGGTGCGCACTAGATCCAATGGACCAATCAACTGATGACTAGAGCCAAGGGGAGCTCAATGTTGTTTACCAACTAAGCAACTTGAGCAAAGAATGTCAATCTTCTTGAGTTAGGGAAGGCCTCTCACCATGCCATGTC
Organism: Cunninghamia lanceolata; assembly: GCA_027924645.1. Taxonomy (NCBI): domain Eukaryota; kingdom Viridiplantae; phylum Streptophyta; class Pinopsida; order Cupressales; family Cupressaceae; genus Cunninghamia; species Cunninghamia lanceolata. The sequence continues at coordinate 11,953,591 of BSBN01001189.1, read as the reverse complement.
TGCTAAGTGCAAGCAAATAGCTAATATTGAGATGATTTTATCTCCTCTGCGATAACATGGTAGAAAATTCAACCTTAAGTGAGTGAGGAAGGCCTCTCACCATGCCATGCCTACTAAGTGCAAGCAAATAGCTAATGTTGAGATGATCGTATCTCCTATGCCATAGGATGGTAGAAAATTCAACCTTGACTGCCAAGGCTTGGTTTTCAAGGTTGACAACATCTAGTTCAAACATCTTGGCAACTCTAGAAGCATGTCCAACAATCTCTAAACTCCTAGATTTGTTGCAAATGAAACACGACTTCTCACCTCTTTTCCTAACAAATTCAACCTTCAGGTTGTGATCCAACAATTGGTTGATGAATAGTAAGTTCTTCGTGAGTTCAAGAACATAAAGAACTTTTGTAAGCTTAAAACAATGTGTGCCCAAGTTGTTGGGAGCCATCACCTAAACCTTGAATGTTACTGGTGCTATCATCTCCAAGAGTACCATGGATGTAGTCAGAGGTGTGGTTCAAAGCGACAAGCCAATCCTTCTTTCTAGTCATGTGCCTTGTAGCACCTAAGTCTACATACCATATTAAGGTTGGAAAAAGGATCTCCTCATAAGTCTAAGCAGCATAGAAAAAAGGAAAGAAAGAAAGAAAATATATTAATGTCCACAGATGACCAAAAATAGATCAATGGGACTAGAATGTACAGCAGGTACACTAACAAAGGACTAGGGCAAAAAAGAGACCCTGGACATAAACCATACACATGCAGGGACTAACCTAAAAAAGCATACCCCCAAGCAAGTACAATAATAAAAGAAAAAAGGTGGAAAGACCCTATATGGTAATAAACAGAAGAAGACCATCCAAGCGAGGAACTAGACATACTCTTTGTCTCAAGAGTTGTCATTTTCAGCAATATTTCCATGTTGTTGTGGTCTGGTATTCTTCTTCTTCCATTGTGAAGCCTTCTTTGTCACACCTTATGGTGTTTATTGTGGCTTCTTGGTTCTGGAAGACCAGTCCATAAATGAGTTGTACCAATGATCCTTCAGATTTGACATTTCTTCTGAGAAAGAGAGTGGTCCCTGCTGTTGAGGATGCTTGGGGGATCTATTGCCATACCACATGGGCTTCTTATTTTTTGGTTTATGACCAAGTCATGATCATCCTCATTGTGTTCTTCATGAATGCACTCTTCATGTTGAAGCATATTCATAATTTGTTCAAATATGGATTTCTGATTGGTGATGTTCAGGGATGTCAGGGATGTCATTAGGATTTTGGCTCAAATTTGCTCTAATACATGTAAAATTTCTGTAAGTGCATGAAATCTTTATCGAGAAACAAATGACTGGAAGCTGCTCACGATGACCTTGTTGCTCAACGAACTGGCACCACAGACTCGATATGCAATGAACACTATCGAACAGATCCCAACTATTCCATTCATCAAGTGTTCTACAATAAACTTCAAAGTTACATTTTATGGGAGATAAAAAGAAAGAGACAATGACAACTCATTCACCTACTTTTCCACGAATAGAAAAGAGATGAGCAGATGATGACAACAGATTTACCTACTTTTCCAAAAAAAGAAAGGAGATAAGGTTTACACCTAAGTCTCCAATAATAGAAAAGGAGATAAAGCGTTAAATATCTAAAGATATTTACCTAGGAAATAAATAAGTATTCTTTCTAAGTAATCTTAATATCCTAAAGTAAAATAAATAAATTTATTCACCCAAACAGAGACTTTGTAGGCAAAGGGGAGCACGCTCAAGACAATGGGTACAAGAGAATTGTATCTCACTTTTTTACCTAATGATTGTAGTGAGGCCCACCACTCAGTAACTTGTCTAAGGAATCAACTTTTTCACCACTTCTCATCTTCAAGCAATGTAATTGACTCTGTAGGTGTAGAATCCAGTTCTGATTCTTTGCCTCGTACATGATTTGAACCTTGTCCCATGCATCCTTGGCAATTTAGAATCTCAGATGAGACTGAATCTCATCTATTTAACTTAACATGATAATCAGCTTGGCTTTCTGATTAGCCTTGTCAAATTTTTGTTGTTGGTCGGCAACTGTGGTATATCTGGTGATGGTGTTGCCAACAACTGGACATAAGTCTTCAAACTCAAGATGAGTTATGACTTTGAGTTTCCAGGCAGAATAATTATTCCCTCTCAAATTTGAGAATTTCACAACAAAAATTTTGAGGCACTAGTGGCCATGATATTGTACAATTGTCTATTTATATTTTTTTAAACAATGCTTGAATTTTTTTAACAAAGCAAAAAAATAGACAATTATACAGAAAATTTTCAATTCTTACACATCATAAGATCTGAAGTGAAAGCCTTCTGGAGTATGTTTAACAATGATAAAAAGTTTATTCTGGTAAATTTTCATTAAAATATTCAACCCAGATCATGAGATATCGAATTAATTCGATTCCAATCCGGTTTACAAAAAAAATTAAAAATTAAAAACCGTAAGAGCTGTACTAAAACACTTTGGGGAGATGGTAAACAATATCATTTGACACATCCTGACAATTTTTTGGCAAAAAATTCATCTCGCTGTTTATGATATGTCGAATTAATTCAATTAAGGCATTATAGGAAAACATTTAGAAAACTATATAAAATTTCAAATTTTATAAAATTAAAAATTTTAATAGTATAGTTGCCCTAATTTTTTATAACTTTACAACATTATGAAAACTTAAAATTAGAACCTTTTGCTCTGCGATGCCTGAACACCTTTGTTGTGGAACAAGGAATTTGTGCAAATCATTTGGCATGTCTTTGCATCTGCTGTGCACACTGCCACTTTCTCTTTTTACTGCAATTTTTTTTTCTAACCTAAGATTTTTCATAGCCTCCATTTTAAGATTCGGGCATCTCTTATTCCAACACATAGTTCTAAAACTTCTCACAAGTTTACTGGACAGGTGAGTAACTCAAAAATAGCTTGCAAGCTGAATCATCCCTCAAAACTCACGAGCCGTCCCAAAAATCTTACTCTCACTCAACAAGTCCCACATTAAAACTTGATCAGCAGAAAAAATCAACTGCACCGCACTTGAAACCTCAAAATATGTCCTTTTGTTATTATTTTTGCCTTTTTGAATCTCAGTTATGTGAAGTGATTCTCGAGGATATTGAAAGGATTTATCAACAGTTAAGAGTGATTTGATAGGCATTTACTTGGGTTTTTATTCTTTTTTTTAGTTTTTTCTTTCTTATTTTAAAACCCTGCTGCTTAATTTGCCTTTTTTCAATGTCTAGATTCTCTACAGTGTGCAAGGCATTATGCAAGGTGGAAATGACCTAGCATGAAAGTATGGCACACCAGGTGCGGTCAAGGACACTTTGAGCTGCAATCGTTGCATGTTTGATATGGGATGAGGCATCAATCGCCTCAAATACCACCTTGCTCAGATAGCTGGTTGAGATGTCAAGTTGTGTGACCAAATGGAGGAGGAAGTGAAATAAGAAATGGATGCCCTACTTTCTATCTATGAGGAGAAGAAAACTGAAGGAAAAAACCAAGGGGAGTCTAGCATCTAGGATGAATTCCACCCTTGATAAAACAGGATACTCTTTTAGTCGCCCGCAGATTCAGCATTCCTCCACTCACAAAAAAGAGAGTTCAAGCCGTATTAATTCCCTAGGTTTCTTCATTCCTCACAATGTTTTAGGTTGAAAACCTATGCTTGGAACTGAAAGATGCACCGTGAAGCAAGGATGGCTGCAGCAAATTTTTGGTACTATAATAATATACCATTCAATGTGGTGCGCAGCCCATATTGGGATGCATCGACCATTGCTGGTGTAGGGTTTAAGACACCAATTCCGCATGGTTTTAGTGTGCCATTGCTGGACAAAGTTGTCAAAAATATGTGACTAGTAGTAGAAGATCAAAAGAGAATATGGTAGAAAAAGAGTTGCAGAATTTATTTTATGGGTGGAAAGATGGAAGGAATAGGCCAAGAATTACGTCTCCAAATCCTTGTTCTATATAATGGAGCCTTAACGAATGGAATGACCCTTTGATCGTCCCGGCTTAGCCGCTATCCCGGCTCATCTCCCATCTGGAGGTGGTGGAAATGAGGTCTCCCTCTTGCTCGGTGATCCTGGTGTATCCGATTGATAACCATTTGGTGGCACATTGGTATTCTTTAAGTCTGAAGATGCCTCGCATGAAGTCAAGAATGTTGAGACTTTGTGCAATTTGTTGGAGATGACGTTCCACGAGGCAAGCATGTCATTCAAGTTGTCACCAACAATGCAGAAAGAAGACTTCTTCAAGAAAGGAACCCAACCATTTCTTGGAGCTCTTGTGTTGCCCATTGCATTGGTTTGATGCTCAAAGACATTGGGAAGATTTGATGTATCAAAAGTGTAGTTGATGACAAAAGCAACACCACAAAATTTATCTGAAACCACAATTGGATGTTTAGCTTGATGAGAGAACACACCAACATAAAGGAGCTTGTGTGATTGGGGGTCGCATAATTCACCACAAAATTCATCACATTACAAAGCACTAAAGAGGCACTACCTTCTCTCAAGTAGATGTTTGTAAGTCATTGGTGGTTGGAATCCCCATATTGTAGGAGGGCGGAAGGGGAGAAGGTCTTGATGACAATATTCGATGATATGTTCATGAAGGACGTGTAAGAGATTCTTGTGGTAACTTTCAAACTTATGATTTATGAATCTTTAATTTGTTTTTCTATTTTTGTTGTTTTAATTTTCTATTAATTTTAAATTTTTTATTTTCAATTTTTTGGGTGACAAAGGCTTGGTCAAGGTTCTATGATTTGGTCAATGGAGATTAAATGTCAATGGATTATCTCTATGAGGCCATGGACAGGGCCAAAGAGGCCATATTGCATTATTATGATAGAAACAAGAGAAAATATGAAGTCATTTGGTGAATAATTGATTGTAGATGAACCAACCAACTCCACCATCCAATTCATGCCATGGGGTACTACTTAAACCCTAAATTTTTCTTCTTCGATTCTTTTAAGACCAACAAGGAGGATATGGCATGCCTAACCACATACATAGAGAGGATGACACCTCACGAAAGCCCTAGAGATGCAACTCTAGATGAGTTGCAGGTTGACAAGGCTGGTAAGGGAAGCTCTTTTCTTCAACTCTATGCATTCAAAGAAGAGCAGCCCAGCACAGGCAAAAACTATTGAGTCCATTTAACAATAATACACTTCTTTGATAAACAAAATTTTAGCTTAATTTTACAAATAATTACTTAATACTTAAAATTTTATAAATGTCTCACTCATAGATTTGTGGTGGAAAGATTATAGTCATCCATGTTTTATGCCAACCTTGTAGCGCAATTATGGGTGTGTGCACGATTGTAATTTGTTTGAAGGAATTCTTATAATTTTACAAATGTCTTATTCATAGATTTGAAGTTGGAAGATTACGGTGCTCAAAGACCGAATCTTTAGAGGCTAGTCACCAATGTTTTATGCCAACCCTATAGTACTTCTAGATGTGAGAGCAATTGTAACCGATTGAGAGCATTCACATCAAGAAGAGGAATAGGCTGACCCAAGAATGCCTCAATGATCTTGTCTTCATCCAATATAACCTTCACCGCTACACCAAAAAGATGGAGGAGAAGAAGTCTCATGATGCCATTGACTTGGATGACCTCAATCTATATTCAGATTGGATTCCAAGGATGAGGATGTCATGTTTAGTGATAAAGATCTCATTGAAATGGAGAGACAAGTAGCAACAAAAGCAGAAGTAGTGAGAGATGAAATGATGATTCACTCACTCTTGAGGAGGAGGATTTAGATTTTCCTTCCAGTTTGAGGCTGCCAACTACAAAGAGGGGGAAGAAGTTGTAGATTGGAAGTGCATGAAGCTTTGGTTCTCCCTAAAATTATTCAAAGGAAAGAAATGGCGGGTCGGTAACACCACAACCATCCTCCTTAGATGCCACCAAGAGAATCTGAATTGTGAGCCCCACGGAAGCACACTAGATGGGCTTTCTAATCAGCCAATTCCCAATTTTGGAGCGGTGCACGATGGAGATGGATAGGGAGATGAAGCAGGAGGAATGCAGAAGAATAATCCACATCCCATAAAGAAGACCAGACTCCACAAAGGAGCTCTTCCTTCGTCGAGGACATCATGAAGTTAGTGTGCTAGTCACTTATTTAAATTTACTTGTTATGTTTAATTATCAAGATTCTTGCAGTGATGAATATTGTTGTGATTGTGACCACAAGCATTTTATTCAAACTCTTAGTGTGAATATCTTCATAGATTCATATGCTTTCTTAGCTTACATGGTTAGTTTTGACACTATGGAGATGATGTTATCTTCATCTTTTGATTCTCCCTCTGAATTTTTACTAGCTTGTTGAATGACAGAAAACGTTGTATTTTTGCACTCTTATCTTAATAGATTTTGAAATTTTATTTTAAAAAAATCGATTGCGAGTACAAACAACAATAACTATGTGTGCTTTAAGCATATGACCTAAGAAAAAGAGATATAAAGGAATGTATAAACCCTAGAACAAACGTAAATCAACAAGATGCAGAGACACGTGTATATGATACTCACTTTATAATTTAGGGTTCCCAGTGTATAGGAGGAGCCAAAAAAGTATAGAATAGAAGGCAAATATTTTAATTAAGTAGCTGCAAAAACCAAGGGAAACCTTGCACATATTAAATAATTCTAACATAAAACATGGGAATTGCTATCACCACATTTGTATATTATTGAAAAAACTGTTAATTCACAAATCTACTTTTTAGAAATTTTGAGAAAAAAATAGCAAAATAGCCACTCGACCCAAAAAAAGAAAAATAAAATAAGCCTATGTAAAATACTCTGATAATAGTGCTACTTAGGTTTGGGGAGGAGCCTCTCTAGATCTTCTTCTGAGCTGATCGATCCACTGATGTTCAGGAATGGTATCAACCCAATCAGGCCTAAAACCCTGCAATGAAATACCCCTCATGGCATTCATAATAGCGGAGCTTGTTTGTGGTTGTAAAGGGGCGCTTCTCCTTTCTGCATCTACCCTGTTGGCTTCTCTTATTGCAATCTCTGCTTCTTCTCTTAACCTTTCTTCTTCCTCCTCCTCCTCTGTGTCTACATTATTATGGTCGGAGTGTAACCCATTGGTCATTTGAAGACCTGCTTCTATAAAACCATTTGCATTGCCAAATACATGGATTTCAATGCCATTGTATGATATCGTGGTGTCATTCTCTGCATTATGAACCACTGAATCAACTGGGTGAAACCCATCTGCATTACTATTATTATGTAAATCCACACTGTTGTCTTGGGTTGGGCTTTCTGACGAGATTGGTTCATAGTCTGAGATCCTCAAGTATTCAATGCCATCGTCATGATTCGTGTCATTGGGTATGTCTTCTGCTTCCATTTCAATCAGAAAATAAATCATTAAACAAAATGAATAGGAAAAGAAAGTGAAAATGATATGTGATTGTTCCGGAAAACGTACCTGAAGAAGAAGAATTGTCAAGTGTTATAGGCATTGTCTGTGTCTAGTGTCTACTACCTCATTCACATCCACGCTCGACTAAACCAGAAACAGAATACAGCCTTTAAGTGTCTCCAAGTGGGGGAATGATCACCGTATACATAGGGCAATTGTTATTTATTATTATTATTTATTTATTTTGGGATCCATGGGTGACAATAAAATAATCAATTCGTGTATGTTTTTTTTAAATTAAATTAAGGATTAAAGATTGTATGGGAAATAAATAAATTTAGAACAATGAGTTGGAATAGAAATGTGTATTTTATCTCATCTAAAAATAGAATAAATCAATAAAAAGTAAATGTATATTGATTTGTTGGAAAAGGAGATGGATTTGAATGTGATTGGAAGACTCTACTTAGTTTCTAGAATTATATTTGAGGGGAATTGAATAAGACAATTAAGTTCTAAATGTCATGAAGTCCTGTGATAATTTGGTTCAATCTCAAAGCTAGTGAATTTATCCCTGCATCAATCCCTACATCAGTAGAATTAACCTTTTTTTTTATAAAAATAACTTTTGAGTACAGATCTAACCCTAATATCTACAAACCGTTGGTACTTGTAAATAGACACTCACTTGATGTTTGTACATGTAAGTGCCCAAAAACATAAGGGCCAACATGACAAGTCCAAGGATGACACAAATCCTTAAATGTTAACATGGCATGTTACTAGTAAAAGCACCTAAAGGTGCTATTAAATGGTTGATAGGCACATATATAAATAGTCTTATTAGCCAAGCATTGCACATTTATGTTTGTTTTTTCAAAAACATTTTGTGCAGTGCTTAGTTGATAGGACTATTTATATGTGTGTTTGTTGGCCATTTGATAGCACATTTAGTACTTTTACTAGTTTAATTTAGGTGGACCCAATGCATTCTTCAATTCAATTGTTTAAAAAATGTACTCTTTAGAGGACATATGAGAATCAAAGGGTGAAACATGTGGCAAAACCAAGGAGTGGGATTGAAAATTATGTTTATATGGGGGAATATTTCATCTCAACAAACATTTCAAGTGCAATTTTTTTAGATAAATAAGTGTTTGGGAGGAAAGAGTATGTTTCAAAAAAAATTGTTTAACAAAGGAATGTTGGACCTAAAAATATATTTAAACTTGTTTTCGCCAGTAAGAAATAAAGAAAAACACGTAACACATGGCAAGAATGAACTTGATATAATTATTTAGACTAGTTTAACAGATGAAAAGAATGCAAGTTGACAATAGCACAAATGCATGGTAGATTCAAAATATGCATGTTCTTATCTATGTGTTTATTTCTCATAAACCATGAGATTATAAGTTTTCAAGAATACATCAAATTGTATAAATTAAGTTTATGATTAATATACCATATCTCATTCAACATCAAAGACTGGTCCAAATCATCCCAATAGAGTATTTGCATAACAAAAACTTATAGTGGCAGGATTGTTGGATCAAGGAATTAGAATGCATGCACTAATTTGTGACCATAGAAAAGTAGACATTGTTTGGCTAAACATGATGCATATAATTTTCATCTTTTGTGGGTGATACATACTATTCTAAGGAACTTGATGTCATTAGGTATTCAAAAGAAATTAATAATAGGATATCTTTATTAATAAATTCTATAGTACACAATATTTATAACCAAAGGGGGTCTATTTAGAGCACAACCTACTAATTCAACATAGTGGAAGAATTCTCATTTCATGATTGTCTAACTTGCATACTTCGGGTGCTTTAATAGCCGTTTATATATGTCTTAAATCATCCCAAGAAAGTATATGTACAACAAAAGCTTCTAGTGGCAAGATTGTTGGACCACATGATTAGAATACATGGACTAATTCTTCACCATAGAAAAGTAGACTTTGTTTGGTTGAACATGATGCATATAATTTTCACTTTTTTTGTGGGCAATACATAATATCCCAAGGAACTTGATATCATTGGGTATGTGAAAATAAATTTAACAAGATTTTTTTTTAAGAAATTTAATAGTATACAATATTTATAATCAAAGGGGATCTATTTAGAGCACCACCTCCAAATTCAACACAATGGTAGAATTCTCATTTGAAGAAATTGTCTAACCTCCATACTTTGTTTGCTTTTAATAGTCATTTGAATATCCCATCATTTGCTAGCCTCCTATCCCACCAAAGTGGGGGGTCTTTTGATTTTGTCAAGTGATTTTGAGATTTATTCCTGATCTAAGGAGGGTCCCCATGCACCACCTCTTCAAAACTCCATTGTGTCCTACGTCTTCCCCTAGAGTTCGATAGGGTTCTAAATTTTGGAGCATGTTTTGAGGCATGGCTTCTCCCTCTGTGATATAATTCCTCGTTGACTTTAAGATCTAACCTCTAGGCTCCATTCATGTAATGTGGTATTTGTCTTGGAAGCATTGGTTTTGGAATGCATTGCTGAGCATGTTCCTTGGCTTGTTCCTTTTTGCTTCTTTTCTTCTTTCATTCTTTGGCTAGTATTCCACAATTTCTCTTTAGATTTTTGCTTTGTTGGGTCATTTGCCCATCTTCACTCTGTTTCTCTTGTTAATGTCTTACTAACTTAAGATCCCATTTAACAATAATAAATTGATCAGAATTTAACTATGAATAATGACTTAATTACTAAAGATATAGAAAATAAATCCTATTTAATTGCAAAAAAGTAAATATTGAAAATAGGCTACACTAAGTTGTAGATGGTATCTATGTTCTTTTTTGTTTTTTATTTAATAAAATATTAAATAAGTGCAACTAATAAAAATATGTACAACTAATATTCACCCAACAAGATTTTCCAAAAGCCCTTCTCTAAATGGGTTTGATCAGAGAGCAAATTATGACACCAACGATATTACTCTATCTCCACACAACTCAACCCTAGAAAAGTAATTATTTGTTCTAATGCAAAATGCCATTATTGGAAATTTTTCTAGAGTTTGGCATGCTAGAGAGAAAATTGAACAATGGATCAAATCTTCCTTAGGGGATTCCATTTGTGCCAAAATTTTCCTAAAGGGTTTGTTTATTGTAGAATGCCTTGATGAAGAAATAAGGGAAAAGATTATATTAAGAAATCCATGGTTAATGGATGGGGCTGGCCTGTTTCTAAAGAAATGGAGCCCCAACTTTGACCCTACGAGATTTTGAATCCCTTATCTCCCAACATGGATCAGACTCCATAATCTCCCAAGGGAATATTAGGATCATTCCATCTTGGAACAAATCAATACCTCTTTAGGAAAATTCTTATGCTACGATGAAGACATCCTCAATGAGGAATCCAAAGTATATGCCAAGATTTGTATGCTCAAATATCCATCAAAGCCTCTTCCCAAGAACATTATATTGTATTTGGGTATGAGCTCATAGTGTCAATCTATAGAAATTGAATTCCTCTAATCCTTTTGTATATTCTACAAATCTAGAACACATTTCTCTACCAACTGCAAGCTTAGACCTCCAAAAGTGCTAGAAAGGAAAAAAAAAAAGCCTTGGGAATTCACTGGAGGAGTTGGACCCCATGCAAAGGAAATGGAGGGCACCAACCAAGAACCCTCTATGTCGATAAAGACCTCATCCCTCCCCACCTAGCATTTAAGGTTGAGGTAGATCTCCCAAATGTTCCCCACCATTCTAAAAAGAGCCCCACCCAAAGATGTCACGATGATCTATCTCCAAATGAGTAGGAAATTAAAGAAGGGGAGATGATTGAACAAGATGAGAATAAGGAAAAGCTAATCTCAAATGCAATCACACAATGGGAGATAGAAAAAATAGAGTCGGATGTGGCCCCACAACAAGAAGAGGTAGGAAAACAATAGAGGAAGTCACCTTAGAAGAGATCAAGGCAAGGTCACAATCTACTCTAAATTTTGAAAAGAAAAGTCGAAGTGAGGGGGAAGGGCCCCTCACAAACCCAATGAAAAGACTCTCATGGAATTTTAGGGGCCTAAATGCCCCTAACAAAATATGCTTAGTCAATCGTCAATTAGACCTATAAAAACCAGACATTATCCTACTTCAAGAAACCAAGCTAAGCATTGAAGATGCGGGAAAACTCTCCTAAAAATGGTTCAAATGGAAGGGTATATTCACTTATTCCATGGAGAATTTAGGAAGACTCGGCATATTGGCCAGTTTGACAGATCAATTAGCATCACCCTTCTCAATTAAGGAATAAATTGGCAACTCTATCAGGTGACTTGCTTCTCCTCTAGTCTAAGTTTTTTTCCTTTTCAACATTTATGGCCCTAATCTCCCTTCCCAAGAAAAAACCCTCTAGGAAATTATCTCAACTATTTTGAATCCTATAAACAAAGAATTGATCATGTTAGGAGGACATTTCAATGTGATGTCGAGTATTAGTGACAAAGAAAGCAACCTCTATAGGATCACTCAATCACAACAAGATTTCGTTGCCTTTGTACAACAAAACTTCCTTATTGATGTCAAGCTAAAAAATGGAGTATTCATTTGGAATAATAGAAGGGAAGGTGTTAGTAACATTTCAAAGAGGCTAGACCACTTTTTTATTTCTCCCAAATGGCTAAGTTTGAATCACATCATAGACAATTGTATTGTTCCTAGTACTGGTTCTGATCATTTTCCTATCTCTCTCTTGGCATGAAGACACACCTAACCCCAAGTGCCCATTCAAGTTTGAAAATATGTGGTTCAAAGATGACACTTTCTTGGACCAGGTCAAAATCTAGTGGGAGTCCTCACCTAAAATTAGGGGCACCAAGATGTTTTCTTTGGTTAAAAAGTTGGCAGCTCTAAAAGCCAAGATAAAGGAATGGAATAAGAACAACTTCAAAAATATTTTCACCAAAAAAGAAAGAGTTGAAGAATAGATACACTCCCTCAATGGAGAAGCGATCAAATGTGGCATGCATCAAGAACATTACGAAAGGGAGAAATCCCTCCTAGTTGAGCTTGCTAACATACAAGCCAAGGAATAAATTTATTGCTGGCAAAAGTTAAGGGACATTTGGTTGAAGGAGGTCAAAATAAATTCGACTAAGATTACTTCCATCAACACCTTAGAGGGAATCATACTAACCGATCCAAAGGCAATAAGAAATGAAGAAATTTTTTTCTCAAATTTGCTCAACAATGATGATGTATCTCGATTGATAGAGCAAAATAAGTTTGTGAGATATATCCCTAATGTAATCATGGATGCATATAACTAGATGTTAATGGCCCCTTTCACAAAAGATGAAATAAAGGTGGCATTATCCCAAATGCATCCAGACAAAGCCTTGAGCCCTGATGGGTTCTTTGTGGCATTGTTTCACAAATGTTGGCACATAGTAGGCCAAAAAGTGGTTGAGGCATGTAATAAAACCCAAAAATATAGAAAAATCCTAAAATATCTCAATTGCACTTTCATCACGCTCATCCCAAAAAATCCCTCACCAGACTCCTTTGTAGACTTCTGACCAATCTCGTTATGCAACACTCTTTACAAAAATATTGGCTAATGCACTAGCAAACAGACTCAAAGTAGTTCTTTGAGCCCTAATTTCAGACACTAATAGTGGCTTTGTCTTGGATAAGGTAATCTTGGAAGGAATCATAACCACTCATGAGACCATACACTCCATCTCCAACATAAATTGCAAGAGTATGATAATCAAATTGGATATTAGCAAATCACATGATAAGGTCAATTGGTGATTTATCATGAAGGTATTGGAATAATTTGGATTTAGCTTGAAATGGTGATCTTATCTTTGAATGCATTTCCACTCCTTAATATTCAATTCTAGAAACTAGAAATGTATTCAAGCCACTAAGGATTTTGAGGCCTTCACTCATCTATAATTTGTAGATGACGTAATCCTATTTGGGGAGGATAGTTTGAGAGAAGCAAATACCATCAAGAACATTTTAGATTCATACTCTGAAACTTCTAGGCAACAAATAAATGACAAGTCTAAATTTATCTTCTTCAACATCTCCCTAAGAATACAATAGAGAATTTCCCCCATGCCAGGTTTTAGATGTGGTTCTCCCCCTTCCTATTATCTTGGAGTTCCAATGTTTGTTGGTGCTTGCAAAGTGGATCTCTAAAACTTCCTTATTGATTCATTCAAATATAGACCTGCTTCGTGGACAGGCAAATGGCTAGGCTTTGTTGCAAGAATCATAATGGCCAAATTGGTCTTGTCTACCCTACCAATTTATCTCTTCTCAATCCTCAAAGCTCAAAGCAGAATTTTAGCTATGATCAATAAGACAATGAAAGATTTCATCTAGTAAGGAATTGAAGACAATAAAATTTTTCCTCTAATTGCTTGGGATAATAGTTGCCTCCCTTGGGCAAATGGTGGGGTTAGACTTAAAAACTTGCACCACCAAAATATGGCCTTGGGTGGCAAGCTTTCTTGGAACATATTTGCAAAAAAGGAATCAATTTGGAACAAATTCATGAGGAGAAAGTATTTGGATTCTATGGAAGACACCATAATATTCACCATCCTCAATCCCCCTCGGGTTCTCATGTTTTGAATTTTAGCATGAAGTATCAACACATCATTACATATCACCTCTCTTGGGAAATAAATAATGGTAGGAAAGCTCACTTTTGGGAGGATTTGTGGAATGGGCTTCAACCATTAAATGAAAGGATAGAATTGTCACAGATAAAAGATTATCTCTCAATGATGGCGCAACAAGGCGATTGACTATGTGAAAACATACTATGTAGAAGGAATTAAGTTACACGAGTGGAAAGACATACCTCTCAATGTCGATCATCATAACTAGGTAGATGGCCTCAACTCTCTTTTAAGCATGCCCTAAGTTCGTCTGAATGAGGAGGATGAGCTCAAGTGGTTTTGTTCAAGCAGTCGATCGTACTTAGTCAAGATTAGAAACACATTGTAGATCCAGAGGATCCTAATTAGCTAACAATCAAATGTTGGCACAAAGACTACCTAACCAAGATTGGAGCCTTCACCTGGACTGTCATCAAAAGAAAAGTTCTAACGACGGATAGACTTCAAAAACTTGGATTCTTAGACCTCTTCCCCTGTGCTTTATGTTTTCAAGCATAAGAGACTAATGAAGATCTATTTATCAATTGTCCTCTCACCCAAAAATGATAGAACTAGCTGAGAAATAGGTTAAAAGGACACATTTCTTTTCTAGAATCTATAATGCAACTATTCAAAGATTGGTCACTGGGGAAACCTAAAGAAACATTCTCCTATCTTTCGAATACCATCCCATAACTAATAATTTGGAATATATGGAAGGAATGAAATTAGAGAATCTTCCAAGGTAAACAAAGTTGTTGAGACATAGTCATTTCAAAACTATAAATTACCATTTTAGAAGTAATGATGAACATAATCTCCTCCAAATCACTTAAAAAGAGTACACTCACTTCATGGGATAGAGACATGTTCAAAAACTAGAATGGGATTTCTTTGTCTCCCACTCATGGGATCTCTAATCCTTCTCTTCCCTTATTTGATCGCTCAAAAATAAAATGGAACCGTCCTCTGAATGTCTTGTGGAAACTAAATTTTGATGAAGCTTCCTATGGTAATCTGAGTCCCTTTGGCATGGGATGTGTCATCCATGATTCTTCCAATAACTTGATCAAGCTACCTCAAAGAAACTAAAACCAAGGACAAATAATGAAGTAGAAGAAGAAGCTTTGCAAAGACTTGTTGCCTCGATAATATTATTATTGAGGGCAACTCGATGGTTATCACCCTATGCATGACAAATAGGAACTCATCGAATTAGAGGGTCAATGTGACAAACTAAAGATCTAATGAACAAA
Source organism: Cunninghamia lanceolata (assembly GCA_027924645.1). Lineage (NCBI taxonomy): Eukaryota > Viridiplantae > Streptophyta > Pinopsida > Cupressales > Cupressaceae > Cunninghamia > Cunninghamia lanceolata. Next base: position 11,938,208 of record BSBN01001189.1, on the reverse strand, counting down.
ATAATAACCAAAATTTAACGAATAATATAAATTACAAAAATGTACTAGATTTTTCAAAAATAAGTATAACAATACATTGTTTTAATCCATAATGCAACAAAAGATAATATGACACTATTTTGAACTACAAAACAACCAAAAGCTTGTTGAAGGCATGAGACAACTGAGAGGTGGGGTGAATCAGTTGTATCAGAAATTTCAAACCCTCATAAACATAATCACATCCACATCAATTCACTTAAACCCTTAATCTGTTATGAAGATTAAACATGAAAAGAAAATAACAAAAACTTAAACACATCAACATCATGCATAAGAGAACACTAGACTTTTATGTGGAAAACCCTAAAAGGGAAAAACCATAGTGAGGATTAGCTCACAATATAAAGTAGTATCAATACTGAATTACAAGAGGCTCACTGCCAAAGGGCTCACTACGCACAAAAAGAAAGGCTCACTGCCAAGGACTCACTGTCTAGAAGAAGAAGAAAGAAGAAGAGGCTCACTGCCAAAGATGAACTAATATAATTACATCTGACACATGCATGGGTTCAATTCCAATGAAGCACAACAAACATCACCTCCACATCTATACTGAAAGATGGTAGGCACCTTCTGCTCACTCCATCCAGTCGCCTAACACATGAAAGTCCTTACTGCCCTGATCAACTTCACATCACACACATTATGTCCCTCATGCTTGCACACACACACAAACTCTTGACACTTCTTTATACCACCATCAACCTTGAAATCAATCTCCAAGGTTGGCAACACAATCTTTAATCCTTGAAACAGTCTCCAAGGTCGGCAAACACAATATTTGAATTAGGTCTGGACCTAAACATTCCATGACACAAAGGAATGAAGGTAAACCACTTTATGCCTTAGCTTGGACCTAAATCTATCCAAGCACGTTACACAACACTCACATAATCACCAAATCAACTCCTCAATTAGCACAAACATTCAAAGTTGGCCAAACAATGTAAACATAAGGAATTCTTCATCGCACACTTCCACAATCACAACCATAACTTACAGACCATACACAGGGTTTTAACAAAATCTAGAAACATCCATGAACATCTTGAAGTCACTTGGAAATTAGCAAATTTATCCACAACAACTTTCACCTGAAGAAAGTTCAATGTTTGCTTACAAACAACGTTGTCAAACTATGCTACACAAGAACTTGCTTTCCGGAGCACCAAATCACAAACCTTCTAGATAGAAGATAGGTAAGATCCCTATAAATGTATATCCAAAACTGCAACACCTAAAACCATTCTGCCAAGAAATGCAGAGCAAAATACTTTCTCCCAGACACCTCTGCACAACTTCAGAAACATTGTCAAATATTGTTCTCAAACTGGTGGACATAACTTTCACTGCACAACAATCTGGAGCACTAAGTTCTAGATTTAACATCTACAAACACTTCTCAACAACATATCCAAACTGCACACTTAGATCTCCAACACAGAAGAAATGCGGAGTAAAAACTCAAACAATATTCTGTATGCCAGAAGACTCCTTCAACACACTGTTTCCAGTATTAATCAAAATTTCTCAAAAGAACTTGTAAACCTAGCCACATAAGCATATCCTCAAAACCTTCAGCATCTATATAAAGCATCCAAATCACCTTTTAGCAAAGCAATTGAATCAAACAATAATAACTTCATCAGAAGACACAGTTGACACTAATGACAACACAAACATGTTGACATCAATAACAACACCGATTAGCACATACTTGCAACAATCTCCCCCTTTGTCACTGATGGCAACATATGACATGAAAAACCATCATGACACAATTTTGCACCAATCTCACTCTCCCCCTTTCTTTTATACATCTTGCTTTCTTTCTCTCCCTTTGTTTTTCACATGAACTCTCTCCCCCTTTGACATCAATGGCAAAGGGTGACACATGTTTCTCAAGCTTTCTTCCCCTAATTATGATGTTGCACATACTTGCACTCTTCTCAACTACTCTAAATACTCCCCCTTAGGAGTGCACACCAACCTGTACCAACTCCTACTCCCCCTTACTGTAACAATCATCAATGCCACTACCTGCTCCCCCTAAGAGGTAGCCTCCATCATTAGTCCAGAAAAGAATGAATCTTGAATCACACTGGACTGATGGATCTCCTTATGCATCTAGTTCAAAGGAGGGGCAATAACCCCTAACTTCTCCCAAAGATACTCAAATGTATCCTTAGGGAGAGCCTTAGTGAATATGTTAGCAACCTAATCCTTTGTAGGCACATACTCAAGCTTCACTTCTTTCTCTGCAACCTTCTCTCTCAGAAAATGATACCTAATAGAAATATGCTTTGTTCTTGAATGCATCACTAGATTCTTTGAAATAGTAATAGCACTTGTATTATCACATAAAATAGGGATAGGCTCATCATACACAACTTTGATATCCTTCAGGGTTTGTTTCATCCATAACACCTGTGTGCAACATGATGCTACAACAATATAGTCTGCCCTTGCAGTAGATAAGGACACTGAATGTTGCTTCTTGCTTAGCCAAGATACAACTCTATCTCTAAGAAAGAATGCACTACCACTTGTACTTTTCCTGTCATCTACACATCCGACCCAATCTGCATCTGTGTAGGCACTTAGGGTAAAGTCATTGTTCTTAGGATACCACAAACCATGATCTAGAGTGTCCTTCAAATATCTGAATATCCTCTTCACCGCCATGACATGTGACTCTCTAGTATCTTCTTGAAATCTTGCCACAAGATAAATTGCATGCATAATATCCGGTCTCGTAGGCGTTAGATATAGCAGTCCTCCAATCATTGATCTATATTTGCTCTGATCATCCTTAGGGGATTCATCATTCTTTCTCAGCTTACGACCAGTTGTCATGGGGGTACAAACTAGTTTAGAATCTTCCATTCCAAACTTCAACAATTCCTTGACATACTTCGATTGTGAAATAAAAATGCCCTTATCTGTCTGATTAATTTGTAGCCCAAGGAAGAAGTTCATCTCTCCACACATTGACATCTCAAATTCTTTTTGCATCTCATCTGTAAAGTTCTTACACATAGCTTCATTTCCACCAAAGATTATGTCATCCATATAGACCTCAGTAATTAGGATTTGATTTTTGCCTACCTTGATGTACAAAATACTATCTGCAGACCCTTTATTGAATCACTGTTGTAACAAATACTTATCTAACCTTGCATACCAAGCTCTAGGAGCTTGCTTCAGTCCATACAATGCCTTCTTCAATCTGCATACCATATTTGGTTTGTTTGACAATTGAAATCCATCCAGTTGCTCTATGTATACTTCCTCTTCTAACTCACCATTCAAAAAAGTAGACTTCACATCCATTTGATATACCTTGAAATCCTTATGTGTTGCATAAGCCAAAAACAGCCTAATAGCCTCCATTCTTGCCACTGGGGCAAAAGTTTCCTCATAGTCTATTCCTTCCACTTGTGAGTACCCTTTACATACAAGTTTTGCCTTGTTTCTTACCTCTTCTCCATTCTCATTCAACTTGTTCCTATATACCCACTTAGTTCCAATAAATTCTTGTTCTCTGGTCTTGGGACAAGTTCCCAAGTTTGATTCTTCTCAATCTGCATTAGTTCTTCTTTTATAGCTTTAATCCAATACTCATCCTTGCATGCCTCAACCACTATTTTAGGTTCAACTTTGGAAAGTAAACATAGATTTACCTGTTCTTCAGCAGCTCTGCTTCTTGTCAGTACACCTTCACCAATGATATGATCTTCAGTGTGATGCTTTTGCACATATTTGGGAGTTTTAGGAACTTTTTCCAAAGCTTCTTGTTCTTCAACTTGTACTTCTCTTTCTGGAGTTTCTTGAACTTCAACCTATACTTCCTTCTCTTTGGTCTTTTCTTCTTCTCTAGAAGAATACTCATCCAATTCATATCCATTAATCTCTGAAAACTTCTGTATATCTTCATCAACCTTAACATTAGCACTTTCAACAATCTTTCTTAGCCTCTTATTATAGCACTGATAAGCTTTGCTTTTGTTAGAGTACCCAAGGAAAATATCTTCATCACATCTTGCATCAAACTTTCCTAGTTCTTCATCTCTTCTGATATAACATTTGCTTCCAAAAACTTTGAAATATTTAGTAATGGGAATCTTTCCATACCATAGCTCATAGGGAGTTTTTGTGTCATTTGCTTTTACCTGTACTATGTTCTGTATGTAGACAACAGTATGAATTGCTTCTCTCTAGTAGACTTCCAGTAGGTTTGCTTCTTTTATTATTGTCCTTGCAGCTTCTTAAACAATCATGTTCTTCCTTTCAACCACTCCATTTTGCTGAGGATTTCTAGGAGCAGATAGATGCCTCTTTATCCCATGATTCTCACAAAACATGTTAAACTCATTAGAAGTAAACTCTCCACCTTTGTCAGACCTCAAACATTTGATTTTCATATCCAATTCATTCTCAACCATTGCTTTAAAAGCTTTAAACTTATCGAGGGCTTCTGATTTTTCCTTAAGAAAAGTGACCCAAGTCATTCTAGAGCAATCATCAATAAATAACATGAAATACCTGTCACCTTGAAAACTCCTTACTCTTGTAGGACCACACAGGTCTGTATGCACCAACTCCAACAGTCCGGTAGATGATTGATCCTTGCTTTTGAAGCTTCTTCTTGTTAGTCGTTAGCATTTTATTTTGCACCTTTCGATGGGAAAGCAAAACAGACAGATGTGCAGTAGAACCGCTTTGAATTTGTAGGGGAAACTCCCTGTAAAATAAAACAAACTTAAAAATACAAAGTATGTACTCACAATTTACAACATTTACAATATCTTCAGGGGGTTTTTCATACTTATGCTACTGAAATGGAAGGGAAATTTGCAATCTTTTTGGTTTTGCAATGCGTAGAAAGGCAAAGACACACATTCAATAGCGAAGCAAAGATTTTTATGTTTTTTGACTAAAAACATAACCTAAGCTAAACACTTACACTATTCAACTAAATACAGAGGCTGAATAAAGCAAGTACACAATTTGGATTGATTGAACAAATTAACACCACATAATTATCAATGCCAAGACCAGATCAACTATAAGGCGATGCAAAGATACGACTTATTCCTTCAATTTCACCTGCAATGCAAAGTTTGCAAATTTGTTGAATCAACCTAACCTTTAGCACAAATAATACATTTTAATGGATATTTGGAAGCAAAATAGGCGTACTGGAATCCATTAAATGAATAAATGAGAACACAATCAGGTAAATATTGGACAAATAACAATTTAAGCAAGTAGAGGCATGAGAATTGTCATTGCTTTTATTCACTGATTGAATACAACACTGAATATTTGGATACTTGAATAATGAAAACTAGAAAGCTAATTGCTAGAAAGATTCAAAAAAAGCTGACTAACAATGAAATTGAATTCTAGAATCTGTCTCCTAAAAATCTCTTTGAAAATATTTGAAAAAGAGTCTTTTTACAAGTGCACAAATCACTTATTTATACTACTTTACAAAAAAAGCATGAGAATAAAATAATATAAATAACTAGACTACTACCCCAGTTCAACTCTAACTGATTGCATGAAATGCAATTCTTATTTATAACTAAAATAAATAATAAAATAATCCTAAAGCCATGCAAAAATCAATTAACTAATTATTGCATGTTTATTACAAATAGTTAAGTCTGGAGAATCGATAGAAATCTTTGATGAAATTTTGGGATTCTTGATGAGTTTGCAATCTTGATGACTTGAATTTGAAGATGATTCACTCTAAAAACTTTATCACCTCTAGCTCTCTTATGGGTAACTGATGAGCTTATTTCTATGTCATTCATGATAGTGCCTGCTTGCTTTCTTTTACTAAATTCACTGTGATTTTGGTGTGGGAATCACTAGTTGGTGCTTTGCATTTGCCATGATGGGCTTTCTAAAAACTTGGCACTACTGAATGTTGATGGAAAGCGTTCCTTCTTGGTGGACTTTGCAAATTGTGACCTGGTGCATAGATGAAGTTTCGAACGCGTTGAGGAGGATATTGGCACATTTTTCCATCTTGCTGACGTTGAATCTTTGGCATTGGAGGTGCTTCAATGATTTTATTTGCTTTTGAAGCATAGTTTGCCTTCTTAATTTCTGCTTGACCTACACCATTGCTTATTCCAAGAATATCAAAGAAGTCTCTAGCAGCCATCCCAATTGTCTCTGTGGCATTGAAACTCTTCCTTAATGATATAGCTCTAAATTCTTTGTTGCTAAAGACATTCTCCCTTCCATGAATTTTGAAGTGCTTGGATCTACGGATGAAGGTGTTTGAAATCCCTTTGTTGTAGTGCGAAATCTTCCGCATAAGCGTTGAATCCTTTTTTGACAATTGAACTTCCATTGATTACCGCTTTTGTTGATCATTGATCTGAGATTGGTGTGATTTATCCATAGCTGGTGTTTGAATGCAAATGGAAGACCTTTGAAATGGCGTTGATTCTTTGATGAAATGTGGTTTTCCTTCCCTTGGCGCGTTTGAAATGGCACCTCATCCCTTTGACGCGTTTAAACTCTACGTCTTCTTTTCACTGCAAGTGCATTTTGGCTTTCATGAGTGTGCTTCTACTTTTTATTCAACGCGTTTGACGCCTTCATAAGGCATTTTCTATTTCCTTCAATCTTAATTTATTTTTCTGCCTTTTACAAGGTGTGCTAGAATCTCTATGAAGTGCTTTGTGATCTTCCTGAAGCACTTTGGAACTACACGCTTTTCCTCATCCTTGTCGTTGAAATGTTTCATCGTTCCTCGCTGGTCAGATGTGCCAGTGTTATATGAAGGCATGGATTTTGGCTTGGAGGAGCACCCCACCTCACAAGCATGTGTTTTCTTCCTTCTGAAGCCTGTGAGAACGCACTAGAAGCGCTCAATCTTTAGATTGATTTGATTTATATTTTAATGCCTTTGTGCTCAAAATGCCTTTTAAAAGGTGCTTTAATTTTTTTATAAGGCGTGCATTGATTTTGATTTGCCTTATATAAGGCGTTTGCTTTTATATTTTTATATTTTTAATTTTTATGCATGCCTTTTGATTTTTAATTTTTACTTACCTTCATCGTTTTGATTTATTATTTTAATAACATTATTAATAATAATATTAAATAATATTTTTTAAATTTTAGGCTTTTTAAATTATTATCTTAATACTATCATTAATAAGAATTAATAATAATAAAAATTTTAATTATTATTTTTAAAACAATCATCACTAATAAATAAATTATTAGTAATAATAATTAAAAACAATAATATATTTTATATTTTTTTAATTTTTTGACAACAACTATGACAAATTTAATTTTAATATTATTAATAAATAATTAATAACAAATTATTAGTTATTAATTATTAATTATTAATCAACATATTAAAATTTACGAGACAAACGATAGACATTTACATTTTATGGACAAACTAGACATGATGAAAAGACACATGAATTTCGACGAGGTAACAGACAGATTTTGACTAGACCATGTTTCAGATTTGACAAGTGACACATATGAACTTGCATTATACTTTGAACTTTTTGGATGGGTACAACATTAGCTTTCCAAACTGACATTCCTTACAGACAATAGTAATAGGCTTTGTTAACTTTAGCAGATCTCTCACTGCTTGGACTGAACTTATCCTTACCAGACTATCAAAATTGATGTGACACAATCTCCTATGCCATAGCCAACTCTCACTGATCTGAGTCATAAGGCAATAACTAACACCACCTTTGAGATGATAAACATTTCCACTTGTCTTCTTTCCAGCAGCAATCATTGTTTTAGAGCTTTTTTTGATCTCACACCCATCCTGAAACATAAGATCATATCCTTTGCTACACATCTGTCCAACACTCAAGAGATTATGCTTTAAACCTTTGACATAAAGAACATCGTCAGTGTTATGCTTTCTCTTAAAACTAATTAAACCTTTTCCACAAATCTTAGCAGCTTCATCACCACCAAACCTAATTACTCCACCATCAAATTTTTCAAGTTTAATAAACTTACTCTTATCACCTGTCATATGATTTGAGCATCCACTATCAATGACCCAGTCATCCTTTTCACTCCTAGCATGAAAAGCAGCTATTACAGTGCCTTTAGGGTTAGTACATGCTTTTAGACTCTTTTCCTTCACACAGCTTCCAGAGTTAGCAGAACCAGTTTCATCTCTTATGGCAATGAATAAGCATTCATCATCATTATCATCCTCAAAATTAGATTCATCATCAGAAATGCTTGCATAGTAATTTTTCTTGAACATCCTTCCTGTGTTTTCCTTATTCTTATTTCTCAGAGCTCTATCTGGACACCTTGAAGCATAATGACCTATTTTTCCACAACTAAAACATTTAAAAGGCAACTTACCACTAAACATACCAGTACCCTTTTTCATCCTTCTCACAAAGTTAGCTTCCACTTCATCAAAGTCTTCCGGATCTGATTCAACAGTCTTCTCTGTTTTACTAGCTTTAAAAGCAGTCTCATCTTTTGCAGTTCCACTACTAGTTCCAAACCCTCTTATTTTAAAAGCAATTAGAGTGCCAAGCAACTGATCTTTGGTAAACTGATTCAAATCTTGTAATTCTTCAATAGCAGAGACCTTATGACTGTAAGCTTTAAGAAGAGTTCTAAGGACCTTCAATATCACTTCTTGATCATCTATATTCCCACCAAGTCCTTTGATGCTATTGACAACTTCATCCACCTTCTACAAGTAGCTTGTAATGTTTTCATCTTCAGACATTTGCATGGTCTCATAAGTGAGCTTCAAATTCTACATTTTAGCATTTTTAACCTTCTCATATCCTTCATAAACACTTTCCAACATTTTCCAAATCTCATTAGCAGTTTTTAAATTCACAACTTTCACCAACTCAGAATTAGTAAGTCCACTTAAGAGAGCATGTTTTGCCTTACTGTCTATTTCGGCAGCTTTGATTTCATCTTCAGAATTTATACCATTCTCAGGTTCAGTGTAATTAGACTTGACACATTTCCAAACCTCATAACAGAGAGAAATTAGAAAGGCTTCCATCCTTACCTTCCAGAGTGCATAGTCTGATCCATCAAACAAGGGAGTATCCTTCTTGTGCGACATCTCGGATCTACCTCAAGCTATTAAGCTTTCTTCGAAGGAACCTAGCTCTGATACCAATTGTTGAAGGAACAAGACAACTGAGAGGGGTGAATCAGTTGTATCAGAAATTTAAAACCCTCATAAACATAATCACATCCACATTAGTTCACTTAAACCCTTAATTTGTTATGAAGATTAAATATGAAAAGCAAACAATAGAAACTTAAACACATCAACATCATGCACAAGAGAACACCAGATTTTTACGTGGAAAACCCTAAAAGGGAAAAACCATGGTGAGGATTAGCTCACAATATAAAGTAGTATCATTACCAAATTACAAGAGGCTCACTACCCACAAAAAGAAAGGCTCACTACCAGGGACTCACAGTCCAAAAGAAGAAGAAAGAAGAAGAAAGAAGAAGAGGCTCACTGCCAAGGATGAACTAATATAATTGCATCTAACACATGCATGGGTTCAATTCTAATGAAGCACAACAAACATCACCTCCACATCTATACTGAAAGATGGTAGGCACCTTCTGCTCAATACATCCAATTGCCTAACACATGAAAGTCCTTACTACCCTGATCAACTTCACATCACATACATTATGTCCCTCATGCTCACACACACACACACAAACTCTTGACACTTATTTATACCACCATCAACCTTAAAATCAATCTCCAAGGTCGGCAACACAATCTTCAATACTTGAAATAGTCTCCAAGGTCGACAAACACACAATATTTGAATTAGGTCTGGACCTAAACATTCTACGACACAAAGGAATGAAGGCAAACCACTTTATGCCTTAGCTCAAACCTAAATCTATCCAAGCATTTTACACAAGACTCACATAAGCACCAAATCAACTCTTCAATCAACACAAACATTCAAGGTTGGCCAAACAATGTAAACATAAGGAATTCTTTATCACACACTTCCACGATCACAACCATAACTTGCAAACCATACATAGGGTTTTAACACAATCTAGAAACATCCATGAACATCTTGAAATCACTTGGAAATTAGCAAATTTATCCACAACAACTTTCACCTGAAGAAAGTTCATTGTCTACTTACAAACAACGCTGTCGAATTCTACTACATAAGAACTTGCTTTCCGGAGCACCAAATCACAAACCTTCTAGATAGAAGATAGGTAAGATCCTTATAAACATATAATCAGAATTGCAACACCTAAAACCATTCTGCAGAGGAGTGCGGAGCAAGATACTTTCTCCCAAACACCTGTGCACAACTTCAGAAACACTATCAAATATTGTTCTCAAACTGGTGAACATAACTTTCACTACACAGCAATCTGGAGCACCAAATTCTAGATTTAACATCTACAAACACTTCTCAACAACATATCCAAACTGCACACTCAGATCTCCAACATAGAAGAAATGTGGAGCAAAAACTTGAACAGTATTTTGTAAGCCAAAAGACTCCTTCAACACACTATTTCCAGTATTAATCAAATTTTCTCAAAAGCACTTGGAAACCCAGCCACATAAGCATATCCTCAATGCCTTTAGCATCTATACAAAGCATCCAAATCACCTTTTAGCAAAGCAACTAAATCAAACAATAGTAACTTCATCAGAAGACATAGTTGACACTAATGACAACACAAACGTGTTGACATCAATGACAACACTGATTAGCACATACTTGCAACAAAGCTAATATTTTAGATTTCATTATTTTTTCCAAAATAGCCATTTTAGTGATCACATAAAAATATTATACAAAGTACCTCAATACAAATTACACTATCATAATATTCCATGTGCATATATACAAATTTAATGTCACATTATTCAAATCATGCATTTCTCTGAGTTCAAGCTTCATGGTGATCTATCTAACTGCGTGGAGGAAGAGCATCATCTAGACACTTTTCCACCAACAATAGACCAACGGTCCCCCGCACACCTTCCTACGAGAAGTGGCCCTACCCTTTGTGAGGGTGACAAATAAAAGGATATGTAAAATGTACCAAAACCATCCAAGAACCAAGTGTATATAATACTAACACAATTACATGCAATCTGTCATACAACCCTAGAAACCCTCTAGCTAAGTATGATGACTAACTAACATGCAACCTTGACAGTACTATGAACCGACAATGCAAGAAGTAATTGTACTACATTGGCCAAAGCATTTGAGAAAGAAATCACATTCCAATATGGATATGTGGGTTGTATGTTCACACACTACTATCTCAACTTGACTTAATGAGAAACAACTGGTTTACTAAATATGTAATGGATCCACATCACTCCAAGCATTTCAATAAATAAAATAACCTCGTGATTTACATATCCTGTCACAAACTTTACTAATCTCCTGGTTTCATTTTACTTAATTTGAAACCAATCAAGTATGTGGTAGTACAAATAAATCACTAAACCATGACATTTTTTCACAACAGGTCAACAACCAAGCTAACAGTGATTTCACACAGTAGTAAAAGAATCATTCTTTGTCTCAATTGTATTTATCATTGTTTACTACAACATATATCCCAATGCAGAATTTGTACAATCAAATACACACACATATACTCTACAATTAACATAAATCACTGACAACAACTACAGTTCCATTGCCTTGCTACCAATAGTTAAATAATCAACATTATGACTGAGACATGTGTTAGAATGCACAGGACAACTGAGAGGCAGGGGTGAATCAGTTGTGTATTAGAACATTAAACCCTCAAAGCAATTCCAAACATCAACCTCTTAACATGCATTAGCAGAATGTAAACATATGAAGCATCAGTGCAAAGACATTCAAACACATAAGAACACCAGATTTACGTGGAAAACCTAAGAAGGGAAAAACCACGGTGAGGATTAGCTCACATATATATGAATAGCAACACCAAAAACAAATAGGCTCACTGCCCAGAAGAAAGGCTCACTATCAAAAGAAAGGCTCACTGCCAGAAGAAAGGCTCGCTACCAGAAGGACTCACTGTCCAGAAGAGAGAAGAATAGAAGAAGATTGTTATAGAGAGATTCACTATCTCAAAGCAATAGGAAAAATCCACCATTGCTACTTCTTGCCATCCACAACCTTTGGCTCACTGCCTCTAGCAACTTCAGGCAAACTAAAAATGTAGACACCTTCTACTCACTACATTCAGGAGTCATAAGCATTTAAGCGCACTCAATTCACCACCCTTGATTCACATTCACATTATCTTCTCTACCTTGCTCCACTCAACTTCATATTTCATTTATACCATCTACAACCAAGATACTAAACACTTCTGCAATAGAAAGAAGTGAAAGTAGACCATGTCAAGGGTTAGCTAGGACTCAAATCTGTATCACTAAGCTGCTCATCACATCCACAATCCATGAGGTACCTCCGCAAATAATGCAATTAGGTTAGGTCAACCAATCCTGAACTAACGACCACATCCATGCTTCTCCAAGTTCAAAACCATCATGCGGACCACAAAGAAGTATTCTAAAACATCCTCATATCTTCTCAGAATATTTAAGCATCATCATAACCTTTTGCAATACTGCCACAACCACCTGAACCAAAGCATGTCTTCATTTTGCACCTCAGGATACACTACTACTGATTACCAACACAAGAACTGAACTTGTGGAGCACCCTAACACTAGAAACTTCAAGGGAAAGTAGATATAGGAAGTATAAGCACATTCCTAGATCCATAGGACAAGAAATCTCAATGCGGAGAAATGTGGAGCAATCTCATTTCTCCTAGACAATCTTCTATATAGGCAAACACTCTGTCAAACACATCTTCCACTTCCGCATGATCCAGAACCTAAAACTTTGGATATAACACCTCTGAACATCTTTGATCAACACTTCCAAACCGTACAAGCAGATCTTTAACTATGAAGAAATGTGGAGCACAACACTGAACACACCTCTGTCACATTGCACACCTTTTTATTCAAATTTTCTCACAAGCACTTGGAAACCAAGTGAACCATTTGTTGGAGGTTGACATCAATGACAACACTAGCAAGTTTCCAACAACATGTCCTTTCATGAAGGATTTACACATTTCTGGCAAATAGTGTAAATACCTAACTGTATAGAGTTTTGCTCTATTTTTTAATCACGAGTCTATATTGGACTAAGTGCCAGTATGCTACTCTCAAGGACAAGATCATGCATATTTTTCAGTATTAAATAATGAATCCATGGTTTCCAAGATTTGAGAATTATTACTAACTGGAAGGTTGTTATAGCATGGGCTTCAAAATGCTTTCTAGACATGGGTATAATGGAAATGGTATTGGGCACATGGGATAAGGAATTAAGGTCCTCCTGGAACCTACATTATACCTTTCCACTACAAGTTTATGTTACTAACCTTCTCACCCACCTAAGTCCTTTTTTCATCATTATGTTGGTGTTTCTATGATTTATTCTTCTACAAAACCCTCTCTTTATTTACAATACATAAACTTAATTATGAGTCTTCTACTTTAGTTCCATCTTATTTATATTTCTCTTCTATTGAAGATGCTTTACTTAAGTTCTTAGGGGTATACAATGTCACTCCAACTTTCTATCATGATCATGGCTTCCCTTATAGTGTTAATTTTCAAGCATATTTCAATGAGTCTATCATGCTTATTGATGACCCAATTCTTTCTTTTGAGCCTTGTGATGACACTTCTACTATTTAATCTAACAAGGGTCATAAAACTCTTTTAGTAGGTGACCCTATTGATGTTTCTATGGATCTTACTAATTTTGATAAAATAAAATAAAATTCATGAGTGTCTTTCTCCCAAATAATTTTCATCCCGTTCACAACTCCTACATGACTTTCCTAATCTTTTTGCATGGACATACAAGGATATTCCCAATATAGTTAAGAAGGTTATAATTTAGAATATTGTTCTTTATCTTGATGCTAAGATAAGCCAGTTAAACAAAAGATTTAAAATTCATCCTAAGGTGGCTCTCACGGTCAAGGATAAAATATAATATCCCTTAAAAGCTAGTTGTATTTACCCTATTGACTATTCCCGTTGGATTTCTAATATCGTCGATGTGGCCAAACTTGATGGTCACATTCAAATTTGTAATGATTTTTCTTACATAAATAAGGCCTCTCCTAAAGATTATTTTTCTCTTCCAAATATTGATATGATTGTTGACTCAACTATCATACTTGCTCTTCTTTCATTCATGGACAATTTTTAGGTTACAACCAAATTCTTATTAATCCCCTTGATCAATATAAAACATCTATTACTGTTGAATGCACAAGACAACTAAGGAGGGGGGGTGAATTAGTTGTAACTTATAATTCCAAAACCCTCAAACACATTTAGATCCACATCAATTCAATTAACCCTTAAATTCTTATGATGATTAAGCATGAAAGCAAATAACAGAAACTGAATCAACTCAACATCAAACACAAGAGAACACCAGATTTATGTGGAAAACCCAAGAAGGGAAAAATCATGGTGAGGATTAGCTCACAGTATAAAATAATATCAACACCGAAAAATAATAGGCTCACTGCCAAAGGGCTTACTGCCCAAAAGAAAAGGTTCACTGCCAAGGCTTACAACCAAAATAGAGAAGAAGATAGAGAAGATTGTTACAAGGAGAAAACTATCTCAATGCAACAGAGAATTCCACCGCAACACCATCAACATCTTTGCAGTCATACTGAAGAATTGTAGACACCTTCTGCTCACTGCATCCAGTAATCTAACACATGAAAGCTTGTACTGCACCACACATTCAACCACATTGTTATTCACATCACATTCATCGTGCACACACTCGATCACTATCCCTTGACACTTATTTATATTGTCTTCAACCTTGAGAACATTCTCCAAGGTCGGCAAGTCACCTTAACCCAGAAAATTCAAATTAGGTCAAGACCTAAACATTCCCACAGTGTAAAGGAATGAATGCAGACCACACCACACCTTAGCTCATACCTAAATCCTATAGTGCCCCTCCATTCTCACGTTGGATGAGCAGGTGGTCAGGCTAAGGAGCATGAAGAAGAAGGTAAAATACTTGGAATACTTAGGGTATGATAGACATGTTGATGGTAGGCTTACTGTTATGATGTAGTTGATGACACTCATTGATGTTTACTATGATGACACTGTTGATACTTTATGATTAGTACATTATGCTAATGTTGTGATCAGTTATGGGTTAATTGATTATGTAGATTAGTTTTACTATGTGATTTATGCAACAATCTGACTAGGTGTTAGCTGGTTGTTTAGTTACTAATGAACCTATTTAATGTGGATATTTGTGATGTGTTTTGTGAAGGGACAGTGTAGTATTACTCATAATGAGTACGCTACTACGCTGTGATTCCCTGTCACTATGTGTCTATTTGGATGATTATATATATGTTTGTATTCGATACTTTTGTTTGTTGCAGGTTGCATGTACCAGGCGTCAACTCTACCTGAATTGGCAGGTCTGAGCGTGCCTTCATACCAATGGAAGTTGTGGAATGGAGATGACATGAGGTCCCTTAGTTGACATCATTCTCGATGAGGATGAGTTCTCAGTCTCGAGTTTCATCAGTTTGGTCGATTTGTGCATGACTGTGAGTCTCTGTTATTCTTTGGTATGTTGTTGTTGGTGAATGTTTGGTATGTAGTTTTAAATTGTCTATTGTTGGTTTATTGCTTCAATATTTTGTTGAATAAATAATGCTAATTTTGAGGAATATTAAATATTGTTTTCAAATAGAAATTAAATCAATAATTTTAATAGATAATAATAATAAAAAAATAATAGATAAATTATAAATATTTAATATCTTATTACATGAATAAACACTCTTTTGTTAAGTTAGATTAGACAACATTTTGGTTGGTTGTAAATGTTAAAAATAGCAAATTGTTAGATAGTGTTACTTGCAGAAGTTATGGCCTTTATGAGAGGAATCTTCTAGAGGATTTTGGAGGATTTTCTCTCTAAAAATAGATAAGTTTTGGGCTTTTAATGGGGGGATTCGGTATCTTCTTCTACTACTTCATGAATCATGGGAAAAAAAGCAGAAACGGGGGAAAAAGGCAGGAATTTGGGAAAAAACACCATAGATTTCTGGTATGTAATTTATTTGAAATATTCTTGTTTCTGTTGTAAATGAAAGAAATTTAATGGGGTTTGTTTATATCTGTGTTTTGGGCCATTGTTGGGATTATATTTTGAGCTTGGTCTATGGATTCCCCATTATTTTGCCTCTCATCTGTTAGGACATAGCTACCTCAAGAAATCTTGTCTGTATCTGCGGAACGCACTAGATATGCCCTGTTATGCTTGTTTTTTTTCACATGCTACATTTAGATCTTAATATGTGTATCTTTTCATTCGATAATTCTTCATTAGGATGTTTCTTTGGTTGCCTATACCAACCATTGCATCTTGTCGCTTGTCAAAATTATATTTCTTCTCCAATCGATTTATATCTACCTCTCTTTTTCTCTAAGGCTGTCTGTTTCCTTATCAGCCTTGTATAGCGTCTCATTTTTACATACATGTCTACTAGAACATTTCCACTGGTAAGATAAATAGTTCAATGCAAACTTGCAACAATGTGACATGGAGTTCGCTTGCTTTCACTATTTGCACGCATGACTTCCTTAGCGATCCAACTATGTCTGTTTTAAAACTGCAACTTCTTTCATTTGATGGATGTCCATACCTTGATCCAAGGCTCCCTTTAGTGCAAGTTAGAGGGATGCTAGAAATATTGGGGAGTTTGGTTATACACCTACCAATTACATTGTTTGGAAGTCACTAAATCCATTTCAACAAATCCATTTTTATACATATCCTGCAATCATTGCATTCCAAGAAATGACATCTCTTTAAGGTATCCTGACATATAGTTCACAGGCTTTTTCTATGCATCTGATTTTAGCATATTTTTTTATTAGGGTATTTGCAATTACAATGTCATGTTTTCTTGAAAGTTTTTAAAGCCTTTTCAACAAACCATTCTATGCATAAACCGTGGTTATTGCATTTCATGAGATAATATATCTTTGAGGCATTTTCACAAATAGTTTGCTGATTACGCTTGCCAGTTGCAATTGTCTAAAAGTTTTTAAAGTTGTTTCTACAAATCCATTTTGTGGCCATCCTAACATTGTTGCAGATTGAAGACCACATTTTCTTGAGGCATTTTGTCAAGAAGTTCTCACGCCTTGTCTATGCTTTGAAATTTTACATGCATGTCTAGAACGATGCTTGCACTTTCAAATCACCTCAAAATCTTGCATTTTGATATGCTCACAATAGTTATTAAGCTAGCAAAGTTTGTGGGTTTTGGCTTTGCTACTATCATTTGCTTTTACTTGAAAGTTTCTAAAACCTTTTGAACTAATCCATTTTATGCATATCTGTAATTATTGCATGACATTCTTTTGTGTCTTTTTGTCAAATAGTTCAGGTGCCTTGTCTGTGCTATTAAATTTTGTTAATGTGTCTTAGACTCAATTTTTTTTAAATATTTATGTATAAATTACACTTTGGTTTTTAATGAATCTTAATAGGTCCATTTCAATATCAAAGTTTATGAGAAATAAGTATATATTTTGCTTCTATGTGAAAGCTTAAGAGTAATTCACCCATTAGGTTATAAGAATATGATATACAATCCCACCGCCACTAGTTTTTTTTAGAAAATAGAATATAGTTATGAGTATTCCAGAATCACAGAAGGAAGCTGGTTAAATATGAAGCTTATTCGATGGAATTAAAATAGTATCTATTATGTTTTCAAATCCTATTATTAGAAAAATGTTTAAATAGTTAACATAGCTAATTCATATGATTCTCAACTGCAATGGAATCATAATTTTTTTTACCGAGTCTCATCAGGCTGAGCTTAAACAAGCGATTTATAAAAAATCACATGGTTCTGTATATAATTGATATTTCTAGGGTGAGTGTTTAAGTACTTCCCAAACACTTGACCAACTAAATATCTGTATCTGATAAAGCATTGGCCTTCTATAATGATCATATTTACAAGTAGCAAATTGGCATAGAGGGAGAAAGCACCTAAATCAATCATGTCAATAATTCCCAAACCATTTATACAACTACCACCACCACTAAGATCATGCAAAATCTGTGTTGCACAATCTTTCTGCCAAATGGTTGTATAAGTTGTCTAGTCACTCTCTCAACCGTAGCTTTTTATCTAATTTTTGGTTTTAGCTACCATTTCATATCAGACCCCGAAGTTTTGGTTGTAGTAGAAATGCTTGCAGTATCATTAACCTATTTTAACAATTTTAGTTGAGAACACAAAAAAGGTGCATGAAACATTACGTTTTATTATAGTCTTCAAATAAGCAAATTCAAAGATCCCAAACAGGATAACTCGAACTCATAGGAAGTAGCAACTATAATCTTCTCTTGGATTCAACTCTACATGTCCCTACTTTGGTTGTCACCCCCCTTAAAAAAAAAACATTGATTGAGGTATATGTTGGCAAGAGACACTACTAGGCATGATAGGTGTTGTCATTGATGGCAACTAAGATCATCCCAATCATTCGCATAACATAATTTGTTCACACGGGAAGTCAGAATTAGAATTGTCTAAGTCCGAGCAAGCAGGAACAGAGCAGGTGACAGGGTCCGGTATCTTGGTCTGGATCTCTTCGGTGGAAAGGCATGGTTTGTTGCGGATCTGAGGTAGTTGTAAGCATTATCAAGACACTCTAAATCTAGAGTTTTGTTCTCTGGAGATGAAGGACTCAAAAGATATTAGCTTCTGAGTATCAGGTTTCAATTTGTCAGAACAGACAGAAGAAGAACAGGCCGACCTTGTAAATGATCTTAAATTCAGATGTATAGAAGTTGTTTATTGGACAATTGGTGATTATCAGTCATGGTAGCTAACATGATTGATGATTTGCAAGTGCAAGTTTTGGTCCACATCTCATATTATGTATGGATCTAGCCGACAGAGTAGAGTACTCAACAAAGTTCTAAATGTTCTTGAAGCTGACTGGTAAAATGATTGTAGATCATGTTGTGGATATATATAGCTAATGGAATTGAATGATTTTGAAGAGATGTGTGCGAAGAAGATGAAAATGTGAGAAGAGCAGAAAATCTAAGGTGCAAATGAAGGCAGAGCAATAAGAAGAGCAAGTAAAGATGAAATGTGTAAGATCAATTTTTGCACTTAACTAGAACTGAAACTCTTGCATGGGTAGATGCTATTACTGCAAGTATGGGCCTAACCGGTGTTGTCATTGATGTCAACATACTCTTGTTGCATTGATGATAAGGATTGGATGAGCTGTATGCTGAGGATATTGAGAAAATTAGTCCTTTCAGGAACAGAGAAGAACAGTGAAGATAGTGAGGTAAAGATCCCAGCAAAGATGAAGATCAGAGGATGCGCATCAAAGGGTTTGTAGATATGTGTCTTAAGATGACCCAGTAAAGATTTCAGAGGTTCGCATGAAGATCTGAAGAAGTTATGGCCACTTAAGTGAAACTAGTTCTGGCAGGTGTTCAGAGGTGACAGAGTGACACAGATAGGTCCGGTGAGATCCGGAAATACAACATCTTGTTCTGCGGATTTGGTGGAGTGTTTAGGAAGTCAATGTGAATCGACAACTCAATTGGTTCATGGTCTGAAGGTCTGCAAGCATCTATTCCAATATGACAGTGATGTCAGATTGTGTTCTTGAGGTTCCGGATGAAGGAGAGAATGATTTTAGTAAGCAGAGGTAGTGTGGATGTTCTTGGTGATTCAGGCAAGCTTGTGGAGGTCTTTGGATTGTGTCCAGTTCGTGTTGGTGGTCCGCATTGAAGATTGAGCTCGTAATTGAAGAATTACTTCCAGATGATGATGTTCTTCCCAAGTCAGGCTGACCGGATGAGTTACACATCCTGCAAATGATCTTGAAGATGTTCTGTGAAGAATGGTGTGTTCCTAAAGGTATATTAAAGTCTCAGATCTGTGTGGCCGACAATGTGTTGATCCATGTGAAGTCTTTTGTAATTAGTCATGTTGTATTTATGTATTTGCTCTGTAATGTATGCCGATTTGGATGATTATCCCTAAGTCGATGTCTTGTATAAATAAGGAGTTGTAAAGTCATATCAAGGGTGTCATGTCGAGATTAGAGAGTGGTAGAAAGGAGGAGAGTGAAAGGTAGAGCAGAAGTATTGGGCTTAAATGGAACTGACTCAAGTATGGTGAAGATGCTATTCTTCAGTTCAAGTATGTAATACTTATTATTCTGTAGACAGTGTGTCTCCTGTAGGCAGTGGGCCTCTTATGAGCAGTGTGCTAGGGTAGTGAGCCCTAATTGGCATGTGCCATTTTGTTCTTTCTATTATTTTAATAGAGAATACAATCTTAGGTTAGTCACCCAGTGGTTTTTCCCTTAACCGAGTTTTCCACGTCAAAATCTTGGTGTCATATTTGTTAATGTGTTTCTGCTTTTGAATTGTTGCATTATGCTTCCATGATTGATTTATTATTATGCTATTGAATTAAGAAAAGGATTTAAGTGATTAATTGCAAAAAAAATTTGGACAACTGATTCACCCCCCCCTCTCAGTTGTCTGCCCTGAATCTAACAATTGGTATCAGAGCTAAGTTCCTCTAAAAGAAGCTTAACCGCTTGAGGAGATCCAGAATATCATCCTACAAGAAGGATAGTCTGAGGTTTGATGGAACCAATTTCACTATTTGGAAAAGTCGCATGGAATGCCACTTGCAATGTATGGGAATGCAGTATTGGATCGTGGCTTTAAAGAAGTATGATCCTCCACAGAATGGTCCGCGTATCGTAGATGAAATCAGAGATGCTGAAAATAATCTGCGGACTAAAGAAGCTCTTCTAAGTGCCTTATCTGATTCAGAGCTGGCAAATGTTATTGATCTAAAAACTGCATATGAGATTTGGCAAAAACTGGAACTTCTGCATGAAGGAGACAAGTATGTTAAATGTGCCAAGCTATAGAGTCTGAAAGGAAAATTTGAAAACCTAAAGATGAGAGGAGATGAAAATATCACTACATTTATGCCAAGAGTAAATGAGCTTGTTTGTGGCATTAGATGTGCTGGTGGAATCTTGGATGAAGATGAGATTGTTGGCAAAGTTCTTAGATCCCTTCTTGATTCTTACAAATATAAGGTTGCTTCTATTGAAGAATTCAAATCCTTTTCAGGTATCACGAGAGATCAATTGGTTGGTAAACTGGCTGCATTTGAATTGACCGAGTATGGAGATGTCTCCCCCAAGACTGAATCTGCATTCAAAGCTAGTGCCTCTATAAAAGGAAAACAAAAGTTTGATCTGGGAGAGAACTCTTCAAAGAAACTATCATGGTATGAAAAAGAAAGAAAAGACCTAGAAGAAGATGAAGCAGAAGCTGCTCAATTTGAAGCCCTTATTGCAAAAAGACTGCTAAGAGGATCCGGTAAGTATGAGGGCAAGTTGCCTTTTAAATGTTTTAATTGCAACAAGATTGGTCATTTTGCCTCAAGGTGTCTGGAAAGATTTTCAAGACCAAATCCTAACAAATCAAGGTTCCAAAAGAAA
The DNA here is from genome assembly GCA_027924645.1 of Cunninghamia lanceolata. Lineage (NCBI taxonomy): Eukaryota > Viridiplantae > Streptophyta > Pinopsida > Cupressales > Cupressaceae > Cunninghamia > Cunninghamia lanceolata. The sequence continues at coordinate 11,916,442 of BSBN01001189.1, read as the reverse complement.
TGTTACTATGTTCATGAAGATGATGATGATAAAGGAGTAATAGATGATGAATCAGAGACAAGAAACAAATCTGGAAGTGACTGGGTGTTTATTGCCATCAAGGAAGAAGATCCAATTCCCTCTGAATCTAACAATCATAAATTTGTAGAAAAAGGTCTGGCTGCCCAAGTTGAAGAAAAGGATGATTGGGTCATTGACAGTGGATGCTCCCACCATATGACAGGTGACAAAAATAAGTTCATAGATTTGGAAAGGTATGAAGGAGGAGTGGTAAAATTTGGTGATAATTCTGCTAGCAGAATCAGAGGTAGAGGAACTATTTCTTTTGATGGAAAGAACAAAACTAGTAATGTATTGGATGTTGAAGGCTTGAAGCATAATCTTCTTAGTGTTGGACAATTGGTGGACAAAGGCTATGATCTCTGATTCAAAAATGGTAAATGCAAGATCTTTGAAAGTTCCAGAACAGAGATTGCATCCGGTACTCAGACTAAAGGTAATATCTTCCACTTGGTTGGTACTAGTAAAAGTTGCTTATTTGTTCAAATTGATCAGAGTTGGTTGTGGCATAGGAGAATGTGTCATGTGAATTTTGATAATATCATCAAGATAAGCAACGCTTAGGCTGTAAGAGATCTTCCAAGACTGGTGAAACCTACTAATAGTTTGTGCAAAGAATGTCAGTTGGGTAAGTAGAGCAGAGTCACATTCAAAAGTAAAGAACAGTCTTCTACCAGATTATTAGACTTAATTCATACTGATCTATGTGGTCCGACAAGAATCAGGAGTGTGCAAGGTGATAGATACTTCATGTTATTAATTGATGATCACTCTCGGATGATGTGGGTAACTTTTCTGAAAGAGAAATCTGAGGCTCTTGAGAAATTCAAAATATTCAAGGCTATGGTAGAAAATGAAACCGGATTGAACATAAATGTCTAAGGTCTGACAAAGGTGGAGAATTCACATCCGGTGAGTTCATAGAATTTTGTGAGAAACATGGGATAAAAAGACAGTTATCTACTCCAAGGACACCACAGCAGAATGGAGTAGTGGAGAGAAAGAACCAGACCATCAAGAAGCATCTAGAACCATGATGATGGAAGCAAATATTCCTCAGATCTATTGGAGAGAAGCTGTAAGCACTGCAGTCTATACTCTCAATCGAGTACAAATTAGAAGCAATACCGGTAAGACTCCTTATGAACTTTGGTTTGGAATCACTCCCACTGTGAAGTATTTTAGAGTCTTTGGTAGCAAATGTTACATTAAAAGAGATGAAGATCTAGGAAAATTTGATGCTAGAAGTGATGAAGGAATATTCTTGGGTTATTCTACTCAAAGCAAAGCATACCGGTGTTATAACAAGAGATTGAGGAAGAATGTAGAAAGTACAAATGTGAATGTTGATGAAGGTATTGAAAAATCCTCAAGGTTTTATGAATATGATGAAGATGATCAGAATGATGTTTTGATCCAAGGAGTCCAAGCCCCTTCTGAAATTCAGATTCAAACTGATCCGGTGAATCAGGAAGAAGAGATAAGTTTGAATGAACCTGTGTAAGAAATAGAAGTGCAAGTCCCAAAATTTCCAAGTATGTAAAACTAAAGCACTCTGAAGACCAGATCATAGGTGATAAAAGAAAAGGTGTTCAAACAAGAAGAAGGATTGCTCAAGATTCAAAATAGTATTGTCTGATTTCAAAAATTAAACCTAAGACAGTGAATGAAGCATGCAATGATGAAAACTGGACTAAAGCAATGGAGGAAGAGTTGATGCAAATTGAGAAAAATCACACTTGGGATCTTGTTCCTAGACCTAAAAACAAGAATGTGATTGGAACCAAATGGGTCTTCGGGAATAAACTGAATGAAGATGGTGAAGTAGTCAGAAACAAAGCTAGATTGGTCTGCAAAGGTTACTCCCAAGTTGAAGGAGTTGATTTTGAAGAAACTTTTTCTCCGGTGGCAAGAATTGAAGTAGTCAGATTATTTCTTGCCTTTGCTACTTTCAAGGATTTCAAAGTATATCGATGTCAAGTCTGTCTTCCTGAATGGTGACTTGGAAGAAGCAGTTTACATTGAGCAACCAAATGGATTTCAATTGTCTGATCATGGTGATATGGTCTGCAAGTTGAAGAAAGCACTGTATGGACTTAAACAAGCCCCAAGAGCCTAGTATGAAAGATTGGATAAGCATTTTTTGAAGATTGGTTTCAATAAAGGTATTGCTGACAGTAATTTGTACTTCAAAATTGATCATGAAAATGTCTTGATTGTTGAAGTGTTTGTTGATGATATCATTTTTGGAGGAAGAGATAGTTTGTGCAAAACTTTTGCAAATCAAATGAAAAGTGAATTTGAAATGTCCATGTTTGGGGAAATGAATTTCTTCTTGGGTTTGCAAATCATTCAAACAAAGAAAGGAATCTTCATTTCTCAGACCAAATATGTGAAAGTATTGTTGAAGAAATTTGGGATGGAAGACTCAAAACCAATGAGTACTCCCATGGCAACCGGATGTAAATTGAGCAAAGATGATGACTCTCCTAAGGCTGATCAGAAAAAGTACAGGTTAATGATTGGAGGATTATTGTATCTCACTCAAACTAGACCTGACATTATGAATGTTGTTGGTCTTGTTGCTAGATTCCAAGTTGATCCTAGAGAATCTCATGTCATGGCAATCAAGAGGATTTTTAGATATCTAAAAGGGACAGTTGAGTATGGTTTGTGGTATCCTAGAGATCAGGATTTCTCTCTTCATGAATATACAGATGCAGATTGGGCAGGAGATGTGGATGACCGAAAGAGTACCAGTGGTGGAGCATTCTTTTTGGGAAAGAGATTGGTTTCTTGGCTGAGCAAGAAACAAGAGGCAATATCTCTGTCCACTGCAGAAGTAGAATATATTGCAGCAGTAGGTAGTTGCACTCAAGTATTGTGGATGAAGCAAATGCTAAGAGATATCAGAGTGGAGTATGAAGAACCTATCACAATCTTCTGTGATAATTCAAGTGCAATAAATATATCAAAGAATCCAGTGTTGCATTCAAAGACTAAACATATATCTATCAAGTTTCACTTTTTGAGAGAGCAAGTGAACAAGAATGAAGTCAGATTGGAGTTTGTGCCTTCCAAGGATCAGATTGAAGATATTTTTACTAAACCTCTACCTAAGGACTCTTTTGAGTATCTCAGGGAGAAGTTAGGGGTTATTACCCCTCCGGTTCTGAATTAAGGTGCATTGATGTGCATCAGTCCGGTGGATCTCATAGTCATATCTTGTGATCCGGATTGATGATGGGAAGCTGCTACTCAGGAGGAGCAGCTAGTATGATTCTGAATTGATGCAAGTATGTGCCCTTTGCCATTGATGTCAAAGGGGGAGAGAAGAGATGTGAAAAATAAGTGGTTATTGATCAAAGGGGGAGCAATAAAGGAAGAGAAGACATGTGAATGGTTGTTGTTGATAGGGGGAGTTGTGTCAATAAGGAGAAGTTTTTATCTTGATGGTTAAAATAGTTGGGGGAGTAGTAAAGGAAGAGAAGACATGTGAATGGTTGTTGTTGATAGGGGGAGTTGTGTCAGTAACGAGTTATTGTCTTGATGGTTAAAATAGTTTTTCACATCATATGTTGCCATCAATGACAAAGAGGGAGATTGTTGCAAGTATGGGCCTAACCGGTGTTGTCATTGATGTCAACATACTCCTGTTGCATTGATGATAAGGATTGGATGAGCTGTATGCTGAGGATATTGAGAAAATTAGTCCTTTCAGGAACAGAGAAGAACAGTGAAGACAATGAGGTAAAGATCCCAGCTAAGATGAAGATCAGAGGATGCGCATCAAAGGGTTTGTAGATATGTGTCTTAAGATGACCCAATAAAGATTTTAGAGGTCCGCATGAAGATCTGAAGAAGTTATGGCCACTTAAGTGAAACCAGTTTTGGTAGGTGTTCAGAGGTGACAGAGTGAAACAGATAGGTCCGGTGAGATCTAGAAATACAACATCTTGTTCTGCAGATTTGGTGGAGTGTTTAGGAAGTCAATGTGAATTGACAACTCAATTGGTTCATGGTCTAAAGGTCCGCAAGCATCTCTTCCAATATGATAGTGATGTCAGACTGTGTTCTTGAGGTTTCAGATGAAGGAGAGACTAATTTTAGTAAGCAGAAGTAGTGTGGATGTTCTTGGTGATTCAGGAAAGCTTGTGGAGGTCTTTGGATTGTGTCTAGTTTGTGTTGGTGGTCCGCATTGAAGATTGAGCTCGTAATTGAAGAATTACTTCCAGATGATGATGTTCTTCCCAAGTCAGGCTAACCGGATGAGTTACACATCCTGCAGATGATCTTGAAGATGTTCTGTGAAGAATGGCGTGTTCCTAAAGGTAGATTGAAGTCTCAGATCTGTGTGGACAACAATGTGTTGATCTGCGTGAAGTCTTTTGTAATTAGTCATGTTGTATTTATGTATTTGCTCTGTAATGTATGTTGACCTGGATGATTATCCCTAAGTCAATGTCTTGTATAAATAAGGAGTTGTAAAGTCATATTAAGGGTGTCGTGTCGAGATGAGAGAGTGGTAGAAAGGAGGAGAGCGAAAGGCAGAGCAGAAGTATTGGGCTTAAATGGAACTGACTCAAGCATGGTGAAGATGCTATTCTTCAGTTCAAGTATGTAATACTTATTATTCTGTAGACAGTGTGTCTCCTGTAGGCAGTGGGCCTCTTGTGAGCAGTGTGCTTAGGCAGTGAGCCCTAATTGGCATGTGCCATTTTGTTCTTTCTATTATTTTAATAGAGAATACAATCTTGGGTTAGTCACCCCGTGGTTTTTCCCTTAATCGAGTTTTCCACGTCAAAATCTTGGTGTCATATGTGTTAATGTGTTTCTGCTCTTGAATTGTTGCATTATGTTTCCATGATTGATTTATTATTATGCTACTGAATTAAGAAAAGGATTTAAGTGATTGATTGCAAGAAAGTTTTGGACAACTGATTCACCCCCCCTCTTAGTTGTCTACCCTGAATCTAACAGTTATTTATTAGTTCAAAATCTCTGTTATTCTCTTGTAATCTTTCTGTAGGTAGTGAGCCTCTATTTGAGCAGTGGGCTTTGGGCAGTGAGCTCGAATGCATGTGCATTCTCATTTGTAAAAATACTTTTAACAGGGTATTAATTTTTGCGGGTTAACCCCCACCGTGGTTTTTCCCTTAACCAGGTTTCCACGCTAAAAATCTTGGTGTCAAGTGTGTTATTTATGATTCTTCTCATGTGTTATTGATTCATGCTTAATGTTTATTTGATTGTAAGTTGTAAAGGAAGATTAAAGGCAGAAAAGTTTAAATTGTGTGACAACTGATTCACCCCCCTCTTAGTTGTCCTGACTCATTCCAACAGTATATAGTTATAGAAATCGAATGGTTCATCTGATTTTTATTATCTTAGAGGAAAATGCTTCATCTTCCCTACTCGCAAGTGTACACAAGTGTTTATGATTGTGCAAATCATTGCTGACCAAGGAAACACGCCATCTCACGAAGATTCTACTTATGTGCAAGACTTCTGCCTGCACAAACTTTCATTTTACCCATCAACGCCAAGTGCATAAGATCTTATTGTGAGTAAACCCAATATATAAGATGTTTAGACCTCAGGTTGCTATCTCCTTCTGGTAGGGAGAGTTTTGTGATTTAAAACTAAGGAAGGAAAATGTTTAGATTAGAATGTCTTGAGAGTTTTTACTAGGATTAGAAGTAAGGTCAGAATTGGTCTTTTATCTACCATTATCACAATCTTATTTCACTTTTCAAATTTGAACAAAGTAAGGTTTGACATGATTTGATTGAGGATAATGCTAGGTAGGAAGTGGATTAGTTTATTTATCTTTAGCATCAATTATCAATGAGAATATTTAAAACAGGTTGGTATTATTAATGGACATAGCTTTGTACTAAATTAGGCAATTATATTGTTTTCTTGAGTTATTTAGGATAAGTTGTAATACTAAGCCAACCCTTACCTAGATGAGGTAAGGTATCCTTATTTAAAATTGTATAGAGTGGATCCTTTTGGAGCTAAGTCTTTAGTTTGATGTGTGTGTGTGTGTGTGTGTGTGTGTGTGTGTGTGTGTGTGTGTGTGTGTGTGTGTGTGTGTGTGTGTGTGTGTGTTTAGATGTAGATTCCATATTGTTAATTGGAAATCTTAAACTCAATTTTAGAGCAATGGAGGATATTAGATTTTTAGATAGGATTAGATGTTCAAGTGGAAAATGATAATGTTTAATTTTTGTCCTTTGGGTAGAGAGAGGATCTCATCCTTCCTTGAGATAGCTAGATTTACTCTAGAAAAGCATATCTTTGAGATTAGCTTAGTTTTGTCATATGACTGTATAGATAATTTATACCTTCTCAATGGGGAGAGTTTCTAATCTTGAATTTATTATGAGAATGATACTAGATTAGTAGAACATTTCAAATGAGAAATAGTTTTCTTTTTACCACTTGCTAGAATATAAGTATACAGAACTTTGATGTAAGTACTTTTGTTATAGTAGCTAGAATATTATTAGTCTGCATTGTAGAGATAGATTTACTTTATGTATGATTAGAAGATAGATCATGGTTGGATTAATGTTACATTCATTAAGATCCATAATTGGTGTATCATTTAACATGTTGCATTTGTGGTTTTGTTATTGAAGTATTGATGAGGGATTTTGGTCTATGATGTGCTTCAGAAAGTGAATGTGATGTGTGATCATTGCGTTTTTAATAGTGTCATGTGTTGTGTTATTTGGGAAAAGTGGTTTCCAGAGGCCTAGGAGGGTGTGATTGTGTGGGGGTTGACTATGTGTGTATCTTGTGAGTTGAATGAAATGCTTTCTTGAAATATGGTTTCTTATTTATGTTGGAATGATACATGTGCAAGATGGTTTGTGCCTTGCTCAGTGTACCTATATATGTGATTATATTAACTATGCAAGAAGGTAAATGCCTTGCATTGTATTGGAGCACTTGATTGTTGTAAGATGGTAAAAGTCTTGCTTGATGGATAGGGTTTTCTAGATGCAAGTAGGGGAGTGGCTTTCAATGTGGGGCCAGGGCCCAAAGTGGCTAGCTAGGATAACCCATTAGAAGTTGGTAATCAAGTGATAATATAATTAATGAATTAAGGGGTTGGGTAGTTAAATCACATTAATCAAGATAAAGCATGCCTCACTCATGGCTCAAGTACTCGTTTAGGCTTGAGATGAGATGAGAAGGCCTGGAATGGCAAATCAACTACCTTGTCCTCATGAAAGGTATGTTGGTTTTGCATGAGTTTGTATGGGGGCCGATGGTCGGGAGAGGCTGCCAGAATAACCCAGGATGGGGGCCGGTGTCTAGGAAGACCTGCCAGGATAACCCATGACAAGCTATGTGATGACACTCCTCCCTATTGCAGTCTAGCACTCCCTAGTTGTATTTTCCTCCTTTAGTTGTGTGAGTGCCTCTGGAAGTGCATGTTAAGTGTGTAAGTGATGTTTTGAGTCACTTGTGTTGTTCTTATTGATCTGTGTTGTATTGGAGTCATGTGTAGTCCTTGCACTCATTAGCCTACTGTCTGCTTGATTGTTTGTTTAGTGGGACCTCATTGTTATCTCCTAGCACGGGGGTGGACCTCAGGGTTCCACATGGTCGGGTGGATGTGCAATATTCCATTGGTTTTCTGGTGCCGTGGTTCGTGGATGTATCTCTCGTAGCGGATTCCAGTTTGCACCTGTATTTGAAGACAATTATTTGTACTATTTGCATCTAGATCTATGTATCAGTGGAATTCATTATGTAATTTGATGTATTCAGAAAAAGAGCTTTTGTAACAATGAAACTATGTCTTTCCTCTTGTAAGATAAACTATTTTGTACTTGTAATCTTAGTGCAAACTTCTTGATGTATCTAGATGTCGTAATGAAAGATGCTAGTTTGATTCAGTTGGTTTATTTGATTAAACTATGTATGTAGTTGATTGTTGTTATATTTCAATAATGCAGCTATGTAATCCCTAGAGATGTTAGTTTAACTTGTTGCTATTAGACCATGTTATGCTTTGTTATCATTACTTCTATTTAAAATAAAAAATAAAAAAATTGCCCTTTTTATTACTTAGTTAAACTTTCCTCTAGGGTTGCATGGTGGGGCATTACAAATCCACTCTTACATGTTACTCCACGCTTCCACAATCACCAAGGCACAATCGCAAGTAGTGTAAACAACCAAGTTGGCCAAACTTGTGTTAACACTATGAACTTTTAAGTACATGCTTTCTCAAAGATCAAAAGACAACTTTCGGACCACGCACCAAGCTTGAACATGATCTAGAGGCATCCACAAGTACCTGAAAACCAACAAATCCTTTCACAACTTTCACCTGACAAAAGTTCACATCGGAGCACTCAAACAACTCTGTCATACACTGCAACTCAAGAAATCAACTTGTAGACTACCAAACCATGAACAACTTGAACTAAAGCGATATATAAGCATTATAAGCACAAATCCAGAACCGCAAAGCCAGAAACAAATCTGTGGAGAAATGCGGAGCAAAACAGTTTCTCCCAGACACCTCTGTAACACTCAAAAACATAGTCCACACACTAGTGAACACAAATTCCTCTGCACAATGAACCAGAACACCAAATTTGGAATATAACATCTCTTAACAACATATCCAAACTGTAAAGACAAATCTTCAACATAGAGGAAATGCAGAGCAAAACCAGAATACCACTCTATAAACCAAAATGCCACTTCAACACATTGTTTCCTTTATTAATCAAATTTTCTCAAAAGCACTTGGAAACCAACCAACAAAAACATATTATTGACATCTTCAGCACCTCTTCAAAGCAACCAAATCATCTTTAGCAAAGCAACTCAACCAAACAACTCATACCATTGCAACAACCTCATCTCTGCTCAACCAGTTAACACTAATGACAACACCAAGCTAACATGTTGACATCAATGACAACACTAACTGCATATACTTGCAACAATCTCCCCCTTTGTCATTGATGGCAACACATGATGTGAAAAACCATCAAGACAACAATATCCTCAATACTATGTTTCATACAAACTCATTTCCTTTCTCTTTCTCTCCCCTTCAACTTGCTACTCTTTTCCTGATAACTGACTCTCTCTTTTCTCTCCTTTTTCACATTACTCTCTCTCCCCCTTTGACATCAATGGAAAAGGGCTTCATATTTCTCTTTCTCATACTTGTACCTGCTCACCACTGCTCTGTCACATCTTTTCTTTTATTGTTCATCATACTCCCCCTTAGAAGCAACCAACATTAGAACTTACTCCCCCTGACTGCCACAACCATCATGACCACTACTTGCTTCCCCTGAGAGATAGCCTCCAGCATCAGTCCAGAATAAAGAATGAATCTTGAAATTCACTAGACTGATGCATCACCTTATGCATCTAGTTCAAAGAAGGAGGGGCAATAACCCCTTACTTCTCCTGGAGATACTCAAATGTATCATTAGGAAGAGCCTTGGTGAATATATTAGCAAATTGATCCTTTGTAGGCACATACTCAAGCTTCACTTCATTCTCTGCAACATTCGCTCTCAGAAAGTGATACCAAATTGATATATGTTTTGTCCTTGAATGCATCATCGGATTCTTTGAAATGTTAATAGCACTTGTATTAGCACAGGAGATTGGAATAGGTTCATCATATACAACTCTAATATCCTTCAAGGTTTGCCTCATCCACAACACTTGTGTGCAACAAGATGCTGCAGAAATGTATTTTGCCTCTATAGTAGACAAAGATACTGAGTCCTACTTCTTACTTAACCATGACACCACTCTATCTCCAAGAAAGAATGCACCACCACTTGTGCTTTTCATGTCATCTACGCAACTAGCCCAATCTGCATCTCTATAAGCACTTAGGGAAAAATCATTATCCTTTGGATACCACAAGCCATGATCTAGAGTGCCTTTTAAATATCTGAATATCCTCTTCATTGCTGCAAAATGTGACTCTCTAGGATCTTCTTGAAATCTAGCCACAAGACAAACCGCATGCATAATATCTGGCCTAGTAGTAATTAAATATAACAATCCTCCAATCATTGACATATACCTGCTTTGATCAACCTTAGGAGATTCATCATTCTTGCTCAGCTTGCAACTAGTTGTCATAGGGGTACATACTGGTTTAGAATCTTCCATTCCAAACTTCTTCAACATCTCCTTGACATACATTGATGGTGAAATGAAAATACCTTTATTTGTCTGATTGATCTGTAGCCCAAGAAAGAAGTTCATTTCCCCACACATTGACATTTCAAATTCTTTCTGCATTTCATCTGCAAAACTCTTACACATACCTTCATTTCAACAAAAAATTATATCATCTACATACACTTCCATAATTAGAATTTGATTTTCTCCTACTTTGATGTACAAATTGCTATCTGTGGTACCTTTATTGAATCCTTATAATAAGTATCTGTCTAACCTTGCATACCAAGCTCTGGGGGCTTGCTTTAATCCATATAGTGCCTTCTTCAACCTGCAAACCATATTTGATTTATCTGATAACTGAAATCCATCCGATTTTTCTATGTATACCTCTTCTTCCAATTCACCATTCAAGAAAGCAAACTTCACATCCATTTGATATGCTTTGAAATCCTTATGTGCTGCAAAAGCCAAAAACATCCTGATGGCCTCCATTCTTGCCACCGGAGCATAAGTTTCCTCACAGTCTATTCCTTCTACTTGTGAGTAACCTTTACACACAAGCCTTGCCTTGTTTCCTACCACTTCTCCATTTTCATTCAATTTGTTCCAGAATATCTACATTAGTTCTTCTTCCATAGCCTTTATCCAATACTCATCCTTGCATGCTTCAATCACTGTTTTAGGTTCAACTTTAGAGAGTAAACATAGATTTACCTGTTCTTCAATAGTTTTTCTTCTTATTAGCACACCTTTGTTCTTGTCACCAATGATTTGATCTTCAGAATGATGCTTTTGCACATACTTGGGACTTTTAGGAGTCTTTTTCAGAGCTTCTTCTTCTTCAATCTGTACTTCCTTTTTATCAACATTTTCTTCTTCTCTGCAAGAGGACTCATTTGATTCATATCCATTAACTTCTAAATTCTTTTGTGGATCTTCATCAACTTTGACATTTGCACTCTCAACAATCCTTCTTAACCTCTTGTTGTAGCACTGATAAGCTTTGCTTTTAGTAGAATACCCAAGAAAGATACCTTCATCAGAACTTGCTTCAAACTTTCCTAGATTTGCTTCATCCCTTCTGATATAACATTTGCTTCCAAACACTCTAAAGTACTTGGCAATAGGAATCCTTCCATACCATAACTCATAATGGGTCTTTGTACTATTTTCTCTTGCCTGCACTCTGTTTAGCATATAAACAACAGCATGAATTGCCTCTCTCCAGTAGACCTTTGGTAGATTTTCTTCTTTTATCATTGTGCTTGTAGCTTCTTGAACAGTCCTATTCTTTCTTTCAACCACTCCATTCTGATGAGGAGTCCTAGGGGCATATAAGTGCCTCTTTATTCCATGATTCTCACAAAACATGTTAAACTCATTGGAGGTGAACTCTCCACCTCTGTCAGACCTCAAACATTTAATTGTCATATCCATTTCATTCTCAACCAAGACTTTGAATGCTTTGAACTTATCTAGGGCTTCAAATTTTTCTTTGATAAAAGTAACCCATGTCATCCTAGAATAATCATCAATCAGTAGCATGAAATACCCGTCACCTTGAAATATCCTTACCTTGGTAGAGCCACAAAGATCTGTATGCACCAATTCCAATAGTCTAGTAGAAGTTTGATCCTTGACTTTGAAAATTTTTCTTGCTTGCTTTCCAATTTGACATTCCTTATAGACAACATTGATGGGCTTTGTAATCTTTGGCAAATCTCTCACAGCTTGAACTGAACTTATCCTTACCAGGATATCAAAATTGATGTGACACAATCTTCTATGACATAGCCAACTCTCACTGATCTAAGTCATGAAGCAATAACCATCACCACCTTTGAGCTGATAAACATTTCCATCTATACTCTTTCTAGCAGCTATTATAGTTCTAGAATCTTTTTGATCTCACAGCCACCATCCTGAAACACAAGATTGTATCATTTTCTACACATTTGTCCAACACTCAAGAGGTTATGATTTAAACCCTTAACATAAAGAACATCATCAGTATTATGCTTGCCATCAAAACTAATTGAGCCTCTTCCACATATCTTAGCAGCCGTATCATCACCAAATCTAACTAGTCCTCCATCATATTTTTCAAGTTTAACAAACTTACTTTTATCACCAGTCATATGATTTGACCATCCACTGTCAATAACCCAATAGTTCTTTTCTTGTTTGGTATGAAAAGTAGATATCAAAGTACCTTCAGTATTAAGACTTACCTCCGGAGCCTTTTCCTTCACACATTTCTCAGAGTTAGTAGAAACAATATCATCTTTTAAAGCTATGAACAGACATTCATTATCCTCATCATTTTCATAATCAGATTCATTATCATATATACTTGCATTGTCTCTAACATAGTAGCTCTTTTTAGGCACTCTACTCTTGTTTTCCATGTTCTTACTTCTCAAAATTCTTTTCGGACATCTTGAAGCATAATGACCTATCTTGCCACAACAAAAACACTTGAAAGACAACTTACCATTGTACTTACCAGTACCCAATTTTTTTTCTCACAAAGTTAGCTTCCACATCATCAGAATCCTCCTGATCTGATTCCACAGTCTTCTCAGATTTGCCAGCCTTGATGGCAGTCTCAGTGTTTGCACTACTTGTACCAAATTCTCTCATTTCAAAGGTAGTTAAGGTACCAAGCAATTGATCTTTGGTAAACTGATTCAAATTTTGTAATTCTTCAACAGCAGAAATTTTATGACTATAAGCTTTAGGAAGAGTTCTAAGTACCTTCAATACCACTTCTTTTTCATCCACATCTCCACCAAGTCGTTTGATGCCATTGACAACTTCATCCACCTTCTATAAGTAGCATGTAATGTTTTCATCTTCAAACATTCACATGGTCTCAAACATGAGCTTCAAATTCTGCATTTTAGCTTGCTTGACCTTATCATCTCCTTCATAAATACTTTTTAACTTTTTCCAGATTTCATTAGCAATTTTTAGATTCATAACTTTCACCAACTTAGAATCAGTAAGACCACTAAAAGAGCATACCTTGCTTTATCATTGGTTTCATAGGCCTTGATCTCATTTGTAGTACTTGGACCATTTTCTGGTATAGTGTATTCAGTCTCAACAACCTTTCAGATCTCATATCCAAGAGAAATCAGATAACCTTCCATCCTTATTTTCTAGAATGCATAATCTGTTCCATCGGACAAAGGAACATCCTTCTTGTGCCCCATCCCTAATCTACCTCAAGCACTTAAGCTTTCTTCCAAGGAACCTTGCTCTGATACCAATTGTTGAATGCACAAGACAACAAAGAGAGGGGGTGAATCAGTTGTAACTTATAATTCCAAAACCCTCAAACACATTTAGATCCACATTAATTTAATTAACCCTTAAATTGTTATGATGATTAAGCATGAAAGCAAATAACATAAACTGGATCAACTCAACATCAAACACAAGAGAACACTAGATTTACGTGGAAAACCCAATAAGGGAAAAACCATGGTGATGATTAGTTCACAGTATAAAGTAATATCAACACTGAAAAATAATAGGCTCACTGCTAGAAGGCTCACTGCCCAAAAGAAAAGGCCCACTGCCAGAATAGAGAAGAAGATAGAAAAGATTGTTACAAGGAGAAAACTATCTCAATGCAACAGAGAATTCAACTGCAACACCATCAACACCTCATCAGTCATACTGAAGAATTGTAGACACCTTCTGCTCACTGCATCCAGTAATCTAACACATGAAAGCTTGTACTACACCACACATTCAACCACACTATTATTCACATCACATTCATCGTGTGCACACTCGATCACGATCCCTTGACACTTATTGATACTATCTTCAACCTTGAGAATATTCTTCAAGGTCGGCAAGTCACCTTAACCCAAAAAATTCAAATTAGGTTTGGACCTAAACATTCCTGTGGTGGAAAGGAATGAATGCAGACCACACCACACCTTATCTTGGACCTAAATCCACTCTTACATGTTACTCCACGCTTCCATAATCACCAAAGCACAACCACAAGTAGTGTAAACAACCAAGTCGGCCAAACTTATGTTAACACTATGAATGTTTAAGTACACGCTTTCTCAAAGATCAAAAGACAACTTGAGGACCATGCGCCAAGCTTGAACATGATCTAGAGGCATCCACGAGCACCTGAAAATCAACAAATCCTTTCACAACAACTTTCACCTGACAGAAGTTCACACCAGAGCACTCAAACAACTCTGTCATACACTGCAACTCAAGAAATCAACTTGCGGAGCACCAAACCATGAACAACTTGAACTAAAGTGATATATAAGCATTATAAGCATAAATCCATAACCGCAAAGCTAGAAACAAATTTGCAGAGAAATGCAGAGCAAAATAGTTTCTCCTAGACACCTCTACAACACTCAAACACAGTCCACACACTAGTGAGCACAACTTTCTCTGCACAACGAACCAAAACACCAAATTTAGAATATAACATCTCTTAACATCTCTAAACAACATACCCAAACCACAAAGACAGATCTTCAACATAGAGGAAATGCGGAGCAAAACCAGAACACTACTCTATAAACCAAAATGCCACTTCAACACACTGTTTCCTTTATTAATCAAATTTTCTCAAAAGCACTTGGAAGCCAACCAATAAAAACATATTCTTGACATATTTAGCACCTCTTCAAAGCAACCAAATCATCTTCAACAAAGCAACTCAACCAAATAGCTCATACCATTGCAACAACCTCATCTCTGCTCAACCAGTTGACACTAATGACAACACCAAGCTAATATGTTGACATCAATGACAACACTAACTGCACATACTTGCAACAATTACTTCTCCTTGGGGATCCTTTTGCAATGTTATCATGCCTTTTGGTTTGAATAACATTGGTGCTACTTACCAATGGGCAATGACCCTCATATTTTCTTTACCAGATCCATGTACATAACCTTTGCCTCATCTTCAAGCGTCTTCATCTTCATAAGATACTTCTTAATCCTAAGAAATGTGTGTTGGTGTGGATAGTTGAAAAATTATTGGTTTCATTATTTCCCACCATGGAATTGAGGTTGATATTAAGAAAATTGATGCTATCACCAACATACCACTTCATCGTAACATTTCTTAGCTTCATAGCCTTTAGGGTAGAATTTAAGCTACCCATTGTTTCATTTCCCAATTAGTTGATCACACTCTTCCTTTCACTCAATTACTTAAGAAGGATGTAAAATTTTGTTGGAACACAAATTGTCAAAAAGTGTTTGATGATATTAAATAGTATTTAGCTAATCCTCTTATCCCCATGCATGTCATCTTGGTTAACCTCTTATTCTTTATACATTTGCCTTTGCTCATGCATTGGGTGCTCTTCTTGCCCAACTTGATGATGAAGGCAAAGAACATGATGTCTATTATTTCAATCACACATTAATAGATTATCAGCTTCCATACACCACACTTGAAAATTAATGTCTAGCTCTTATGATTTCTACACAAAAACATTGACATTATTTACTTCATGTTAAAACTCATATCATAATAAAATTTGATCCTCTCAAACATCTTTTTAAAATTGATATATCTTGATGTCTTGCCAAGTGGGTTATGCTTCTTACCAAATTTGATTTAATTTTTTTTTCAAAAAGTAGTAAAAGGACAAGCTTTGGTTGATCACTTAGCAGATGCCCCTTCTCCTTTTTCATTCCTTTCTCCTAATACTTTTCCAGATGTGTCCATTCTCACCATTGACATAGACCATCCATGGGAGATGTATTTCAATGGTTCATGATGCAAGATTGTCTCAGGAGTGGGTGTAATCTTGGTTTCCCCCCTCAAAAATCCTTTTCCTCGTTCTTTATGCCGTAATTTCACATGCACAAATAATATTGTTGAATATGAGGCTCTTATAGCTAGGTTGCGTGTTGTACTTTTATAAGTATTAATTCTCTTAACATATATGGTGATTCACAATTGGTCACATGACAAATTATAGGTGAATATCAGACTAAAAAAGATAAAATTTCTCTTTATTAGATTTGGCTTTGTCCCTTCTTAGCCATTTATCCTATATACAATTAATATTGTACTTCAAATATAACCAGTACTGATGTGATGGTTAGTGTTGCTTCTCTTTTATATTTAGGTGACTTGACTAATGATTTTCATTTCCTCATCCACACTCTCACTTCTCCTACCAAATTACAAATGATTCTTCATTAGAAAACACTGCTTTTTTCTATGCGATTGATTTTGGTGAATGGTATGTAGGCATTTATGCTTACTTAAAGGATGGTACCTTTCCACCTAATTCTTCTAAACAATTATGAATTCAAATTTGAAATAATACTTCACATTTCATTCTTCTATATAATGTCTTGTACCTTCGAGGTTACAATGACCTTATTTTATGTTGTTTAACTAAAGTTTAAAATACTATTGCTCTCGAGGAGGTACATGTGGATGTCACTTCAAAAAAAAAAATCTTTGAATGGGATATTATTGGGAAAACATGTTAAGACTCTCATTACTTTGTCAAGAAATTCCCTCAATGTCAACAACCTTACACTTCTCCTTGGCCATTTTTTGTTTGGGGGCCTTGATTTCATTGGTAAAATTTCTCTACCCTTCTCTCAAGGACATGCATCCATCATTAGTACTAATAATTTCTTTACTAAGTGGGTAGAGGCTATTCCACATTGCTCTACCACTTCTGAAGTCATATATAGATTTCTAATGGATCATATTATTTCTTGCTTTGGACATCCTTTGTCATTTATTTATGATAATGGTCCATTGTTTAAGAACAAAAGTCAAGTAATTTCTCAATAAATTTCATATTCAACATTGTGTCTCTACACCATACTATTCATTGTCTAATGGTCAAGATGAGGCCTCCAATAAAACCATTGAGTAAATCTTGCATAAAATTGTGAATAAACAAGGTACAAATTGACATTTTCAACATTCTTCTACTTTGTGGGATTATCATATGGGCATTTGTACTCCCATGAGTACTACTCTATATTCTCTTGTCTATGGTGTTGAAGCTATTATGACTTTGGATGTTGAAGTTCCTTCTCTTCAGGTTTCACTCCCTTGACTTATTAATGACAATACTTATCAATAACATCATCTTCAAGAACTTGAAATACTTGATGAATATTATGTGAATACTTTAGAACACCTTTGGGCTCACCAAGAAAGCTCAGATGATCCTATAATCAATGTGTTCTTCCTTGTTGCTTTCAAGTTGGTGATCTTGTTCTTTATGAAAATTAACATAATACAAACACGCCTCTAGGAATTAAAGGTAAATTTAGTCCTAATTGATTGGGACCCTATATAATTTAGTATTTATGGTTCAAGTGATTGTGGCCTAATTACATTTGATGGGAAACCCATAAAAGAACCCATTAATGTTATTCATCTTCATCGCTTTTATGTATATAAACTATCTTATTTTAATTTTTATTGCCTATATGTTCAACCACCATCTCTTTGTGGCATGCATATGAATCCTCTATATCATTACATGTGACCTACATGTGGCCTTGTTCTATTTGCAATATCACATGTGCGGGTCATTTCCACATACAGGATTTCATGTGTTTACATTACGTTCTCCCTTATCATACATTTGTGGTCATATTCCTCTAACCTAATAGCGTGCTCATAAGTTTAATCTTACTATCTCATCTAGGTAATCTTTTTTTGTGCCTTATCATAATAAAAAGGAATGCCACGATGTGGCACATCCTTTAAAAGGGCAGCTTCACTAATTTTATGGACAGGGTTAATGGTTTTGATCCACCTTGTCTATAGAATTTGCTTCCTTTTGAAAAGGAGCACAACACCATTGTACCTGGAGGAGTTAAGGCCATTAACCCTCTCCACTTCTATTTATCATCACATTTACACTAGACATTATTAGACAAATGTCTTTTTAGATTCATGGATATTATTACTTTGATATACATATATGTCGTGTGCAACATGTTATTTACATCATTGATATAGCTTGTATATGAGTATGTGATTCCATTTGAACATATGTGATGCATTATTATATTTTGAGGATGCACTTAATGTACATGTTCAAGTGAAATGTTAGATGACTTGCAATGCATTTAAAAGAAGAAAAAATAGCATGTATTTGGGGTAATTTTTGATATTTCTAATAGCCAAGTAGAGGGGTCATTACAGGGTCATGGTATATTAAGAAAATGTTTAGGGACAAGTATAGTGATAGTCCTTTATATTCTTTGAATGAGGTGGATGACTCTTTATTTCATGATGATTTGGTTTATGATTTACATATGTTTCCAACACTAATGATAGAGTCATTTAGAGGAATTGAATATGCAAAGCTACATGTTAGGTCATTATTGTCTTCATTATATGCTTGTGTGCAATATGATAGTACTTTGATACATGTATTCGGTGCTACTTAGGTTGATAGAGCTAAACAATGAGTTGTTTCATGTCACACTCGTTATACATCATTCCATGATTTGTCATCTTCTTTATTGATTACATTACTTTTGGATTTAAAGTATGTGTTATTTGTGATTCTCACGATTCCCATTCTAATGACCCTTCCTTAGTGGATCCCATGGATTTTTTCATGTGTCATGGTGATATACCACTTTTTTTATGTCCATGGGGACTCTCCTTTGGATGCTTTTGTGCTTTTTTATGATGTGTCTCTGAGTGATTATAAATGCATTCTTCTACACACTCTATTAAACGAGAACATGACTTAGACATGAATGAGAATGAAGAACAATATGGAGATCATTTATAATTTCCCTTTGGTATGTGGCAGGATAATGCATGCCACCAATTGATAATACATCTTTTACATCATCTTACATTGTCACATATGATATGCATACACATAAAAATAAGGGACATTTTGAGAATGATATTTCACCTTATTTGAGCTCCCTCAATAGGAGGATTAACTATCTAGAAAGGTGTGTTGATGCTTACAAGGAAATATTTAAACATAAAGATTATACTTGTGAAATATTGCATAATCAATTGGAATATGGTATTTTATCTTTGTAAGTGCCTAAGTATGGACAAACATGCATGACAAGTCCAATGATGACTTGATTTCCTAGTACACAACCCTACATGGTGTGAAACGTAAAAATAAAACTCTCTCAACTAGGTCTAGCCCAATGGAAATGCTTAGTTGACCCATAGGACCCTTCTCTTTGTTTTACATGCTTGTTTAGTTATTTACTAAGCTTTTGTACCTTTTCACTTGCCAAGAACTTAACATTTTGCTTTTAAATGGTGTATTTGCCCCTTTTTAATCGGTTTAACCTTAATGATTAAATGATTGCCTTGGTGAATTCATGTTTGTTGCATTGATTGAATTACTGCTAAAAGGGGTGAACGTGCATGTTATTTTTGTCTCCATGACTTCTATGAATGCATCTATTCTTGTACCATTTTTGCTTTTGATCTTTTGTTCTGGCCTCAGTTAAAAGTGTTCAACATGCTAAAACTATAGTCAGCTCCTTGGATTATGGATCTCATCTTATTAATAGTTTCCAAGAAGATTTTGTAGGGGTCGTTTTTCTTCCTTGAACTCCTTGGACTCCATTGTTTTTTGAAATTTCAATAAACTTACAAGTTTGGTTTGGGAAGAAAAAGCAACACAATATAAACAATTTGTAACTCTTATGCAACTCCAATTACAACCTATATGCTTGCTAAAACACTTGTTTGTTTCATTTTTCATGAATTGTAATAGTTCTAGAATCTACTCAATTGTTTTGTATTTCATGAATTGTAATAGTCCTAGAATCTAATTCTCAGCATATAACTACAACATCTTTACATTTCCTTAGTGTCTAGGTTGTTTTGTCTTTCAAGTAACTTCTTTCCATTAGTAACAAAGAACCCCTAGTTCACAAAAATAGAAGAAGGGGCAACACTAAATATAAAATTGCAACCATACATCCTCTTTGCACTTTGGATTGTTCATATAACAAGTGTGAGGATTCCTATTACATTTGATTTCGTTGTCTAGGTTAGTTTAAATTTCAATAGAATACATGAGTTAGTTCTTAGTTTTAGTGTAGGTATTTTCTTTACTCTAAATTTTTAACACTTTGTTTTACATTTGTATGGAGGATAGATTTAGAGGTTGATTTATTTTTTATTGGGAAGACCAATTATATTCTTGCAAAGACTATCTTTGAAACAATAATATTGTTTCTTCTTCAAAACTTGTAGAGTAGCCCAACAAAATTAATAAACAAGAAAACAAATCAACTTCCCATCATTGTGGCAAACAAAGTCAACGACCAAACAAGTGGAAACCAATTTATGTCATTACAACTAAAAATAAATATACATCCACTAAATATTGTAATTGGCATAGTATTGTTTCAATTAGGAAATAATAGGCAAAGATTGGGTTAATTAATTGTTGGTTCAATTCGTGTGTTTTATTTCTTCCTCTTGTTCAAACATGTTTAGTTACTGAAGGGAAAAGAGAAATATCTACTTTGTTGATTTTACTATTGGAATTTATTCATTTTGCAACATAGTGTAGCTTTCTTTTATGCATGGAAATACTCAAAACCAAAAATTGAAAAAGAAATAGATTCCTTTCATAGTTATTTCAACAACTTTGCATAATTAGTCTATTTAATTTCTTTTAGCATTAAAATACCTTAAAAAAACACAAAAACAAAACAAAAACACATTTTAGGTCCGTTTATTCATTTGAGTTAAGAACAACTCCAAACATAGTTTTAAACATCTCCACATTTGAAGCACTCAAGCTCCCAACATGAAATTCCAAACATTCCGAACAAAAGTCAACTTTCAAGCATTCAAACTTGCAACTTAAACATCAAACATGTCAACATGAAAACTTTGTGAACATTCAAATTGCACAAGTAAACTCAAAATCAACAACAAAATAATAATTTTCAAACCAAAGGCATCAAAGCAGCTTTAAACCATTTCTTTTCCCCTCATCATGCTTGGCATATCAGGCCTATGTATCTGAAAGTGAGAGAGGATTGGGTGGAAGCTACTTTAAGAGAGATACATGATAACTTGAACCAACTCCTATGGTTGTTAAAGTAGAAGAAAAAACCCAAGTCTTAGAACAAATTCAACAAGAAAATGAACTATTGTTACCAATCAAACTTGCACACTTAAATGAAACATTGAATGAGAGATTGTTCATCAAGACACTCTCTTCAAAATTGTTCAACAAGACACTCTCTTCAAAATTGTTCAACAAAATCTTAATAGTCTGCATGAAGAAGTTAGTGTATTAAGCACGACCATCACACCTCAACCCAACACCACGACCATTCATTGCACACTCCTTCCCCATGAAGAAAGTAGTCTTCCAAATTCCTCACTACTCCATTTACTCTTGCCATGTGAGCAGGATTAATTTATCAATTGTCTAATGAATGGGAGCAATGCATGTGTCTACCATTTGCGAGTTACACACAATACTTGGAGAGTCATATTTGGTAAGTATAATCTTATCCTTCACTGAGCAAATTTGTGGCACCTTGTTTTGCAAATTATGATGGTAGAGGTGATCCATTACTTCATCTTAGAACTTTCCAAACTACATGCTTCATTTGTTTTCATGAGGATAAGCTACTTGCTAAATTATTTCCAAAAAGCTTGAGTGGTCATGCATTTACATTGTTTTATTCATTTCCTCATGGTTTTATCATTTCCTTTAAGGATTTGGATAATACTTTCATGAAACACTTTCACTATAATATTAAGCACAAGATGTCTATTGCTCATATTCGTGTGAATGGGGACACATATTACCTAATTGGTTCCACATTAGGTCATATTCACACTTGTCTAGTTAAGTTTACTTGGGGAATACTTAGGGTACACTAAGTTTATCGCTTTGTATCTCGTGTCATAAGATTAAGACACTTGTCATAATCTTATGTTGTCCTATGTTTCACCTTGGCCTATATAATGAAGGGCTTCTCATTGTAATTTCATATTCATGTACATATTTTGTATTTTCATCCTTTGATAGAATTTAATTGTTCTTTCATGTTGGGTCTCTCTTGTGCTTTCATTGAAGCTCCTAGATCTTGGGTGGCTACCTCCATAGCCAAATATTGCATGGTATAGAGCATTCTTTACCAACTCTTACATGGTATCAGAGCTTGTAGGATTGCTTTATGTTAGTCTTTTGAGAGATCTAGGATGAAATTAGTGGTTTCTCTTGAAAAGTTGAGTATGCTCTTTCTTGCATCATATGTTGACTTGGAGAATCAAAAAAACTTGATAGAAATACCAAATTTGGGAGGGTTTCTTCTGTGGCTTTGTATTATAGGTTCATTTTGGAGCATGTTGGTGCAAATTTGAGCTCACCATTGAGTTTAGGGTGTCCAATGAAGTTAGTTTACCTTTTGATTTGTCTAAATTAGACATTGGAGGCCAGATCTACAAGGGTTTGAAGTTGGGAGGTGGTTGCTAGATCTGGAAGGTAGCTATATTTTTGGAGCATTTTAGTTCAAATTTGACCTTGCCATCGTGGCCAAAAGGCCCAAGAACCTAAGGATCAACTATCAATTCATCAAATTTGGACGCTTTTTCCCCGAGGCCTTAGAATTTTTTTCCTCCTAGTCGATCATACGGATTGTACTGTCAAAATCTTTTCACATAATATTTTGTAGAATCTTAGTGTCAGTAGTACCACTCAGGTCACTGATTAATTGATGGGTAAAACTTTTTTTCCCTAGTTATTAACTAATATTTTTTGTTTTATCCATTGGTTATTTTTCTATAGTGTTTAGTATGCAGGACTTGCACAGTTCACAGGTTGTACCTCCCTGGTACCTACAACTAAGGTAGGGGTGCCACGTGGTGCATATCATGCCACCTACTAGAATCAACCATTGACGACCTCCAAATATCCCATTCAGTGCTTTCAAATAGTTGGTGAAAATAAAACCACCCTCACACAACCAAAAACCACCCTAGAACTATTGATTAGTGTTTACCGCCAAATTCAAGGTAGTTTTAACATCTACAAAGTGGATTTAGGTTTCTTGAGTAGTTTTTTGAAAAAACAATGGTAATTTTATGACCTGGGGGTATATTCCAAACACTTGATAGAATATTCCATCAAGTGAAATCATCTTATAACATGCTGAGATCATCCTATGTCACACTGACTTCAACATCCTCCTCCTCCCAGCCAGCCCCTTCACCAATGCAGTTTTGATTTTGACACCTAAACTTCAGAGGTCTCATTCTCAGTCATATGGGCTCCTTTTTGTGAGCAATTTTTTTAAATTTGGAGTAGGGTTTTGTAGGCTTTGCAGTGGTGCAATCATTTTTTGATTTTGATGTTTGTTTTTCTATAAATTATAGATTTTCACTATTTTTGAGCATTTCTTGTTTTGGGAACTTTTGGGGTTGCATTTGAGCTCATATGGTAACATTTTTGGTGCAGTTTTTTTGAAAGTGAGCAATTTTTAATGTACTTCTCATTGGTGCGGTCTGAATTATCCAATTATATATCAAAATTATACTTTCAGTTTATGGCCTAATTTAGCATCTACATGTACTAAGATCAAGACCACTCTGCTATTTTGGCTAGTAGCAACTGTGATTGCACTGAGTATAAAGTGTCAAAATAAGATATTGTTGGAGGGATCTTATGATTGAGTAAATTTGGTGGGGTGATTGAAATGACCCACCCTGTTCTGGATTTAATATTTTCTAATTTGGGTCTGATTTTTTCTCACTATTTAGGTTTTCTATGGTTTAATTGTAACCTACTTGCATTTTGGTGTTTTGCATTTTGACATACAACATACATGTACATATTTTTGCAAATACAAATAAAATAGAATGCCCAGATGATTATATTTGTTGATAATGCATTACAAAGCAATAAGCATCAATACCCATATGAAAATATGCAAAGGAGCTTAGACATGTAACATACCCATCTCGCTGTCCATACAAAAACAGTGCTGGAAATGAAAGTACAATAGGCTAGAAATTAAATCTCAGTCTTCACACTATGGAAATTACATATATTTTCTCAAGAGCTGAAACCCTATCTACTACAAGTGGTAACAATGCAAGAACATCTCCAAATGTGTGCAAATGAAGCCCATGACCCTGCTGAAGTGCTAGTATGGCCAGGTAACGGTACAATAGTAAATAAAGACATCCAAACCCTTCCCAATGCCTTCTAAAAATCTGCACACTATCAGTGATGTTCTTTACACATATGAAATGAGAAAACTATGCCAAAGAGCCTTCAAAACTCTAGTGATCTCCTCCAAATAGTATGACCAGGTACAACATGGGTACGACCTGTTTATGGGGCTAGAAGCACATCAAAAAGCCATCAAAATCTCTACTATAAGCTACATTACATTCCCCAACACCTACTGATAATCATGGAGACAAGAAACTTCAAATATCTCCTCAAAATTGTCTCTGCGACTGATCTCTGAACTCCCAACTGCATGAAAATGAAGCACAAATACATCCATTGAGTATGACTTCTCAAAAGCACCCTTGGGTGGTCTCTCACACCTACGGAATGTTGCCACTAATGGAGGTTTTTATCTCCAAAAGCCATGGATGGTTTCTTCAAACCCTTGTTCTCTTTTGCAAGGCAAAATATCATAAAAATGTAATTGTCGTGAATGAATGTCTTTTTTTCATTTTGGCTTTTATATTTCCCTCAAGAGGGTCGACCCACATAAAGGAGAAATAAACATTATAATTTCACTTTATTTTCCCTCATAGGCATCCAAGTCCCAACATGTGACTTTAATTTACATTTTTTCTAATTTTTACTAAGTCACTAACATTATTGGCTTCCTACTTTTTCCCATCCTTGGCTTGTGGAGCTCTGGAACCAAAGTCTTCCCTTTATTGGTTGGACCTTGTAGAAGGAACGGAAGAACATAATCTTTAGGGAAGCTATCAAGGACTCTTCTCAAGTTTATCAGTCTCTCTCTAAGATCCTCATTGAAAGTGTTGTTAGTTCACACATCAAAACTGCTAATAAACCACTCTCTCAAGAGGAAGAAAAAATTGCTGCCAATTGGAGAATTCTTAATCAAATTCTGGCTTATGATAATTCAAAACAGATATTGAGATTAAATACTAGATGGACTCCTCCGAGGTCCCATTGGGTCAAACTTAACTTTGATGGGGCTTCTAAGTCCAATGGAAGGGCTAGTGGTGGAGGGATTATCAGGGATGACAAAGGGGAGCTTATTGCTGCCTATGTTGGGGGGATAGGTATTCACAGCAATAACTATTTTGAAGCCTCAACTCTCTTATGGGGAGTTAAATTGGCTATCTCTCTAGACATTCCTCATTTGCACATTCAAGGGGATTCAAAACTGATCATTGATGCTATTACTAATGCTTCAGTCTGTGGATGGAGGCTTAAGGATATCATTGTGGATATCCAAATCCTTATTTAGAGGTTTGCTAGAGTGGAGTTCTCTCATATCAATAGAGAGGGGAACCGAGTTGCTGATGCTCTTGCTGATTATGGTCAGCAATTTATAAATTGGCGTTGTTGGCGCCAATATAACAATATTCCTGTTAACATAAGGGAAATAATTCAAAAAGAGATGACTTGTCAAGGATGACTCATCACAGTGAAAGTGCCAGCCTGGCTAGTCGGTTGTTTAGGGAGAAGATGATGTGGCCTTCGAAGTATGGGGTTATTATGAACTATTGTACTTTGCTGATTAATGCCATTTTGGCATTTTTTATCACTCGCGTTAAGGTGAGTTGGATATGTGATAATGATAGTGAATTTATGAATATCATTTCCGAGCATGGGAAAGGTTGGCAACGATTGGAGATTGTGAAGGCGCTTTAGGAAATTGATATCTCACGCATGCTAGTTCATTGCCTCATTTACTATTTCATCATTCCTTTCCGAGCATCTAGAATTATCTTGCGAAAACACTTTGTTGAAAGGTATCCTTGGCTCTGTGTTCTCTGTGTTTTCGAGGGTAAGGAGATAATAGGGGAGACAGGATTTGCATAGAGCCTATATCTTGTTGTAAATGTAAGGATAATGTTGTTGTTTGGCATTATTGCAAGGAAGGTGGCATCAGTCTTTTTCTGGAATGCCTCAATGGTTTTGATGAAAACTTGTCTGTGCAGTGTGCCCTTTCGTGGCAAAATCATAGTTATCGTGGGCAGAATTACTTTTGAAATCTCTAAACAAATCATAGCCATGGCGACTGACCTTTCCACTAAGGGTACTAAGTTGCAACAAAAGGCTAAGGTAGCTGACCATCTGAACCAGAAGCTTTTTCTGGGGGAGGGAGAGGAATTAGTTCCCTCCCAGGGAGGGTTTGAATGGGCTAAGCTACCAGAGCCGTGGGACGAGATGTGCTTTCTTCTGATGAAATACTTCACACTAGAAGGTCATTTTACCAGGTTTTATAATTATCACCTCCCTCTGCTTTACCATTTCAGGCGTAATGCTTTGATTAGTTTTCCTTTTTACTTGATGTCTTCCCTAAAACACTCTATTTTCAGGGTTAAAGCTAAGTTTGAAAAGTAACCCTCTAAACACTTGTTCCTCTACATCAAGGTCTCATCCTTCATTTATACAATTTTCATCTTGCTTTGGAGCCTCCTAAGCCAATTCAACCTCCAAGTATTGAGATCCCTGCTAAAACCCACCCCATTTCTGCCACCGTTTCTGAGGAACCTTGCCCTACCCCTAATTCCCAAAAATTGAAAGGGGTTTCTTTTTCTATGACCACTGAGGCGACCACGGTGAAGGATATGCATACTCTGACTTCTAAAGGGAGTGTGAAAAGCAAGAAAAGGAAACTCAGGGAGATGGATTCTAGTGGTGAAATTGTGGGGGACATTATTGGGACCCATAAGAATCTGAGCAGTGACTTTGTGGGACCTGGGAATAAACATAAAACCAAATTGGCTACTAAAGATAAGAATGAGGGTTTCTCTTCTGGGGTAAGAAGGTCAGGAAGAATTGCTAGTAAGCCTGCTTCGTAGGCTAAACTAATCGATTGCTCTGAAAGTTCTTCTGAAGCTTCCACTCAGGGGGATGATCAGTTGAATTCCAAAGACATTGATGTCCAAGAGATCTCTGATGAGGCTGTTGGTGAGGGTGAAGGGAAACAGACTGATGACTCGAGAGGTGATGCTGGTGATCCTGTGGACAATGCTGGTGAAGGGGAGGAGATGATTGTGGAGGAGGTTGGAGAGGATACTAAGGAGGAAGGAGATGACCAGAGGTATGATATTGCTATCCTTAGGGGTCAGGTGGAATATCTGGAGCAGAAGGTTGCTTCTATGGGAGATTTCATAAGTAGCATGCTCTGTCGAACAGCGACACTCAACCTGACTCTGCTACAAGAATAGGGGACTCGAGCTAAGGACGCGGAGAGGGAGAAATTTAAGAAAATTGATGAAATTGTTGAATTTTTGGCTAAAGGCTGGGAGAATGTATCTCTCTAGTTTTGTTTCTCTTTTTATTTTATGTTGTCTTTCTACTGCTACTTACTATCTGCTAGTTATAGGTTGTATTTGCTGTTAATGCTGTAGTTGGTTTGGGTGGCTCGTTTTGTTCTTGAGCCTCTGTTGTCTCTTTTTGTTATGTTGTTATAAGGGTTCGACCCCTAGTTTTTGCCGACTTATATAATCAAAAACATTATTATAAAGTCCCAATATTAAATATACAATGTTAAATTACGGACTTTAAAATAAATGGCCAAATGAACTCGGAGTCCAATGAGCTATAGACCATTGGAAAGGTCTCACTAAAACGTTCCACCTCCAATCTTGAATTTCCCCAAACGGTCAAAACCCTAACTAAAAATAGTAAGTTCTAGCCAAAATATCCAAAACCATCCAACGAACACTCCAAGAGTTCCCTAACCACACTAGTTAGTCTACGGGAACCAAGTATAGACTAACACCACCTAGGAAAAAGGGGACATTACAGTCTGCCCTCCCCAAGATTACTTGCCTCAAGCAATCTCAGATCTAGATGCATCAAAATCTGCTCACTCTCCCATGTAGCATCCTCAATTGGCAGGTTCTTCCACTTCACCAAATACTCTCTGATAACCCTCTTCCTCAATGTACGCTCCCTGGTGTCAATGATGGCCTCAGGTACCAAAACCAACTTCCCCTCTTCATCAAGAAGAGGCAACTCCGTAGAAGGTATCACATTGTCCCACAGTGCCTTTTTAAGGTGAGACACATGAAAAACATTGTGGACCTTGCTATCTACCAGCAACTCCAACTCGTAAGCCTTCTCTCCAACCCTCTTGGAGATCCTGAATGGTCCATAATATCGTGGCTTCAATTTTTCTGCACCACTCTTCTTAAGAGTGGACTATCTAAAGGCTGCAGCATAAGATATACCATATCACCAACCTCAAAAGAATGCTCAACCCTGTGTTGATCTGCATGCTAGTTTTGCGCCTTCTAGATGTTCTCTCTCAAAGACCTCATAATGTCATGACTCTCCTGCAAGAGGTCTCTGGCCTTAGGTACTCTACTGTCTCCAAACAACAAATCCAAGAAGCTCGGAGCCTCGTACCCATAGAGTGCCATAAATGGTGACGTCTGAATAGACATGTGGTAAGTGGTATTGTAACAATACTCACCCAAGTGAAGCCACTTCATCCATGCCTTCTACTACCCTGCTATGTAATTTATAAGGTACCCTTCCACCCATTTGTTGACTATCTTAGTCTGCCCATCTGTCTGATGGTGATAACTCGTACTAGGGGTGAGCTCTGTCCCACTCAACTTGAAGAGCTCCTACCAAAAGTTACTCAGAAACCTGTTGTCCCTGTCACTTAGTATACTTCGTGGCAACCCATGTAGTCAGAATACCTCTCTAAAGAATAATTCAACAACCTAAGCTGCTGTATAGGTGGTTGAAACAACAAAAAAATGAGCAAGCTTAGTTAACCTGTCAACCACCGCAAAGATGCAGTCCCTGCCTTGGGCTTTGGGCAAGCCCATAATAAAATCCATCGAGATGTGATCCCACTTCCTCTTGGGAATGGGTAAGGGCTACAACAAACCACCTAGAAAGGAGTGCTCATGCTTGTTTTGCTGACACACTAGGCACTCCCTCACATACTTCTGAACTTCGGTCTTGAGGCCTTTCCAAGTGAATCTCTCCCTAACCTGCCTGCAGGTTTTGAAGAAACCTGGGTGTCCTGCCATAGGCAAGTCATGAAAAGCCTCAAGATCTTCTGCTTCATAGCAGATCCAGGCACCAAGTAAATCATGCTCTTGTAAATGATCAAGTCATTTACAACTGAATACATGTCATCGCTAATGGTGCCCTCAACAATCCCAGAAGTCCACTTGTCCTTGCATACTCTACAGAAATCAAATCTCTCCAATCCTCTGCAATCTCCCCCAAGGCACACAAATGAGGTCTCCTGGATAATACATCAGCAACTATGTTCTTTTTTCCTTTGAAAAAAACTATGTCAAAGTCATATGCTTGTAGTTTACTAACCTATTTTTGCTGCCGGTCGTTCAGGTCCTTCTGACTAAGGAAATGCTTCAGACTGTTATGATCTGATTTGACAACAAATTTACCTCAAACTAGGTATCGTCTGAACTTAGCCAATGCATGCATAATGGCTAGCATCTCCTTGTCATATATGTTGTAGCTCCTCTTTGCACCCCTCAACTTTCTAGTCTCAAATGCAATGGGGTGTTTGTCCTACATCAATACTACTGCAATGCCTTCCCCTGAGGCATGACACTGAAGCTCAAAATGTTTTGTGAAGTCTAGAATGGCCAAGACTGGACAAGTACTCATCACCTCCTTAAATATGTCAAAGCACTACTGAGCACTAGTAGACCATTCAAAAGCACCCTTCCGAGTCAAATTTGTAAGGGGAGTAGCTATTTGAGAAAATCCCCTCACAAAGCAACGATAGAACCCATAAAGGCCAAAGAATCCCTTGAGCTGAGAGATTCTTTGGTGGCGTCCAGTCTGTAATAGCCCGGATCCACATGAACACCCACTGCACTGATAATGTGTCCCAAAGATAACAACTTAGTCATGCCAAACTCACACTTAGACATTTTGTCATCAAGGGACTCCTGCTCAAGAATGCTTAGCACAATATCTAAGTGCTTTAGGTACTCCTCCCACGTCTTGTTGAAGATGAGTATATCATCAAAGAATATAAGTACAAACTTCCTCAGCTGCTCTCTGAATACCTTGTTCATACAGGACTGGAATGTGGCTGGCGCATTGGTTAAGCCAAAAGGCATAACCAGAAAATCAAGTGCCCATGGTGGCACCTAAATGTTGTCTTCTCTAAATCCTCCTCTCTAACCTAAATCTAATGATAAATGGATCTCAAATCAATCTTCAAGAAGTAGCATGCACCTTGTAACTCATCAATGAGCTCGGCGATACGAGGAATGGGGTACTTGTTCTTAATTGTTTTCTTATTCAGCTCCCTGTAATCTATGCACATCCTGAGTGTACCATCCTTCTTCTTAACCAGAACAACAGAAGAAGCAAAGGGACTCTTACTTGGCCTGATATGTCCCATTTTGAGAAAATCCTAAATAAACTTCTCAATCTCATCCTTGTATCACTTAGGATGCCTATAAGGTACTGCAATGACTATCTTGGCACCCTACTGAAGCTCAATAAAGTGCTCAAATTCCCTGTCAGGAGGTCTACCTAGTGGTATATCACTAAACAATTTGGTGTGTTTAGTCAATAAAGATTGAATCTCAACCGGATACTCCTGCTTCTGCTGCTTAGGCATCTCGAGCATCACAAGTACCTTTGCCGCCCACTGTACCTGATCATGTCGCAGTATCCACTCCTTCCTCCTAATGGACATTGCTCTCAAACCACCATCTGACATCCCCATCAGAATATGCTTCTGACCATTCACCTCAAATTTCATCTCCATGGTTCGCAAGTTGAGGGAGAATTCTCCTATCATATGAAGCCACTTCATGCTGAGGACTACATCCATGTCCCCCATATTGACCAAATAATACTCAGCCTAGAACTCATAATTACTTAACTTGATGGTTAAGATGGGGATTCTCTATTTGCAGGTAATAACAAAGCCATCTACAACTCTAACCTTGAACCCCTCGAACTCCTCAGTCTTGAGTCCCCTCCGTGCTACTAATCCCTCATCGATGAAGTTATGAGTGGCCCCTGTATCCAGCAAAGTGGTCACTCTCTGTCCCTATAATACTCCCTGTATCCTGAAGGAACCCTCTCTCTGAATGGCAGAAAGATGTGTTGTTGGTATATCCTCATCCTGTACATCCTGCACCCCCTCTGCAGCACTCTCCACATCACTATCCTCTCAATCACTCTATTGATATGAATGCTCTGAAGCAGTCTCTTCGGTAGAGTAGTATTCTAGCTGCTTGACTTGCCCCTTCATTGGGCACTTATGGTTAGGATCCCATGGACCCTTGCATTTGAAACATAACTTCTTCCTCATGTATTAATTAAGTCATCATCAAGTTTTGTAAAAGGTTTCCTTTGATGTCCTATTTCATGAATTGCATTCTTCTTATCCTTATCCCTTTTGTGCAAAAAACTCTTTGACTAAAATTTGCTTTTAAAGGAAGATTACTCCATGTCTTTCGCCTTTTTGATGGCCTCCTGAAGTGTGGGCAGATTGAACCCCTTAATCCCCCCCTCAATGACTTGGATAGACTGTCAATAAACAATACAATGAGTCTACGCTCTGAAATGTCTGTGACCTTAATTGATAACCTCTGAAAATTAGAAATATATGCATCTACTCCACCAAACAATTTGAGCTGGGCTAGCTCCTTAAAGTGTAACTCAAGATCCCCTTTGTCAAATATGTCAATCAACCTTTCGATAAACTCTGCATAAGAATCAATTTGATCATAGCCCAACGTAACTAGTTCATGATACCACCATTCATGCACCTCTCCATCCAAATGCAAAGTCGCATACTCAATGGTACCTCGCTCAGTAGAAGGATTGAGATGCAATTATGTGTCTACTTTTTGAACCCACGCTCTCGCTGAAGTCTTCCCTGAGCCATTGTAGTTAGGAATTCTCATCTTACCCTTCTTATTCTATAGATCCTAGTTTTGTTGCCTCACTCCTGCTTCTCCTTGAGGTCTACTACGTTCCCTAAATGTCAGGTAAGCTTGGAAAGGCATATCAACATGGAACCCTACATCCATAGCTCTATAATCCCACCAATACTATGCATGACGAACCACTTTAGTAGGCTCGTGTACCTCCTCCAGTGGGTTGTTCTCCTATATAAACTGAGGCATTAGAGGCCTCGTGCTAGCTGATCCAGCAAAGGTATGTTACGGGGTAGTTTAATTATTAACTGAATGCTCTCCATTGTTACCATTATTGTTATTATTTCCATTATTTCCTCCCACATTCTGATCAACACCACCATTGTTATTGTCATTGTTATTGCCATTGTTCCCATTATTACCAAGTATTAAACGAGCAAGAATCTAAGTCAATTTTATTTGGGATCTATCCATCCTGTCAAACATATCATGCTACCCTCTAGTTAGATCATTCAGGGCATGCAACATACTGGCCATATCCACTCTTCCCTCATCATGATGGTCTCTACTAGACCTGCCCTCTAGATCACCCATGTTTTCTGCAATGGGTTCTTCTTCCCTGTAGAGCACTAATTGTTGTTCCTTAGGTTTTGAAGGTTCATTGTATAGAACTGATGGTTGATCTTCAAACCCTGAAGGCCACTCTTCCCACTGTTCCTATTCGGCTTCTTTTTTCCTCAATCTTTCAAGGTATCTCTATTCTCTGGCACTACTTCTCATAGAAGCTCACATGCAATCACTGAGTGGTCATGGAAACTGACAAGCAACTATGTGGGTAGTCTCACAACTGACATGCAACTACAGAAATATAACAGGCTGGCAGGAAAACCTGCTCTGATACCACTGAAATGACCCACCCTGTTCTGGATTATATTTTCTAATCTGGGTCTAATTTTTTCTCATTGTTTGGGTTTTCTGTGGTTTAGCTGTAACCTACTTGCATTTTGGTGTTTTGCTTTTTGACATGCAACATACATGTGCATATTTTTGCAAATACAAATAAAATAGAATGCTCAGACGATTATATTCATTGATAATGCATTACAAAGCAATAAGCATCAATACCCATATGAAACAATGCAAAGGAGCTTAGACATGTAACATACCCATCTCGTTGTCCATACAAAAATAGTGCTAGAAATGAAAGTATAGTAGGATGGAAATTAAATCTCAGTCTTCATAGTATGGAAATTACATATATTTGCTCAAGAGCTGAAACCCTATTTGCTACAAGTGGTAACAATGCAAGAACAACTTCAAATGTGTGTTAATCAAGCCCACGGCCCTGTTGAAGTGCTAGTACGACCAAGTAAAGGTACAACAACAAATAAAGACATCCAAACCCTTCTCAATGCCTTCTAAAAACTCTGCACACTACCATCGATGTTCTTCGCACAGATGAAATGAGAAAACTATGCCAAAGACCCTTCAAAACTCTAGTGATATCCTCTAAATAGTACAACCAGGTACATCATGGGTACGTACTGTTTATGGGTAAAGCCATCAAAATCTCTGCTATAAACTGCATTACATTCCACAACACCTGTTGATAATTATGGAGACAAGAAACTTTAGATATCTCCTCAAAATGGTCTCCGTGACTGATCTCTAAACTCCCAACTGCATGAAAATGAAGCACAAATACAGCCACTGAGTATGACTGCTTAAAAGCACCCTTGGGTGGTCTCTCACACCTGTGGAATGCTGCCACTAATGGAGGTTTCCGTCTCCAAAAGCCATGGATGGTTTCTTCAAACCCTTGTTCTCTTTTGCAGAACAAAATATCATAAAAATGTAATTGTCGTGAATGAATGTCTTTTTTTCATTTTGGCTTTTATATTTCCCTCAAGAGGGTCGACCCACATAAAGGAGAAATAAACATTATAATTTCACTTTATTTTCCCTCATAGGCGTCCAAGTCCCAACATGTGACTTTAATTTACATTTTTTTTCCAATTTTTACTAAGTCACTAACATTATTATAAAGTGCCAATATTAAATATACAATGTTAAATTACGGACTTTAAATTAAATAGCCAAATGAACTCAGAATCTAATGAGCTATAGACCGTTGGAAAGGTCTCACCAAAATGCTTCACCTCCAATCTTGAATTTCCCCAAACGGTTAAAACCCTAACTTACTAAAAATAGTAAGTTCTAGCCAAAATGTCCAAAACCATCCAACGAACACTCCAAGAGTTCCCTAACCACACTAGTTAGTCTACAGGAACCAAGTATAGACTAACACCGCCTAGAAAAAAGGGGACATTACAGTGATATTTTTTTTCTAGTTCTAATCATGTCTCATAATCTTTGGAAGGTTAAATGTGATTATTGTGGGAAGAAAATCCATACAATAGATGAATGCATGTTGAAGGAACTTGGTGGTCTAAAATTACTTTATGAACTTCATCAACCGAGACAACTTTACATTGCCAAAGACATCAATTTGCTAGATTATTCTAATCCATCATTTATAGATACATCTGATGTGCACACTCATACATCTTGTCTGAACACATGTTACTCCATTTGAATCTAGTGTTGTTTCTATTGACTTTGGCAAGATGTTTGCAATTGATGTCAAAAAATGGATTGGAGTGTGTTTAGTGTATGTTCATGTGATGATGCAAGACATGATGTTCATACTGATGTGATGTAGGACAATATGTGATGTTAGATTGTTTGTGATATGATTGTCATGATAAGACTTGTAGAGAATGGTTACCATAGCTTAAAGGACTTCATGATAAGCTTGCTGTGTTGACAACTGTGAAATAAAGGTTATGATCTCTTAACTAGTTGTGGCAGGTTGAGATCAGACAAGGATACTTGGGGTGTAAGATGTTTTCATAGTCAGATATGCATATGGTATTGATATGGTGTTATTAATATGGTGTCAAAGGTTTTTAGCTAGTTGATGTGATGACTATATCTTATCTTTCATGTCATTGTTTTCCATGCCATGCTTCAAAAACATCAGGTTCAGTGCTATGATCTTCAAGGTACAGGAGTTCAGAGTGTTTGATACTTGATGAAGTTGTGTTAAAGTCAGGATGGTTGAGTTGTAAATGTCAAGGCTTGTAAGGTGTAAGACCTAAACCCTAAACCCTAATAAAGATATAAAAGTCAATGATATAAGATGTAAGACATAAATTCTAATAATGATCTTACAAGGATAGAACAAGTGAAGTCTCAGAGATTTGAAGGTTTGATCTAATGCAGATAATTAGGGTTTGGAGGTTCTAAATGCCCTAAGTGTCTATATCAAAACCCTAGGTCTAATGCCTATCTAAACTATGCATAAACTATGCATTATCTTCTTTCAACCATTGAGCTCCTTTTTCTATTTTAATGGTGACTTTTTGTAGTAGGTTATAAGTGACTTAAGTCACAATTCATGTATGTTATGCCTGTGGGGAGACCGGCCCCTTTACCTAGTGTAAATGGGTGCCTCGGTCATGTCTTATAACTTAAGCGCCAAAAGTTAATCGAAGGGCCCTGATTAAAAGGTAAGATGACGTGAAAAGGCAGATGAACAGATAAGGTTTAAAAAGCTTTTTGAATATCAACAGTCGCTCTCCTTGAAAAAGTTTGACAGACAGCTGTTTATATATACCCCTTAAACTATTCTTTACACATAACTTTGAATGCAGTAGGGCCAAAAAAATTCACTAAGATGACTAAAGATGTTTTTAGAGATTTTGATTTATGATATGTGTTGTGGAAGGATAAATCTACATGTGGATATGCAGATTGATAAGTTTTGTAAAGGAAATCATGATGTTTGCAGAGATTGAAGATTGAGGATTAGTTTTATGGTATACAGGGGTTATCTTCAATGCAAGAAAGGAAATTGCAGTTGGTAAAAGATTGGTTATACATATATGTTATTATTTGCAGAGATTGAAAGAAGTTTGATTTGTTGTCACTGACATTGTGTGAGTGGTTTGTGGTTGAACGAGACTTTGTTGATTGAAAACAAAAGGAGTTATAAGGTTTTGTGATATAGAGAATCAGGGTAACCCCCTCAATTGTTTTTTTTTATTTTATCCAAGGTAATTGTTCCTACCAGTGAGGCATCTATAGGCCAATGAGGCACCTATATGCCAATGAGGCACCTGTATGCCAGTGAGGCACCTATTTGCCAGTGAGGCTGTAACCAGTGAGGTTCTCTTGCCAATGAGGCAGTAGTATTTGCCAGTGAGGCTGTAACCAGTGAGGTTCTCTTGCTGGTGAGGCATTTTTTGGGTGGTGTTTCATCCCTATGAGGGCTTTCCACTCATGAATAATATGTGTTATGGTTCATGTTGTTTATGTTTATGTGTGTGCCCTAATGTTTTGTCTTTGAGGTCTTGATCACAATGTTTATAATCATACTTGTGCATATGTATTTGATAAATCTTTGAAGTCTCTCTTATTCTCTATCCTGTGAGTTAAAAGGTGCAAAAGGTTTTAAAAGTTCATAGACCACTAATTCACCCCCCTTTCAATGGTCCTGTACTCGTACAAGTGATATCAGAGCATAGGTTCCGTATAGAAGTGTAACAGGATTGGGTAGGTCCTGATAGTGGAGTACCATGGGAAAGTGTAGAAGAAATAGAGAAAAGAAAGATGCCAAGCAAAAGGTTGTACATCAAACCCTAGTCAAGTCATGTGATGAGTTGTTGCATGAGTCTCCCCTGAATGTTGATATAAAGTGTGATAAAAAGAATGTTTTTGCTGTTGAGATTGATTTCACAGAAGGAGACCTCTTTGTGAATGAAGATGGACAGGAGTTTGATGAAGATGATTGTGAAGTTGATTTAGAAGGTGAACTATTGTGTGATCTGGATACAATCAAGCAACTCAGAAAAGAAAATCAAAAATTAAAAGACCAACTTCAACAAGAAAAAGATTTCACGGACAAGGTATGTTCAAATTTTGTAAAAGTTTCTTTAGAACTTGAAGAGTGAAATAAGCTAATTATCAGCCTAAAGACAGAGATAGAAGAAGCAAAAAGGATAGTTGATTTTACAAAATCTGATCTTGAAGTCAAAACTAATGAATGTCTAAGATTAGAGTTAGACATAGTTTTTTTGAGAAAGGAATTGGAAGAAGCATCTTCTAAGTTGCACAAGAATATGTTGTTTGAAAAGAGTATTGATAGTTTGAATGACATATTGAGTAAGCAAAAGCATCACAAGGACACTACAGGATTAGGTTATGAAGAAGGACAATGCTCTAAAGCTAGGAATGATCCTGGGAAGAAGATAGATTTGGGTCATCATGCTGCTGCTCCTACAGATAAAATTGAAGATAACTGTGTTAATTAAGGTAGAAGGACAAGTAGAACCTCAAGACCTTCACCTTTCAGGGAATACCATTCAATAAGGTACAACTACTCTCAGTTTCATGGTTATTGCTATTCTTGTCATGTTTATGGTCATAGAGCTAGAGACTGTAAAACTCATTCAAGAAGTGGATTTGGATGAAATACGAATAAGAGTTCTTATATTTTGTCAAATCAAGGCTATAATAGTGTTTTTTATAACTGTAATAATGTTGGTCACCTAGCAAGAAATTGTTGGTTGTATGAAAGACATGATCATGTAAGGAATGTCAATAAAAGGTCTCACAGAATTTCTAGAAGAAACTATCTTTCCTTTGGTCAAGACTGCAATATTTTATGCTATAGATGTCATAAGATTGGACATATTGCATAGTATTGTAGGAGTGATTTAAAGAAATCAATTAGTCATTCCAAGAAGACAAGCATTCAGAAGGTTTGGAGAAGAAAGCAAAATTAGGAGAAGGTTGAGTCTAAGCTTGGGCATACTGCACAAGTGACATCTATAAGTACATAAAAAGGAACATGAGGATTGGGGGAGGTGCTTATAGTTTTATCAACCAAACTCAATAGACATAGAGATTGTATGTCGATAGGATATTATCCTTATTGATAGTACATAATGGTATCCTCAGTACTTGTACTACATTGATTTCAGATTGGTTTGTCTGTATTCTTCTTTCGGTTACATTAAAGGAAATTTACTTTGTATCAGTGACAATGAATGATCCTCAATTGTGGCATATGGCAGTATTTATGTAATCCATTGCAATGATCAGTATCCAACAAGTGAGGGAAGTAAAACTTTATGATGAACTTTCAAACATGATAACATCCATGACAGTGATTCTCTTGTGATTCATGGTTTGGTGCAATGCTTTCATGACTTTTCAATGTGCAGTAGTGGTGTAATGCTTCCATGCAACAATCTTTTGTGACAAAGTTTTTCTGATGTCATTGCTTCATGGCAGTTCTTTTATGGAAATAATGTTCTTTAGCAGACAGATGATGATCGTGATAGGAGTAAATGAGATGACAGTAAAGATACTTGGTTCTCTTGCAACAATGTTTTAAAAGTGCAGTGTGACTGGTTGCTCACTTGTTGACACATGCTTATCTCAGAGTAGTTACTTTGGTTGTCTTCAATCCCTTCACGTGATTCAAGACAGTGATATGTAGTTGTCGTGCTAAGATGATGTTGTGGTTTCCATCAGGAATTTTGGTATGGTCTTTACTCTTCATCGTGATTCAAGTTGTGCTTTAGTGTCAGGGGAGTTTATGATAGTTTGATGTGTTTCAATGTGCTTCAGGAGTTGAGGATGTCATCTTCATGGTGTGATGATGTAGATAGTTTGACATGCTTCATTATTATGTTTTCCTTGATTTTGGATGATATTCATGATGGTATTTGACTTGAGGTGGTCAAAGGTGATATAACATCATGGATATGACTTATGAGTTGCTTTGTTGAGATGATTGTGCATACACTTAGTGCAGTGATTTTTGGACAGTCCAGTGATGACAATGTGTTTTTAGTATGTCCCAATTTCATTCCAAGTGGAGTAGAAACTATAGAAGACAATCTAGCTGGCAAAGACCTTCAATGCAGATCTTTGGTGCAGTACAACAGAGCAATCAGTGTAATTCAGTCATTCATGGATAGATTTTGAAGGACAGTTGGTGTCATATTTTTATAGTGACTGGCAGTTGTGTAGTTACAGGATAGTATTGTTAATCTGTCTTGCATATTATAGTGATACTCTTCCAGTATAGTGTCTATCAAATAGGGGGAGAAATTGCAGTGCTTGACAGTGGTATAGAGACATTGCTTGATAGTATGGTGGTGGTAGTGATAGGTGACAGACAATATTGTGCTTTTGATTAAAATGGTGAAGATATGATGTTGTCATTCACAATATACCTAGATATGATGTGCTAAGTCTATATGCCAAGTAGTATTGCCTAAGAGGAGTTGCACTGAATTGTGTTATGACATCCTTGAGAGTCAATAGTTGGCATTGATCCATAATTATGAGAGTGCCTGATATTTGTTCATTCAGTGACCAGAGCAAGAGGACATTGAGACGTATTGAGTTCTGACAAGGATCCAGGGTAATCAAATC
The DNA here is from genome assembly GCA_027924645.1 of Cunninghamia lanceolata. Taxonomy (NCBI): domain Eukaryota; kingdom Viridiplantae; phylum Streptophyta; class Pinopsida; order Cupressales; family Cupressaceae; genus Cunninghamia; species Cunninghamia lanceolata. The sequence goes on along the minus strand of BSBN01001189.1, from coordinate 11,876,574 downwards.
TCTATGTCCAAATGAATAGAAACATGCCCACACCCGTATTTATCAAATGCTTGTTTATTCTTGATGTTGATTAATGGTGTTCAGGATGATTTCAGGTTGTCTTGATATTAATGGACCATATTAGACTTGATAATGTTGATCACATGAGTGGAGTGATCTTCTATATTTATAGTTCGAGGATGACAGTACATTTTTTTCAAAGGGAGAGCTTTTCAGTTCTTTGTCATTGTTGTCAAAAGGGGGAGAAGATGAAAAATGGTAGTGCATAATTGGTTTGACATTAATGCCAAAGGGGAGTTTGTTGACTTTGGTAAGATGTTTGTCATTGATGTCAAAAGATGGATTGGAGTGTGTTTAGTGTAGGTTCATGTGATGATGCAGGACATGATGTTCATACTGATGTGATGCAGGACAATATGTGATGTTAGGTTGCTTGTGATATGATTGTCATGATAAGACTTGCAGAGAATGGTTACCATAGCTTAAAGGACTTCATGATAAGCTTGCTGTGTTGACAACTATGAAATAAAGGTTATGATCTCTCAACTAGTTGTGGTAGGTTGAGATCAAACAAGGATACTTGGGGTGTAAGATGCTCTCATAGTTGGATATTCATATGGTATTGATATGGTGTCAAAGGTTGTTAGCTAGTTGATATGATGACTAGATCTTATCTTCCATGTCATTCTTTTCCATGCGATGCTTCAAAGACATCAGGTTCAATATTATGCTCTTCAAGGTACAGGGGTTCAGAGTGTTTGATACTTGATGAAGTTGTGTTGAAGTCAGGATGGTTGAGTTGTAAATGTCAAGGCTTGTAAGGTGTAAGACCTAAACCCTAAACCCTAATAAAGATATAAAAGTTAATGATATAAGATGTAAGACCTAAATTCTAATAATGATCTTACAAGAATAGAACAAGTGAAGTCTCAAAGATTTGAAGGTTTTATCTGATGCAGATAATTAGGGTTTGGAGGTTCTAAATGCCCTAAGTGTCTATATCAAAACCCTAGGTCTAATGCCTATATAAACTATGCATTATCTTCTTTCAACTGTCGAGCTCCTTTTTCTATTTTAACGATGACTTTCTGCAATAGGTTATAAGTGACTTAAGTCACAACTCATGTATGTTATGCCCGTGGGGAGACCAGCCCCTTTACCTAGTGTAACCAGGTGCCTCAGTCATGTCTTATAACTTAAGCGCAAAAGTTAATCGAAGGACCTTGATTAAAAGGTAAGATTGCACAAAAGGCAGATCAACAAATAAGGTTTAAAGAGCTTTTTGAATACCAACGGTCTCTCTCCTTGAAAAAGTTTGATGAGCAACTGTTTATATATAGCCCTTAAACTATTTTTTACACAACTTTGAATGCAGTAGGGCTAGAAAAATTCACTGAGATGACTGTAAGATGTTTTTAGAGATTTTGATTTATGATATGTGTTGTGGAAGGATAAATCTACATGTGGATATGTAGATTGATAAGTTTTGTAAAGGAAATCATGATGTTTACAGAGATTGAAGATTGAGGATCAGTTTTATGGTATATAGAGGTTATCTTCAATGCAAGAAAGGAAATTGCAGTTGGTGAAAGATTGGTTATACATATATATTGTTGTTTGCAAAGATTGAAAGAAGTTTGATTTGTTGTCACTGACATTATGTGAGTGGTTTTTGGTTGAAGGAGACTTTGTTGATTGAAAACAAAATGAGTTATAAGGTTTTGTGATATAGAGAATCAGGGTAACCCCCTTAATTGTTTTTTTCTTGTATCCAAGGTAATTATTTCTGCCAGTGACGCATCTATATGCCAGTGAGGCACCTGTATGCTAGTGAGGCACCTGTATGCCAGTGAGGTACCTATTTGTCAGTGAGGCAGTTATATTTGCTAGTGAGGTTGTAACCAATGAGGTTCTCTTGCCAGTGAGGCAGTTGTATTTACGAATGAGGCTGTAACCAGTGAGGTTCTCTTGCTAGTGAGGCATTTTGTGTAGCTAGTGAGGTATATTTTTGATTAAGCTAGTGAGGCATTTTTTGAGTGGTTTTTCATCCCTCTGAGGGTTTTCCCCTCATGAAAAACATGTGTTATGGTTCATGTTGTTTATCTTTATGTGTGTGCCCTAATGTTTTGTCTTTGAGGTCTTGATCATAATGTTTATAATCATACTTGTGCATATGTATTTGATAAATCTTTGAAGTCTCTCTCATTCTCTATCCTGTGAGTTAAAAGGTGAAAAAGGTTTTAAAAGTTTATAGACCACTGATTCACCCCCCCTCTCATTGGTCCTGTAGTCCAAAATGTGGTATCAGAGCATAGGTTTCTTATAGAAGTCTAATAGGCTTGGGTAGGTCCAGATAGTGGAGTACCATGGGAAAGTGTAGAAGAAATAGAGAAAAGAAAGATGCTAAGTGAAAGGTTGTACAACAAACCCCAGTCAAGTCATGGGATGAGTTGTTGCATGAGTTTCCCCTGAATGTTGATATAAAGTGTGATAAAAAGAATGTTTTTGTTGTTGAGATTGACGACACAGAAGGAGACCTCTTTGTGGATGAAGATGGATAGGAGTTTGATGAAGATGATTGTGAAGTTGATTTAGAAGGTGAACTCTTGTGTCCTCTGGATACAATCAAGCAACTCAGAAAAGAAAATAAAAAATTAAAAGACCAACTTCAACAAGAAAAAGATTTCAAGGACAAGGTATGTTCAAATTTTGCAAAAGTTTCTTTAGAACTTGAAGAGCCAAATAAGCTAATTATCAGCCTAAAGACAGAGATAGAAGAAGCAAAAAGGATAGTTGGTTTTACAAAATCTTATTTTGAAGTCAAAACTAATGAATGTCTAAGATTAGAGTTAGGCATAGTTTCTTTGAGAAAGGAATTGGAAGAAGCATCTTCTAAGTTGCACAAGAATCTACTGTTTGAAAAGAGTACTGATTGTTTGAATGACATATTGAGTAAGCAAAAGCATCACAAGGACACTACAGGATTAGGTTATGAAGAAGGACAATGATCTAAAGTCAGGAATGCTCCTAGGAAGAAGATAGATTTGGGTCATCATGCTGCCGCTCCTATAGATAAAATTGAAGATAAATGTGTTAATAAAGGTAGAAGGACAAGTAGAACCTCAAGACCTTCACCTTTCAGGCAATACCATTCAATAAGGTACAACTACTCTCAGTTTCATGGTTATTTCTATTCTTGTCATGTTTATGGTCATAGAGCTAGAGACTGTAAAACTCATTCAAGAAGTGGTTTTGGATGGAATACGAATAAGAGTTCTTATAGTTTATCAAATCAGGGCTATAATCGTGTTTGTTATAACTGTAATAATGTTGGTCACCTAGCAAGAAATTGTTGGTTGTATGAAAGACATTATCATGTAAGGAATGTCAATAAAAGGTCTCACAGAATGTCTAGAAGAAACTATCTTTCCTTTGGTCAAGACTGCAATATTTTATGCTATAGATGTCATAAGATTGGACATATTGCATAGTATTGTAGGAGTGATTTAAAGAAATCAATTAGTCATTCCAAGAAGATGAGCATTCAGAAGGTTTGGAGAAGAAAGAAAAATTAGGAGAAGGTTGAGTCTAAGCTTGTGCATACTGCACAAGTGACATCTATAAGTACATCAAAAGGAACATGAGGATAGGGGGAGGTGCTTATAGTTTTATCAACCAAACTCCATAGACATAGAGATTGTATGTTGATAGGATCTTATCCTTATTGATAGTACATAATGGTATCCTCAGTACTTGTACTACATTGATTTCAGATTGGTTTGTCTGTATTCTTCTTTCAGTTACATTGAAGGAAATTTGCTTTGTATCAGTGACAATGAATGATCCTCAATGGTGACATATGACAGTATTTATGTAATCCATTGCAATGATCAGTACTCCAACAAGTGAGGGAAGTAAACCTTCATGATGAACTTTCAGACATGATAACATCCATGACAGTGATTCTCTTGTGATTCATGGTTTGGTGCAATGCTTTCATGACTTTTCAATGTGCAGTAGTGGTGTAATGCTTCCATGCAATAATCTTCTATGACAAAGCTTTTCTGATGTCATTGCTTCATTGAAGTTCTTTTATGGAAACAACATTCTTTAGAAGATAGATGATGATCGTGATAGGAGTAAATGAGATGATAGTAAAGATACTTGGTTCTTTTGTAACAATGTTGTAAAAGTGCAGTGTGACTGGTTGCTCACTTGTTGACACATGCTTATCTTAGAGTAGTTGCTTTGGTTTTCTTCAATCCCTTCATGTGATTCAAGACATTAATGTGTAGTTGTCATGCTAAGATGATGTGGTTTCCATCAGGAATTTTGGTATGGTCTTTACTCTTCATCATGATTCAAGTTGTGCTTCAGTGTCAAGGGAGTTTATGACAGGTTGATGTGTTTCAAGGTGCTTCAGGAGTTGAGGATGTCATCTTCATGGTGTGATTATGTAGATAGTTTGACATGCTTCATTATTATGTTTTCCTTGATTTTAGATGACATTCATGATGATATTTGACTTGAGGTGGTCAAAGGTGATATAACATCATGGATATGACTTATGAGATGCTTTGTTGAGATGATTGTGCATACACTTAGTGTAGTGATTTTTGGATAGTCCAGTGATGACAATGTGTTTTTAGTGTGTCCCAATTTTATTCCAAGTGGAGTAGAAATTGTAGAAGACAATCTAGTTGGCAAAGACCTTCAGTCCAGATCTTTGGTGCAGTATAGCAGAGAAATCAGTGTAATGCAGTCATTCATGGATAGTTTTTGCAGGACAGTTGGTGTCATATTTTTATAGTGACTGGCACTTGTGCAGTGATAGGATAGTATTGTTAATCTGTCTTGCATATTATAGTGATACTCTTCCAGTATAGTGTCTATCAAATAGGGGGAGAAATTACAGTGCTTGACAGTGGTATGGAGACAGTGCTTTACAGTATGGTGGTGGTAGTGATAGGTGACAGATAGTATTGTGTTTGTGATTGAAATGGTGAAGATACGATGTTTGTCATTCACAATATACCTAGATATGATGTGCTAAGTCTATGTGCCAAGTAGTATTGCCTAAGAGGAGTTGCACTGAATTGTGTTATGACAGTCTTGACGGTCAATAGTTGGCATTGATCCATAATTATGAGAGTGCCTAATATTTGTTCATTCAGTGACCAGAGCAAGAGGACATTGAGATGTATTGAGTTCTGACAAGGATCCAGAGTAATCAAATCTCTATGTCCAAATGAATAGAAACATGCCCACACCCGTATTTATCACATGCTTGTTTATTCTTGATGTTGATTAATGGTGTTTAGGATGATTTCAAGTTGTCTTGGTATTCATGGACCATATTAGACTTGATAATGTTGATCACATGAGTGGAGTGATCTTCTATTTTTATAGTTCGAGGATGACAATACATTTTTTCACAGGGAGATCTTTTCAGTTCTTTGTCATTGTTGTCAAAAGGGGGAGAAGATGAAAAATGGTAGTGCATAATTGGTTTGACATCAATGCCAAAGGGGGGGTTTGTTGACTTTGGCAAGATGTTTGTCATTGATGTCAAAAGATGGATTGGAGTGTGTTTAGTGTATGTTCATGTGATGATGCAGGACATGATGTTCATACTGATGTGATGCAGGACAATATGTGATGTTAGGTTGCTTGTGATATGATTATCATGATAAGACTTGTAGAGAATGGTTACCATAGCTTAATGGACTTCATGATAAGGTTGCCGTGTTGACAGTTGTGAAATAAAGGTTATGATCTCTTAACTAGTTGTGGCAGGTTGAGATCAAACAAGGATACTTGGGGTGTAAGATGCTTTCATAGTCAAATATGCATATGGTATTGATATGGTGTTATTAATATGATGTCAAAGGTTTTCAGCTAGTTGATGTGATGACTAGATCTTATCTTCCATGTCATTGTTTTCCATGTCATGCTTTAAAGACATCAAGTTCAGTGTTATGATCTTCAAGGTACAGGGGTTTAGAGTGTTTGATACTTGATGAAGTTGTGTTGAAGTCAGGATGGTTGAGTTGTAAATGTCAAGGCTTGTAAGGTATAAGACCTAAACCCTAAACCCTAATAAAGATATAAAAGTCAATGATATAAGATGTAAGACATAAATTCTAATAATGATCTTACAAGGATAGAACAAGTGAAGTCTTAGAGATTTGAAGGTTTGATATGATGCATTATCTTCTTTCAACCGTCGAGCTCCTTTTTCTATTTTAATGGTGACTTTCTGTAGTAGGTTATAAGTGACTTAAGTCACAATTGATGTATGTTATGCCCGTGGGGAGACCGGTCCCTTTACCTAGTGTAACCGGGTGCCTCAGTCATGTCTTATAACATAAGCACCAAAAGTTAATCGAAGGGCCTTGATTAAAAGGTAAGATGGTGCGAAAAGACAAATCAACAGATAAGGTTTAAAAAGCTTTTTGAATACCAACGGTCGCTCTCCTCGAAAAAGTTTGACGGACAGTTGTTTATATATAGCCCTTAAACTATTTTTTACACATAACTTTGAATGCAGTAGGGCCAGAAAAATTCACTGAGATGACTATAAGATGTTTTTAGAGATTTTGATTTATGATATGTGTTGTGGAAGGATAAATCTACATGTGGATATGTAGATTGATAAGTTTTGTAAAGGAAATCATGATGTTTGCAGAGATTGAAGATTGAGTATCAGTTTTATGGTATACAGAGGTTATCTTCAATGCAAGAAAGGAAATTGCATTTGGTAAAAGATTGGTTATACATATATATTGTTGTTCGCAGAGATTGAAAGAAGTTTGATTTGTTGTAACTGACATTGTGTGAGTGGTTTGTGGTTGAAGGAGAATTTTTTTGATTGAAAACAAAAGGATTTATAAGGTTTTGTGACATAGAGAATTAGGGTAACCCCCTGAATTGTTGCTTTCTTGTATCTAAGGTAATTGTTTCTGCCAGTGAGGCACCTGTATGCCAGTGAGGCACCTGTATGCCAGTGAGGCAGTTATATTTGCTAGTGAGGCTATAACCAGTGAGGTTCTTTTGCCAGTGAGGCAGTTATATTTGCTAGTGAGGCTATAACCAGTGAGGTTCTTTTGCCAGTGAGGTAGTTGTATTTGCCAGTGAGGCTGTAACCAGTGAGGTTCTCTTGCTAGTGAGGCATTTTGTGTAGCCAATGAGGCATATTTTTGATTAAGCTAGTGAGGCATTTTCTGAGTGGTTTTTCATCCCTATGAGGGTTTTCCACTCATGAAAAACATGTGTTATGGTTCATGTTGTTTATCTTTATGTGTGTGCCCTAATGTTTTGTCTTTGAGGTCTTGATCATAATGTTTGTAATCATACTTGTGCATATGTATTTGATAAATCTTTGAAGTCTCTCTCATTCTCTATCCTGTGAGTTAAAAGGTGCAAAAGGTTTTAAAAGTTTATAGACCACTGATTCATCCCCTCCTCTCAGTGGTCCTGTACTCCAACAGTTTCATCCATGGTTTCTAATGATTCAGTGCAACGGGTTCATATTCATTGTATTCCAAATACAACTACTTGGGATGAGTACTTGATAGATATTGTAGGTTTGTTTTGTGAGTCCTATTGTGTAGACTTAGAGGACACTGTTAAGGAAATTCATCTCCTCTTTGATGTTATCTCTTATAGAGTTACACCATCTTGTTTGAATGTGAAGAGGGAACCTCCAAACCCTCTTGTTCTTTCTTCGCCTTTCATTTGTCACAATTTGGAGTTGGGTTGAAGAACCTTAAGAAGCATTCAGAGGACTCTTCCTTGTCTTTGGAACATGTTCTACATTTGTTTTCACTAGGTTCTAGATTGTCGCACTCTTAAGTTAGGCATGGTGATAGGGTGTCGTTGAACCTTGTACTTTAATTGAAAATAAATTAGTTTATCAACCGGGCCGTGTCCAAGGCTATATGCAATAGGAGGTTCAAATATCTCACTTTGGCAGTGATTTTCTAATTTTTATTTAAATGAATCTTACAAACAAATTCTAAATCCTAGAAAGCATTGAAATTTATTCTAAGGAAAGCATTAAGAAATTAACTAGAAATCATCAACATTCTATACTAGAGAAAGATTGTAAATCTATTTTATGAAAGCGTGAAAACTTGCAGAAGAAAACAAGAACTAGAATATACTTAACTAGGAATTTTATGAAACTATGTATGTTTAAACTACAGAAGAACTCCATAACTTTTTGACCACTGAACAGTGAGAAGAAGATTCATAACTCCAGAATGTTTTAACACTTATAGAATTTGAACGATAAACAATTCCTATACTTTACTTGAACAATAATTATGACACAAATCTTGCAAGTTATCATAGACTCACTACCGCATCTTTAAAGGACATAAAACATTTTTATAACATTAACATCAATTACAAAAACACATTCGCATGGCATCAAAGAAAATACTTATCTATCTCCTATCCAAACAAGTATCCAACTCTTCAGAATATTTGAACGACTTCACATCATCTCATACACTAACAACACAAATCCATTCACAGCTTACATGAAAAATGTACTTAGAAAACTTATTGACTTTTAGAAAAACTCAGAGCATTCTATTATCATTGTATATATTCATAATAAAAACATGAGGTTTTTATATCTACTGAACATCTGAAAATCTAGGGCGACTTATCATTGTTGCTTAAGAAGTCTTATAACAGAAAACACAACAAAACTACTTTTAAAGAGTCTGACTTACATTGTAATAAAAGAGGCTCTGAGTAGGAGCTTAAATGTATTTGTTGTTCTGAAATAATAGAAAATAAAGAGAATGTTATTTGAATAGAGAAGCATAAAGTAATTGAAGTCTTCAACTACTGTTTTCCTTCATTCTCAGTGCTTCTAACTTCCAGTGCTGGTTACTCCAGTCTTCATTGAATGACTGCTTTCTCCACTTCATTATTTCCAAGTCATGTTTATGCAATAACATATCTTTTTCACAACACTTTGTCAACATTAGTGGTCCAATTTTAACCAAATTAAGAATAAAGATTTATGCACTATTTCTTTATAAATAAACAATATTTATAATAAGATTTTTAATATATTGGCATAATTGGGTCAATTGACTAGTAGAAAGGGGTAATTGGGTCAAATTAGGATGAGGTTGATTTTACCTCATCTCTTCCTCCCCCACTTAAGGATGAGCAGGTCCTCATACTCTCTGTTGTGGCTACCCCATTGGATTACTTTGTCTTTCTTCCTCCCTTTTTCTATCGAGTTCCTCAAATAATGAACTGGTATCATATATGGAATCTGATGTAGGATCTTTTTGGTCTGGATATTTGACAAAACCCTTATTCAATCTTAGTTTCACTTTCCAAGATTGGAGTTCCCATTGAGACTGTTCTTATCTTACAAGTATTGGTGGTGGGGGTTGAAGAAGAAGAGGAGGCTTATACCTCATTCCTACCCACTTCGTCTTTAGTTGTTGCAGTAACTCTGCTATTGCCAATGCCCTCTTATAAGACCATTTCAAATTTGTGGGTGAAATCATCTCTCTCTTTTTCAAATACATGGGTAAGGGAGTATACCTTTCTTCACATGTTGCCCATGCCCTATCTAACAACTGTGGTCCATTTATTTGAAAATCCTCAAAATAAATTCTAAGGCTTTCATTATACTTCTCCTTCATGGCATCACACTTTTCGATCCTTTTGAATTGTGTTCTAAATGCGTACGGTTTATGGTGATGATGCCTCATTAAGGGACCAATAGTTATTTCTGCCTCAAGGTATTTCCTTTTCCTATCTTTCTAGTTGTTATGATTCTTTAAAGTAGATAGAAAATTGTTGAATACAATGAACACTGAGAGGGGGGGTGAATCAGTGTTCTACAAAACCATTTATGCACTTATTCTTTTATCCATTTACCAAATTCAATTATGTGAAAGCAAATTAAACAAATGAACAGCAACCATAAAGACATAACACATGAACACCAGGATTTTTACGTGGAAAACCCTAAAAGGGAAAAACCACGGTGGGGGTTAACCCATAGAATTTTATTAGTTATAGCAATAACAAATTACAAGAGGCTCACTGCCTTAGGGCTCACTACCCAGAGCTCACTGCTCAAAAGAGGCTCACTACCTGAAGAAGAAGGAAGAAGAAGAAGGGTGGCTCACTGCCAAAGATGAACTGTTGTGATTGTATCTACTTATGCACGATTACAGTTCCAATTAAGCTTATGAATACTAACTCAAAACACTTCATTTTAGTTTGCCCCTGTTTCTCTACTCTGCTCTTACATATGCTTTAGATCTCTCTTGGTTTGCTGTAGCCATTCTATCTTCACATATTTTGCATTCATATACATCACATCACACATCATTCACTTCAGGCATGAAATCCATTCTCTATTTATATCCGCAAATAAATCTTTCTTATGATCAGGTCGGTAAGCAAATTGTGAAACATGTATACCAAGTGTTATATCCTATCAGCTTGTTCTTGTGTTAAGTCTTCAATGCGGATCCAAACCATCATGTACATGTCTTCATATGTGTCATCTCTAATCATACAACCACTTACATTTATCATCTAGCTCATATTTCTTTTCTGCATAAGGAATTAACCATCCTGTCGGCTTGTTCCTTCATAACATATATGATAGGTTCCTTCATCACATCACAACTTATGCTGTAAACCAAATGGGACTTCATGAATCATTTTTAGAAATCATTATTGATCTCTTGACATGTCTTCAATTCTATAGAAATAGATAAATCTGTATGCCAAAATGTGGACCTTAGAACTATTGCCCTGTCACACTGTAACATTGTTATACTGGATGTCGGTATTGGAGAACCTGTAGAATGAGATCTGTTGCACTTCTAGAGCTATAAACTTGGATTTTTATAGTCATGACCTATCTCTATCTTACTTTAGAACCCCATAATAAAACATGCTAATGTGGAGGAATGCGAACCAATTTACTCAGCACTATTCACTGTCTCTGTCTTACTTTTGCAGATCCAGACTTGGTCTTTTCATCAGATGACTTTTGGAGGAAGTCATGACTTGATTATTGAGATGTAACATCGATAGATAACTATGAACATCATACCTAAGTCACATATTCATACCTTCACTTGTGGAGGGGTACTGATCCTTTTTCTGTCTCATACCTGAACACTTCCAACACTTAAGCCAATTTAAGACTTTCTAGACTTGTACCTTGTTCCCAATCACAAATGAACTTCCAAAGTTATGTCTTTCTGTCATGCTAATGTGTTCTCCTTATCTTTTTGCCATCAATGACAACACTCAACTTGTCTTCATAGCAGTGTCTCTTGCCAACAATCTCCCCCTTTGGCATTGATGGCAACACTTAGTCAAAAATGCTTCATTATCAAACCCGCTCCCCCTTACTTATACACTTCTATATTTATTCTCCCCTTGAGATGTTTGTCCATTTTTCATTGATCTTCTTCTCCCCCTTTGACATCAATGGAAAAGGGTGTGTTCCGGAACCAAGAATTTGTCAAAACTTCAAAATTTTATGTACTCTGTCGCATATTTACAAGTATAGTCTTCTACTTTATCTTACATATGCTGAAGAATGTCACTAAAGATGTTCTTTATTTGAGCTATCTCAACATCCCAGCTCTTTTTAGTACCATCCAAAATTTGTATATGTCCCCTGAGTAGAAAAACTAGAGTTTCTGCCTTTTGCAAATCTGATGGTGTGGCAGTTTGTGCAACAAGCTGTGCTTCAGTTACAAGCTTAGTCATTGACTCTAGTTTGGGACTCATCAGTCTTCTCAATTGTCCCATTCTACTCTTAATTTGATACTTCTGATTTATTAGACCATTCAAGTCATTGTGAATGTTGATGACTTGAACTTCTTTGTTACTGATTGATTCATTTACCAGATCAAAAGACTTAGAGATGTTCAACAAATTTTCTTCCAAGTCCTTAATCTTTTCTTCTATCTTCTTTGTAACTTCTGGCCATGATAGACAAAATTTATATATATCATTAGCTTCTACAATAGCACTTTGAATGCTCTGTATCCCATTATCTAACTGAACCTTATCATGAGCTATCAACTTTGTCAACTCATCTAACCTTTTCTTATTAAACTCTTGTCTAACTTTTGTTTTAGCAGATATTTCAAGGGATTCGAAGTGTGTACTTATAGAGTGTATGAGTCCCTTGAGTTGACATGAAGCAGATAGAGAGGTATCCTTTCGGTATGTTGGCATCAGCTTCTCCAAAATGCTAGATACTTCATTGATGAGTTCACTTTCCTCAATGTGGGACTTCAATATCTCTTTTCTTGCTTTGGATTGAGCAACTGAAGCCAACTTGAGCATCTAAATAGGAGACATTGTATACAAGTTTATTGGACCTTGGATTGACTCAAGCTCATCTAGAGCTAGTTCCTCCTTTTCCAATAATTCTTTTACTGCCTCTGCATTATCTCTTGCTGCACCAGAGACATCATTTTTCTATCCCTACTCTGGAGGATTAATGTCCATGGCCTTGTTGGTGTCCTCCTTCTATTCATCCTTTGTCAAATCCTTTTCAATCTGATGTGCCAAAGAGGATCTGGTTTGTGCAGTTAGTATTTCTTCTTCTACAGTCCTCTCTTGAACGGTATTGTCCACTGTTTGATGTTTCAGAGAGGCAAGAGTTTCCTTTTCTTCACTTGTTTGGTCAACTTCATCTGTCTCCTTTTCAATGTTGACTTCTGGAACAAATGTATTATCACTAACATTATTGTCTTCATTGTCATAAGTGGTGAGAAGATTGTATTTCTTCAGAGCTTCTAAAACAATTTCCTCTGCTTCTTTTACCACTCTATCAATCTCTCCCATCATTAATGAATTCATCCTCATTTTGGTTCTAAACTTATCCTTGGTTTCCTTAGATATCAAGTCTTCTTCTTCCAGAGTAATTTCTGGACATAATTTTGTCAGTACATGTTGTCTTAGCTCGATATCTTTTGCCCTACCAGTCTCTTTTCTAGTGGTCAAAATGTTGGCTAGACTTTCAAGGAGATCAGAGATGATCTCAATAAGGGCCCTGTTGAAGATGTTTAAGTATTTTACTGTGGCCTCTTCCAAGATTCTCTTATCCGCATCATTATATTCATCATAAAATTTGATCATGGGCTTCAAGTTCCCATCAAATGTGATAGATTTTAGTACATCTTGAAGATATATTATATCCTTTTCAACATAAGGCTCTTCTACCTTTTGCCTTTTATTTGATTTGCCCTTTCCGGAGGACTTTCCTATGGCTTTGACTACCTCAACTTTCATCTTCTTTATCTCCTCATCTGATTTTGTTTCTTCTTTGTCCTTTCCACCCACACTTACATACATTCTTCTACCTTTTGTTTTCTGTCTTTTTTCTCCTCTATCAGTTGGCTTCTTTACATATTCCTTTATGTCAGTAGATGCAGGACCAGAGGAGGAGGCAGAGCTTCTGGTAGACCTCTTTGTCGCTTGGGGTTTTTCTTCTTTTTCTTTAGGTTCATCTAGAACCTTAACTCTTTCACTTCCTTTCTTTTACCTTGCTTCCCTTTCTACTTGACCTTTTTCCCTTGCCTCTTTGACTTGTTCCTTAGTGAATCCATGTTTTATGGCAATTTCTTATGCCAGTTTCCACATTTTCTTAGAGATCTTTTGTTTCCTTACTTCAACATGAATTTTAGCATGCAATTCCTCATAAGTCCCAAATCTTCTTCCTTGGGATCTTTAGGTTTACTTAATACATGTTGAGCATAATTTTCTAATATTCCACCATCTACCTCATATCCCATGGGCATAACCCAAACAGTTCTAGGCTCGACAACCTCCATTAAACACTAATCCTTGGTAACCATGAAACAGATGGTATCTTTGTATTTCTCAACAATTGCCTTAAGGATTCTTTCCCTTGACTGTATCATGCTTTGGAAATTTTTAAAATAGCCCCACGGGGCATATTTCTGAGCATCAATACTTCCTATGCTATTTAGATGATTTCTAATTTGGACTGAAGCAGGTTTATCACTTGTCCAGAGCAGATTCTTCATACCTGGCAATTCTTACGTGTAGTAGAAGAATAGATAGAGAATCAACGTACCATATTTGAATGGATATTTCTGCTCTTTGGTCTTCCTTAAATTTTCCATTAGTTGATGTCAGAGTAGTTCACAAAGATCATACTCTACATCTTCCTTCACCATCTCAAAAGCTGTATAGATTTATGTACCAGATACTGAATTTTCACGGTTTGAGAAGTAAACATTGTAGCCAATAACCATGGATGCAAATCTTACTGCATAATTGTCAATATCATTGATTGTTAGCGCTCTTTTGTCAAACTTTGCTCTGGTGGCCGCCATTACTTTATCATTCTTCACGGCTTTCAGAACTGGTACTGATCCGGTGGAGCATAGCCCAGTTACTGCCCTGATAGCATCTTTTGTGATCTTAAAGGGTCTCTTAAGCCACATGAATTCATCATGAATCCTGCTCAATACATACCAGACCCATTCATTCTCAGCAAAGGTCAGAAAATCAATGTACTGGATAAATTTCTTTGTCTCCAATGCCTTGTATTCATTCTTCAAATCATAACCTCCATCGCACAAGTGATTTAAAAATAAGTCGGTGAGTTTTCTCTTCTCATGTTCTTCTAGGGAAACATGAATATATGCCCGAACATCCTCTATATACAGAATTTTGTGCGAAATGTGTGAGAATGCTCCCAGCTGATCCATTTCTGTTGCTTTGTAGGGATGTTTCTTGAATTTAGGCTGAAGTCGTTCAGTGATGTCTACAACTTGCAGAGTTGCCATTGTAGAATTTTAACAAATCCACAAATGGGGTTTCAATGAAAATACCTTGTTCCGCTGTGTTATGGTTTCCTTTCTTTGAATTTCTCCAAACACTTCAAATCTTGGTTGTCGTTACTCAAATTTTGCTTCAATCTCTCTGAACACTTGATAGCTTAGGGTGCAAAGTGATTTTGAGACTAAACTAGTTCCCTTTTATCCTCCGCATGACTTAACCTAATCATCATTAATGCTTGTTCCAAAAAGATGTCTTTCCCCCTTTTTATAGATACGGTCGATAAAAATTGCTCCACAATATTTTGCATTAGCTTATTTTCTTTGAGTTTTTCTTTTAGAGGATTTATCTTGTCGGATTCCATCACATATCTCCTTGCTAGATTCCAGCACCAACTTTCTCGCTAGGGGATTTAGATTTTTAACGTTGTTCCCCCTGAGCCAGAGCTCTCAATTTACTTCCTAGAGGAATTATCTGCACCAGATGCTAGTGCAGATCCATCCTTAACCTCATTTACACCCTTTTTGATCCATATCATACTCATCTCTTTCTTGGTTTCCACAGGATCAACTTTATTCTTGCCTTTAACATCTTTTTGCTCTATTTTCCTCTGTTGTATAGGACAATCTCTTTCCACATTTTTGCTTATTGAGAATCTAGCAAGGTGTCCTAACTTGTTGTAATGGTAATAAACAACATTTCTCTGACCTTGATTTCTTCTGACATTTGAATTTGGCCTTGATTTGCATTGGTTAGCCATATGCCCAAATCTATTGCATGCAAAACATTTGCCATTGAAAGATTGACCATTCCTTGAATAGTTTGGCACATTTCTTGACACACTTCTGCACTCATTTTCTTTATGACCATTCTTCTTGCAATTAAAACATTGACCAGAAAAAGATGGAACATTTTGATTCATTCTACTTCTACACTAAGCAGCGCTATGACCATACTTATTGCATTTAAAACAATAGCCATTGAAAGATGGGTACCTTTAAGCATTTGGTTGTTTGGTCGGAGGTCCTTTAGGTCTTCTTATTTGATTCCTTACCAGATGATCTTTGCCTCTTCCTTCTTTAGATCTGACTTGTCCTGAATTTGAACTTTCTCCCTTTTCAAATCCCAAGCCTTGTTTATCATCTGGATACTTTTGACTGTCCAGCAACTCATCAAGTTTTGCAGGGCTTATGTTGAATTTTTCTTTGTAGCTGTTGGTTGCTTCTAGATCAAACTTTAAGAACATAACTTCTTTCCCCAATTTTTCACATTCTTTTGACTTGTCCTTCACAATTTGATTCAGATATTCCTCATTCTTGGTCTTTTCTTCAATCACCCTGAGAAGACTCTCTGTGGATTCACTTGCTTGTTTTAGTTGCTCACATAATTCTTTCCTTCTTTCCTAAGATTTACTAATCTGTTCTTTTAATTTTAGAATGCAATTAGCAACTTCTTTGATACTCTCCTCTAAACCCTTGATATCAGCCTTGGAGTTGTCAAGATCTTCTAGAGCTACTTCAAATTGTTCATTGTTGACATAAACATGATCACCAATCACAATGCTACCAGGATGACTTGTTTCAGGATAAGTGAGATACCTTTTTGCTGCCATGAGAACACCTTCCCAGGTCTTCCTCAAGTTGTTAAGCTTCTTCCAAGGAACCTTACTCTGATACCAATTGTTGAATACAATGAACATTGAGAGGGGGGGGTGAATCAATATTCTACAAAACCATTTATGCACTTGTTCTTTTATCCATTTACCAAATTCAATTATGTGAAAGCAGATTAAACAAACGAACAACAACCACAAAGACATAACACATGAACACCGTGATTTTTATGTGGAAAACCCTAAAAGAGAGAAACCATGGTGGGGGTTAACCCACAGAATTTTATTAGTTATAGCAATACCGAATTACAAGAGGCTCACTGCCCAGAGCTCACTGCTCAAAAGAGGCTCACTGCCTGAAGAAAAGAAGGAAGAAGAAGAAGAAGGGTGGCTCATTGCCAAAGATGAACTGCTATGATTGCATCTACTTATGCATGATTATAGTTCCAATTAAGCTTATGAATACTGACTCAAAACTTTTCATTTCAGTCTGCCCCTGTTTCTCTGCTCTACTCTTACATATGCTCAAGATCTCTCTTAGTTTTCTATAGCCATTCTATCTTTGCATATTTCACATTCATATACATCACATCACACATCACACATTTTAGGCATGAAATCCATTCTCTATTTATATCCACAACTAAATCTTTCTCATGATCAGGTCGGTAAGGAAACTATGAAACGTGTATACCAAGTGTTATATCCTGTCAACTTGTTCTTGTGTTAAGTCTTCAATGCGGATCCAAACCATCATGCACATGTCTTCATATGTGTTGGCTCTAATCATACAACCACTTACATTTATCATCCAGCTCATATTTCTTGTCCGCATAAGGAATTAACCATCCTGTCGGCTTGTTCCTTCATAACATATATGATAGGTTCCTCTGTCACATCACAACTTATGCTACGGACCAAATGGGACTTCATGAATAATTTTCAGCAATCATTATTGATCTCTTGACATGTCTTCAATTCTACAGAACAAGATAAATCTGTATGCCAAAATGCGGACCTTAGAACTGTTACCCTGTCACATTGTAACACTGTTATACTAGATGCCGGCATTGGAGAACCTGTAGAATGAGATCTGCTACACTTCCGGAGCTAGAAACTTGGATTATGATAGTCATGACCTATCTCTATCTTACTTCAGAACCATAGAATAAAACATGCTAATGCGGAGTGATGCGGACCAATTTACTCAGCACTATTCACTGTCTCTATCTTACTTCTACAGATCCGGACTTGGTCTTTTCATCAGATGACTTCCGGAGGAAGTCATTACTTGATTATTGAGATGTAACATCAATAGATAACTATGAAAATCATACCTAAGCCACATCTTCATACCTTCACTTGCGGAGGGGTACTGATCCTTTTTTTGTCTCATACCTGAACACTTCCAACACTTAGCCAATTTAGGACTTTCCAGACTTGTGCCTTGTTCCCAATCACAAATGAACTTCTGGAGTTATGTCTTTTTGTCATGCTGATGTGTTCTCCTTATCTTGTTGCCATCAATGACAACACTCAGCTTGTCTTCACAGCAGTGTCTCTTGCCAACAAAAATATCTTAGTTTCACTTCTCCCACAAACAAGTTAATGAAAAAGTCTGTATGTTTTTCCAGCAATAAATTGTGAGTAAAGAATTCATAGAGCAAATTTTGTTGTGCAAGGGGTGATGAATTGAAAGCTTCCAAAAATTCTTTATCCTTAGGATCATGAGGTAGATTTCAAGAAATCCTTGATAGTTTCCATTTCAATACTTGCTCATTCAAAAACATAGAATACAACCTAGAGGGTTTCCTACAAGTCAACAATAATTTACCAATTCTACAGGCTTCTATCTTAGTTGCATATAATTTATCAAATGATTCCTTCAGAAAAACTAATTCTTTCTTTAATCTAGTGTTTTCCACTCCTGCCTGTCTTAAGAGAAAACACTATTCCATCCACATCCTTAATAAAGGAGGAATGCGGTTTTGGAACCATTCCATTTGTGTAGGTTCGGTTTGAACCTCGAATTTGCTCTAAATTGTTGGTTTAACCCTCAATTCTTGCAATTCTTCCTCGATCTCTACATTTTAATTGATAACAACATTTAATTCCTTCTTATGCTTCTCCTAGTTCTCCTGAAAGGCTCTCAGGAAATTTGTCAAATTGTCTGTCACTCTTCTAATTTGCTTATCTTTATCAAACAAAGCTTTTTATAATGACAAATTTCCTTGATTCTTTTCTTCAAATTGTTTCAACTGAGTTTGCAAGTTTTTTATGTTTTGTAGTTGCAAACTTATAATTTCTACTTCCTTCTACTTCACTGTTTCATCAAGTTGAACTCATAAGTTTGCAATTATTGAATCTTTTTCTTGCAACTCAGTTTTCAAACATTTAACTTTTTATTCCCAGGAGTCATTTATTTGTTGTATCTCTTGTTTTTTAACAAAAATAGTTTCCTCATTTTGTTCAATATTTTGTTTCTGTATCAAAATCACTGTGTCATTTTGTTGAAGCATACTTTTTAACTATACAATTTCCTACTTCAATTTATTTAATTAATTTCTTGACTGATTATCTTCTATCAGAATTTTTGTATCTAATGTTTGCAAAAATGGTGTCTCTGTTTCAAGAATTTATGTATTTTGATCATTTTGCATTTCTTCACACGTTGCCAATTGGAAGTCCCTGCTCATTTGGTACATGAGCTTCCAAAATAATGAGGGTCTCTTCCCTTACTATTGGTATATCGCTTACAACCATGTCCCCTGTTCCTTCTACCTCTCGTATACACGAGCTAGATACCCCTATAGTTTCTTCTATGACATCTTTTTCAGGGGTTTTACTAGCAACAAATTGTCTAGCTTGCGTATTCTATTTTGAGGTGGGTATATGTTCAAACACAATGGAGGAATCCACATCAGCTGCCAAGCGCTTTCTTCTCCTTAAAGGAGGAGGTTTTTGCAATTTTTGTTTGGAGCATTATTTCTTGGCCACTAGCAGTCCAGTTTCTTGTTCTTCCCCAGGGTCAATAATTTCAACATTTTCTTTGTTTCTTGGAGTCTTTTCCATAGGCTCCAGAACTTGAGATTCCCTAGGAGAATCAAGGTTTTCTGTAGGGTTTGGGAAAATTTTCGATGCTACACTCTCCAGAACTTCTTAGGATTGTTGAAGTTTTGGAATATTTTCCTTTGGAGCCTTACTAGCTACTTTGGATGACTCTCCTATTTCAAAGTGTTGCACAGGTGTTGGGGTTTCAAATTTTCTCAAGAATTTTTTCCATTTTCTATTTGTTTTCCTTTTCTTCAAGATTTGATATTTGTAAATCAGGTAATTAAACCATGATGCTTTAATGGCCTAACTTATACTTCTTAATCATACTACCCAAGGAATGGAATAAAAAGGAAGGAATATTAATTCTTAGCTTAGGGTTTTCTACGCCATGAGGCAGGTGGGTCAACAGACGGAAAGGTGGTCCTACAACTGTGGCACATTGGCCCTCACAAGTAAGGTACTTGATTATCCAGGCAACAACTATTTTCCAAGGCTTAATAATTGATTTCCTATTAATCCTCTTGTTTTGACCCCTTGGCCCTATTACCAGTTGCAGTTGAGGATCCCCTTCCTGGATGGAAAGTTCGATCATTTTATGATAGGAAATATTTGTTTCCTCAACTAAGTTTATTTCTTCATTTGGAATACCATAAATTTCAAAAAGGATTTGAATGCTTACCTTAATTTTCTTTCCACGAACAATTGAGTGATCCTGCGTGAAGTTTTCTACAAATTCTTTCACCAGTTCCAGATGATAGCCATCAAACTTCTTGAAAATTTCTAGCTAGCCTGTAGCTTGGAAAATTTTAGTAATACTCTATATTGCTAATAGTTTATCCATTGATGTTGGCTCTAATTTTCTTTTAGCCCCCATTTTTATCAGAGATGGAATTACCTAACTCAACCTGCACTGCTTACTGATGAAATGAAATACTATCTCATATTCAGTTGTATTTGTTATGTGTGATAACCAATGAAATGAACTTAGGGAATTTTAACAACAGAATATCTTTTTAGACACCATTAATTCATTATTTCGTACGCCTTTCCATCATTAATCTTAGTCCATGTTAAGCTATTGTGCCACCATCTCTGCCAGTTCAAGTGAAGTTACAAGTTTCTATTTTTGGGAAAGGGAAATATTATGCCAATTTATTATATCTAATGATAATTATTGCCTAATTAATAAAGAAATAATGTACGTACCTTATATTCATTAATTTGGTGTCAACTTGATTCATTTTGCTGATGAAATATGTGGCCCTTCCACGTTTGAGGGTGATTAACGCAAGGTTGTGAATGAGTCATTTTAATCATGACATTGGCATATTTATCATGGTGATGGTGACACATACAATTGGGATCAATATGATTTCAAAAAGGTAGCATCATTTCCGTCTTTTCAATCAATCATTTTTATTATGGTAATGGATGATATTTTTAACAAGATCATTTTAATGATCCCTAGGGTACATAAATGTTTGATGGCAAGATGCGTTATGAACAAGAAATGATGAATGGGTTTTGGAGTGACACAAGTGAAAATTTGCAAGAGTGGGGATACATAAAAGGTTTCGAAGCCTAGTGAAAAAAATTGGACAAAGAAGACTTTTTTTAAAGGTGACGACAAAGTTCTAGAGCATCGGTGAAAGGATGCTTTCGGAATGAACATTAACAAAGTTATGAAGCATTGTTGAAAGGATGCTTTTAGAACGAACAGGAACAAAGTTCTGGAGCATCATTGAAAGGATGCTTTCAGAACAAACAGGAACAAAGTTTCGAAGCATTATTGAAAGGATGATGTCAGAATGAACAAGAACAATGTTCCAGAGCATCATTGAAAGGATGTTGTCGAAAGGAACAGGAACAAAGTTTCAAAGCATCGTTGAAAGGATGCTTTAGGAACAAATAAGAAGAAATTTTTGGAGCATCATTGAAAGGATGCTATCGAAATGAACATGAACAAAGTTCTGGAGCATCGTTTAAAGGATGTTATCGAAATGAACAGGAACAAAGTTCTAGAGCATTGTTGAAAGGATGATTTTGGAATGAACAGGAATAAAGTTTCAGAGCATCGTTGAAAGGATGTTGTCGGAATGAACATGAACAAAGTTCTAGAGCATTGTTGAAATGATGCTTTCAGAATGAACAAGAACAAATTTCTAGACCATCGTTGAAAGGATGTCAGAACGAACAGGAACAAAGTTCTGGAGCATTGTTGAAAGAATGTTGTCAGAACGAAACAAAACAATGTTCCGGAGCATCGTTGAAAGGATGATTTCAGAATGAACAGGAACAAAGTTCTAGAGCATCATTGAAAGGATGTTGTTGGAACAAACCTAAACAAAGTTCTGGAGCATCATTGAAAGGATGTTGTTGGAACAAATAGGAACAAAGTTCTAGAGCATTGTTGAAAGGATGTTTTCAGAGCAAACAGGAACAAAGTTCTGGAGCATCATTGAAAGGATGATGTTGGAATGAACATGAACCAAGTTCCAGAGCATCATTGAAGATGTTTCTGGAGAAACTTCCAACTGAAGCTAGAATTTCTGGGAGATACTCTTGCAATCGTACAAGAATCCAAAATACGTGTTAAACATATATTTCAGAGGAATGATACGACAAAATTGTAACAATAAAAACACATGCAATTTTTTTGACTTCCATTATTTAGATTTATTTATTCGATTCCTGCCATGACAGGAACATCTTCTTGGACACAGTGGACTTCAACTTGCATTTCCACCATTTTTGGGAATTCTTCTCTATTTATAGGTGTTTGATATAGACGTAATCTATGACCATTTACCAAGAGTGTCTATGTTTCTCCATTGATGGGTTTAAGTTGCACTACTCCATTCTGGAATACTTCAGAGATTTCATAAGGTCCTAACTAGCGAGTTCAAAGTTTTCCTTTTTGATCCTTGTATCTAGAGTCAATCAGTAATGCCTAATCGCCACTGCTAATTTTTTTCCCTTTTATATGTCTGTTGTGCCATGCTTTTTTTGTTGTTGCACTAGTTCAGTTTGGTGAATGACTTCTAAATGGAGTTCATCTAGCTCACTAAGTTGCAGGACTCATTCTATCTAGGCTTGATTCAAGTCTAAATTGACTTCCATTATTGTTCTCAACATTTGGAGTTCAAATTCAATTGGAAGGATGGGTTTCTTACCAAAAACCAGCTCATAGGGGGTGAAGCCGGTGGTCAATTTCCATGTATTTTTATAAGACCATACTGCCTCGTGCAATTTTATAACCTAGTCCTTCTTGATGAAACTATTTTTCTCAGGATATTTTTGAGTTCCCTATTAGCTACCTCTACTTGACCATTTTCTTGGGGATGGTATGGAGATGATTTCTTGTGACTTACCTAGAAATGATCAACAAAGGTTTAAAGGACCTTAGACATGAATTGTGGTCCTTGATCTATAACAATAGATCTAGGGGCTCCGAATTTGAGGAATATTTTGTTATAGAGGAAATCTGCAACCTATTCCTCTCTAGCAACTTTGAGCACCTAAACTTTCACCCATTTGGTCAGAAAATCCATACAAACAAGGATGTATTATTTTTCTTGTGATTGTGGATCTATGGGTCCGATTAAGTCCAGTTCCCATTTTTCAAATGGTTCCAAAACTATTTGTGGTTGGAGGGGCATTTTATTGGATGCAATTGCTCTCCCTACTCTTTGGCATTCATCATAGTGTCGAACATACTTATTGACGTCTTTATGCATGGAGGGCCAATAATATCCAACACCCATAATCTTATGAGAAGTTCATTTTTCTAAATAATGTCCTCCTAAAGGATCATCATGGAACGCGCGCAAGATGCTATAAGTCTCATCTACTCTTACATATCAACGCAATATTAGATTTAGTCCACTTTTGAATAATAACCCATTTATCCATTTAAATTGAGAACTTTCTTTGATCAGTCGTTTTCTTTGCTTAGATGTGAAATGAGGTGGAAATTTTGATGTAGCTAAATAATTAGCTATATCAACGAACCAAGGTGTTTTTATGGAGATAGCAAACAATTTTTCATCTGGAAACTCATCTTGAATAGGTTCACAATCTCCATTTCTTGATGAATCCTAGATAGGAAATCTTCCACTACATTAAAATTTCCAGGTTTGTCAATAATAGTCACGTTAAATTCCTAGAGAAGCAATAACCATATGATTATCCTTCCACTCACCACAGGTTTATTCATAAGGTATTTGATTGCTAAATGATCTGTATAAACAGTTACATTGTAACCTGTGATGTAGTGTCAAAATTTGTTGATGGCATGAACTACAGCTAAAAATTCCTTTTTAGTAGTGGTGTAGTTTCTCTCAGTGGAGGTTAAATTTTTTCGTATGAAATATCTGGCATATTTTCCTCCATTTTCATCTTCTTGTCCTAGGACTGCCCCGATTGCATCATTTGAAGCATCTATGTAAATATAGAACGAAAGGTTCCAATTAGGTCTACGCAATACAAGAGCGGTGGTAAGCTTTTCCTTAATGATTTCAAATGATGTTTGGCATTCCAGATTCCAAGAGAACTCTACATCTTTCTGAAGAAGAGAGAACATTGGGGCCATGATTTTACTAAAGTGTTCTACGAATCTTTGGTAGTATTTGACATGTCCTAAAAAATCTCTGAACATCAGTTTGGTTCTTCGGAGGTTCCAATTTTTGTATCACCTCAATTTTATTACACTAGTAGAAATATGGCAAATAAATGACTAGGTGACTAAAAATTTTAGTCACGTGACCAAACTTTTAATCACGTGACTAAAGCTTTTTGCAACACAGCTATAAATGACTAAATAAATGACTAATTTGGTCATCGGTTGAAATGACTAAATAAATGACCAAATAAATGACTAAATAAATGACTAATTTGGTCATTGGGCAAAAAAACACAACTACAAATAAAATTGACTAAATAAAGGACTAAATAAATTCCTCTATTCTTTTTTCTTTCACTTTAGTTTTGGAGGGAATTAATGGAGGGATTGTGCGTTTATGAATTTTGAACAAAAGGTGAAACTTGTGAAGAAGCAAAGATTATGCATTTAGCAGGAGAAGATTGTTCATGGCCGCCAAGAATAGGGTATGCAGAGTAGTTGAACAGGAGAAGATTATTCATGGCCCCCAATAATAGGGTATGAGTAGTCGAACAAGAGAAGATTGTTCATGGCTGTCAAGAATAGGCTATGAGTAGTCGAATAGGAGAAGATTGTTCATGGCCGCAATTTTTTGAGTTTGGAAATAGTTTTGAGATCATCATGTGAATGAAGAAAGGAGGGAATTTTGGGATTTCCAGCTATAGACGACAGATATCAAAGGAGCAAATAGACGGCAGATAGACAACAACTAACAAATGGTTTTATGAAGAAGAGGTAGGGTTTTCCACGTACCTCTATTCTTCTCTTAGCCTGCTCTAAAGTTTTGTATCTTTGAAATCTTGGTGCTCTGTCATTAGTGACTATTCTATCTCTTTCAATGACTGTATGAAGAGGTCTCATGGTTCTTTATTGATAAAATTCTACTTTTTCCATTCATGATTTATACTTAGAATACCTTGGCATGAAAGAATTTGATGGTCTTCAACCTGTGACTTAGACACTGCCCCTGTGTGTGTGATTCAACCTTTGAAAGATGATTGTATTTTCAAAATGACTGTCACAAAATAGAGAATGAAAGCTTGTTGTTGAGAATACAAGACGATTCCATGATTTGTTTCATTCCTTAAATCTGCTCTTCACTATCTTTACTATCTCTTATTGGTATCTTGACAGTAACCTTTGTCATGAAAACCTTGTTCATTGCTTCATACATGAATTGATCTTTGTTATCCTATCACGAACTTGCCTACAAATTCCTTAATACAAAGATATCATTGATGATGATTGTCCTTTGTATGCAAAAATCTATTACAGTCACATTCCCTTAGTCCATCTGCTGCTATGACTATCATATAGCTTATTAGCTTGATTTTGATAAACTTGAAGATTCTATTCATAGACTTTTGACTGTAAAAAATCCTCTATGTTACTTTTGTTATTGATATATGACATAGTTTTCACATAATTCACATTTGGATGCAAAAAGACTATCAATATTCCACTATCTTTTCTCTGCTGTTGTAGCCCACTTTGGTGATTGTGATTAGGGCATCTCTTTGAATGGATAGTGATCTCCTCTTTTCTTCTGTGGTGTTGTGCATTACTCTTTTTGATGACTAATTTTACTGTCAGTTTGATGACATGACTGTCATCACTTTCAAAGGCACTTGTGTCACTGTTTTAGCATCTATATAATGACTAGCTTTGCTTGATAAAATCTTCAAGAATCAGTTAACTAATTAGGTAAGGGTTTGCATTTTGAAAAAAGTGTTTGGCTTCATGGATTTTGTATTTTCATCTTTTCAATGCTGCTACAGACCGTAATATATGCCCCCTCCTTTGCAATCAAAGGCATGAATGTATTCTCTATGCTGTTTTTCCTATTGTCATGATTGTCATTTGAAATGGCTGACATCTTGAGTCCTTTATTTGGTGACTTTGCCTATGATTTTAGCAAGTGATTTGCTGTTATGAATACTTCATCACAATAGTTATTTAATTGGGGTTTTAAAGTGTAATCTTGATAAATTGTTTATTATTTCTTCTATATGCTATTTATCTATTGGTTTACATAGCTTGTCTATATTTCTAAGTCAGACAACTTGTAAAATGTATAATTGTTGGCATGGGAATGAAATTGAATTGCTGTTGATGTTTGTTATTCTCATGGACACATATTGAAGCACTTACTCTATCTGATGCATGTACCTGAAAAAATGTTTTAGGTGCATATAAATGTAACAGCTACTTGCATGGATGATAAAGCTTGTTTGGAGAGGACTTGGAGACTTTTGAAAAGGCGGGCAAGGAATTTGGAGTTTGCTGTAACAAATTTGAAGTTGGGGAGGCCCTCTGTAGCAAAGTTAAATTTGGGGATGCACTCTGTAGAAAATTCAAAGGTAATTCAAAACCCTCATTGCCAAAAGTGAACTGATATTTTCATGATATTTGGGGACGCTGCTTATAGGCGCTCCCTAGGAGATATTTTCATGATTGAAGCTTGAAAACTCAAAAGAAAATGTTATCTTCAGTATTTTTGAAGTTGATTCTTTACTGATCCTTGAACTCAAATAAAACCACACCTCTACTCTGCATGATCTCCCTGCATGATGACTAGCCCAAACTGAAGGAAAGGTTATCCTAGCTTGACCATATGCATGATTGAAGGTTACCTTTTAAGATTTTATATTTAAAGGCCTTCTAGGCATAGGATAGCTTATTATAATAAATTAATACTGGAATGCACAATATTACAAATGGATCAGCGTCGAAGGTTGATTAGAGATCAATATCATGCATATGATGAGAAAGTAGCCAAAGAGAGGGAAATGGAAAAATATCGATGTCCATGTAATGATTGTCTTGGTGGAAGGGTGAGAAAAAGAAATGCGATTTATCAACATATGATAAGATATGGGCATAGTGGTATAAGCCCTTGGGCTTACAATTATAATGAACATATGATAGAATTGCAGACTATGAGAGATGAAGAGGCAACAAAACATAGATGAAGTGGCACTAAACATAGATGAAGAGGCAAAAATGTTAGACGAAGGGTTTGAAGTTGAAAGAAGGTTAAATGAGGGTCTAAACGATGATTGGGCCAAGTCAATGGAGGATGCTTTAAAGCCTCTGTATGCTAATTGCAAGTTAAGTCATTTGACAACAATCCTTCAAATTCTTAACTTGCAAGTGGTGCATGGTTGGACAAATGAGAGTGTAGATTAGTTATTGGCATTATTAAGTTCGTTGTTACTAGCTGACTCCACATTGCCAACAAAATGAAGTCAATGTAAAAAGTAGATTAGTAATCTCGGCTTGGGGTATGAAAACATCCACACATGTGTTACTGGTTGTGTATTATTTCACAAAAATCTTGCAAGTGAGAGTGAATGTTCAAAATTTCATGAAGCAAGGTATAGACAAGGGTTGAAATCAGTTGTGGTTGCTAGAAAGGTTCTTCGCCACTTTCTGATAATCCCACGATTACTCTGAATGTATAGGTGCAGAGACATTGCTTAACTTATGCAGTGGCATGCCCAAAATAAGAGCATTGATGGAAAACAATGACATGTCCTTGATTCTAAGACGTGGATGGAATTTGATAACGGGTGGCCTGATTTTTCTCAAGATCCTTGTAATGTAAGGTTGGGTTTGGCTCTAGATGGGGTGAACCCATTCTCAGATCAAAGTACTAAATGGTCAACTTGGCCAGTGTTTTTAATAAATTATAACTTGCCTCCATGGTTAGCAACCAAACCATTTTTCTTAATGTTATCATTGATTATACGAGGAAAGAAAAGTGTGACTTCAGATACAATAGATGCATATCTAGAGCCATTATATGATTGAGCTAATGGAATTGTGCAAAGGAATTGAAGCAATTCAATCTTTAAGTGATGGTCATTCAATCAAATTCATTTTAAGAGCTTCCTTATTGGTTACAATTCATGATCTTCTTGCATATGGTACATTGTTTGGTCTCACTGTTCATGGATACCATGGCTGTTGTACTTGCAACTTTAAGGATTTTGCAACGCAATCAAGAAGTTTGCGTAAGTGTATTTATTGTGGACATCGTGCTTACCTTAAAGTGGGTCATCCATATCGTTGACAAAAAACACGTTTCAATGATCAAGAAGAGAATCGTGAAGCACCTTTGCTAATAACGGGTGATTACATTATTGAGAATGGACAAAAAAGAATGTCATTTATTGAAAATGGTGGGATTGCTGGTAGTAGATATGATCCATGTAATGAAAGTGGTGTAAAATGGTTGTGCATATTCTATAAGTTGCCATACTTTAAGGATATAGCCATTAGGCATACTGTTGACTTTATGCATACTGAGAAAAATATAGCCTATGCTATTATAGAAATTCTTTTTGGTGCTTTTGATACTATTTCATCATGTGAAGACTTTTTAGAACTAATGATTCATCGAAATCTTTGGGTTGAAAAATATAATGATGTAAAACATAGAAAACCCAGTTCTCCTTATGTCTGGACAAAGGAACAATGTGCACAATTCTTACAGCTGATGTCTCAGACTCGCTTTCCCACTAGATATGTAAGTAGTACTATTAGAAGCCAAACTGACATAAATAGCTTAAGAGGCCTAAAGACCCATGACTATCATGTTATAATCAAAAATATTTTACCTATTGTGGTAAATATATCAGGTTTGGCAAAGGGGCCAAGATTGGCAATTATAAGGTTGGGCCTAATATTAAAGAGAATGACTTCACATGTATTAGATCCTTTGAACTTTGATAGTTTGAGGGAGGAGGTTGTTGAAGTCCTTTGTCTATTGGAACAGGAATTTCCAGTAACAATCTTTAACATTTCTATGCATCTTTTGATACATCTAGAATATGAACTAGAGCATTGTTGTCCAATAAGAACAAGATGGATGTATCCTATAGAATGATATATGAAGGTTTTGAAAAAAATTGTTCATACTAGGGCAAAACCAGAAGGCAGCATGTCTGAGGGATATTCAATGCAAGAGGCCATTGGATTTTGTACAGAATATATGAAGGATTTTAAAAACGTCAATCGACGTGTATGGGATGATGATGAAGATGAAAGAGTGCAGTTGAAGTATTAGAATGTCACTTCAAGCTATCACATCAAGAAACAAGTACGATACATGCCTTTATTCTTCAAAACACATCTTCAATCGATAAGTGGCATAGGTTAAAAAATTTACACAATTATTTATTTACACATTTATATTATTAATCTTACTCAATTGCATGTACACATTTATATTATTAATCTTACTATTTGCACATTAATATTCTATGTAGAAAATATGAAGAAGAGAATCAAAGTTGGATGCAACATCGACCTCAAAAGCACAGACGTCATGATTTGGTTGGAGGTGATTCTTTTCCAGAATTTGAGGAATGGATTGCTAATGCAGTTAGTGATGCAAAAGAAGAAGGTCAAGATATAACAACAGAGGAAAGTGAGCTTTCACAACCTCCACATTTATGGGCTATGCATTTTAGTGGAATGTGGGCCTATGGTAGCCATTTAAGAGTGGAGGAAAAAGACAAAGGAAAGACATTGTGATTGTGTTGTAAGTGCTGAATTTCTTCATGAAACTGAGAAGAAATTCTATGCTGGATTCATCCAAGAAATTATTCAAGTGGATTTCAGTGAAAACAATCCTATATTATTAAAATGTAAGTGGATCCAACCATCCGCAGTACATTTTGATGAGTATGGATTTGTACGTGCAAATACAGGGCAATTTTTATCAGAGAGGGATGAGCCCTATGTTATCCCTTTTCAAATTAACCAATCATTTCTAATTGATGATGTAAGAAGCCCAGGATGGTTGTATGTCATTCAAACAGAGTCTCGTTCGAAACAAAAATTCAGGGAAGTTGTTGATATAATGCTTGATGGGCAATATGTTAATTGACAAGAAACATTCGAAGTAGTGGATGAAGATGATGATGGAGTGTTTGGAGAAGATATCTTGATTACCAATGAAGAGATTGGGAGAGAGAATGTATTGCATGACATAGATGAGGATGAGGCAGAAAATCAAGAAAATGCAGACATGAGTGATCAGGATTCTGATCTTGTTGGCAATGCAGATGATTAGTGAAGGCATCAAGAAAATAGTGAGCTTGTAAAATGTAGTAGAGAAGCAGCAAGATAAGAAAAGGCATTAGTGTACAAGAATTTCTTCCACTTTGGGTTTTTCAGGGTAATCCCTTGTGTTGAGCTCTACTTTTTGTTGTTTTTCTAGTTCTTGTCTTATTACAGGTCATGCATATAACTAGCTATATTTGTTCCAAAAATAAATTACTCATTTTTAAAGCACATTTTGACTATTTTTGTTTACTTACATTTGTGTGTTCAGAATTTCTGTAGAATTATATAAGTAGAAATAATGAGGATTTTATAAGTAGAAATAATGAGGTTTATATAAGTAGAAATAATGATGATTCACACTATCAGAAAGACAATTAGTTTCTTCTCAAATAGAAGGATAAACAAATAGAGTTTCCTTTGGGTTTCAATCTGTGTGCCACATTTACTTACTGAATTTTTGCTTCTCCATATAATGCATCTTATATGCTATCATCCTATGTCATGTCACTTGTCATAGATTGTCTCCTCTAATTTCTAAGAATGCATCTTATATGCTTTGTGAATCTATTTCATATGGGGACTGTCCTTATATACTGTATCATTCAAATGGAAACGAAATCCTTATATACTATGACTGCATTTGTTTAAATGCTCTAGTTGACTGAAAATAATGGATTTGTTTATATTCCACTCTTGTTCTACTGATTCAAGTTGCTGATTTATATATTATTGTTTATTTGGACTTCAGGAAATGAGGAAAAAGACTTTGAGGCACAATTTAGATGATAGTGATCATGTTGTTGAAGTTCCACTGATAGATTATGAGTACTTTTGTAAAGAACGTGTGGCAAAGAATAGTGAATATTTATCACATCTTGGTTTGACTAATAGGCAAGTTGTAAATCCACTAAGTAGTATATTATTTGTTTAATTATGTTTATGAAATTTTATAGGCAAGAGGTTTATGTATATAAGACATAATATGATATTTTTTTGTTTTATAGGAAAGAAAAAGAGTGCAAAGAAAATGTAGAGAGAAAACAAAAGGAAAGTAAAGATACAGTGCTGCCAACTCATAGAAGCCAATGCATTTGGGATTCAAGTACAAATGCAGTTGGTGAAAAGAATAGTTGTGATGATGTGCAGCCCGATATAACACATAGTGATGTGCAGCCTGATATAGCATATGGTGATGTGCAACCTGATATAGCACATGGTGATGTGCAACGTCGTCATGATCTCTTAGCACAGAGTCTAAGAGAGATTATTGAAAACAATGAGAGGAAAGGAACAGTAAGTGATCTGCAGATGATTTATTCAGGATTAAAGGATGTGTTTGAAGTGAAATCTACAGAGACTGGTACTGATCTACCTACTCATGACACACCTAATGTGGCCAAGGACGATGAAGTTCCAGTTAATGAAAGTCATGAAGAGAGACTGCTTGCATCTGATGTGCCTGCTACAACTTTTGATGGAACTAGTGGATCAACCAAAAATATTGCTAGTGGTTTAATAGAATATGTGCCTACTTTTTTCAAAATAAAAAGATTGAGTCAATATTTATACAGATCTACAGAGAGGAATGCAAAACAAAGAAGATTAGAAGGCAAGAAGCCATTCTTGGTTGAGGTATCGAGAGATGGTGAGCCCATTGGGAAAAATGCTACAAGGTGGTCCTTTGAGTTGGGTGTGAGATGTAGGACCTATTTGGATATTTGCAAATCAAATTTTGCAGAGAAAGATCCATGAAGTGTGGAAAATGTTATATAAAAAATGGAAAATGCTTTTGAGACTACTGGTGGACAAATCTCTAGCAGATATTACAAGCAAAAGATGAGACTTTTGATGAACAATTTCAGATACAATTGTAGAAAAATAATCTTGGAGGGAAAAGAGAGGTTAGAATCCCCTCTATCTCCCAAATAGTGGGAGGCATTGAAAGAAAATGTGTTCTGAAGAATATTTGACAAAGAGTTATAAAGGAAAGAGGGCAAGAGATAATGTGGTAGCTGGATATACATTTCGCCGAGGTGGGTTGCAGGCCAAAATGGACAAACTTGGAGTAAGGGTATGGCTTTTTGGTTCAATTTACATTGGTTTTTTATTTTAATTTTTTATTGAACTGACTATATGTTGATATTGACATTGTATTTTAGGTGGAAAACAATTATAGAGAAGTAGGTGTAGAAGATGTGCTCGATTATATGGCAGCACTAGATCCTAGTAAATCTAATAGTAGTATGAAGTGGAAATCTAGTTCGTCAATAGAGATTTTAGAGCCATCTGTTAGATGCCCAGTAAGAGCCTCTGTGGATCATGTCAACTCAAATGAAGGGTACCAACATATAATGAGTTGCTTACACAGTCTCACTGAGAAATTGTCGTAGTTGGCTTCCTCCATTAAGCCTATAGTTTCTGCATGGAATGAGCATAATATTATGGATGCAGATGAGGTAAGAGGCTCTATTACACTATCCTTTCATTTCGTGTGCTTGTTATTGGGTAAAATTGTACCATGTTTTTGTTATACTTCCTTGTGATTGCATTTTTTGGATACTTCAATAGTTATCATAGCTCTTGGATATTGTAAACAAAGAATGAACCTACCCTCAACGTACAATACTGCAATTCTAGCCATTATAACCTTAGCATTGATGCTTTACATAAATGCATTAAATCATGATTTGTCTCACTGTTCTACTTACAGAACCAAAAGAAACATGCAATACTGCAATTTACTAGGTTCTACTTCAAACCATTTTGCTTGAGTATTCACTTCATTATTTTTGTCCTTGTCATGTTTATGACATGCTCCTATGCTGCATTATGACATTTAACTCTATCGTTCTAGATAGTCACTTTGAGTATGTCTTAGTGAAGCTCTTAATCATTGATCCTAGAGTCAAGGCTATCATATCTGCTTTGTTGTTGTCATTCCAAGGGTTCTTGGTCACTATCTAATGGTTTTGACAGTGCCTTTATCTCTTCTCTTTGTTTGGTGAAACCCTACTAGCTGTTGCATCTCTTTATCTTCTCCTATACCTTCCATGCTATGGACTATCCTAAGATAGAGATATGGACTGCCATCTTACAACTTTTACTGTCTTCCTTATCATATGAAGGACTGGGACTGTCCCTTCTTTTTTAAAATCTTATGCTCGTGACTATAAGAATCCTCCTATAAACTAGAATCTATTGCTTACAATAAAGGAAGAATCTCACAACGTACCTTGTCTTAGTCATTTAAGAGTGGAAGAAAAATGTTATTTTGAACAAAAAATTATAGTTTTTGCATTCTTTACTTGACTTGTATTAATTTTTGCATGATGATTAAACCGCATGCAGAGAAATT
Source organism: Cunninghamia lanceolata (assembly GCA_027924645.1). NCBI lineage: Eukaryota > Viridiplantae > Streptophyta > Pinopsida > Cupressales > Cupressaceae > Cunninghamia > Cunninghamia lanceolata. The sequence continues at coordinate 11,842,983 of BSBN01001189.1, read as the reverse complement.
ATATGAAAGTAGAACGAAAAGAAAAAGGCCATGTCAATAGAGCTCTCTACAAAGCTACACAACTTGAGGACAATGATGATAGTGATTATGTTGAACATCTTGATGAGAATCTGCATGATATTCAGAGTAGTAGTAGTGGTGCTGTAATTGAGGTGAGTGCTATTTATTGTTTTTATGTCTTTCATGGTAGTCATTGTTGTTTTAACACACACACACAAGTAAGTACTATTCAAGTAAGTTGTTTTAATTCTATTTGAAGGAAAACCCATAAGTATGATTTACTTTAAAGGATTTAACTCTAGAGAGAGACCAATAATTGTAAGTCACTTAAAGGGAATTAGATCAACTTCTAATAGAAACCAATTAAAAGCATCCACACAATGACAACAAATGTGCCTTGATAAATCTATTGATTTGAATAAATGGAAATAGCCAATATGGAGACAATCAAATAACTTATGAACTTGAATATTAACAAAAAATTAGAACACCATACATATCCACAAATTTAACCATCCTTTCCCATTATAATATTAAATTATCATAGAAGTGTAATGTCTTGAATCTGAAATATGATTGGATAGATAATATTGGAATATATAAATTGTCTTACTGAAAGATGATGATTGTCTAGGCCTTGGTTTCCCTTATAAATATAGGAAGCAACAAGCTTCAGGACTGAACCAACACAACTATGCATAAATCACATCCTCTTGTAACTAAACATGTTTAATAAAGAGAAATTAAAGGCATAAGCAAGTTAACCAAGATATGAATTTGTTAGTCATCATAGAGCACCCGTGACCTCAGGCCTGACAAGGTACTCATCTCCATGTTGCAGTATCTATTAAGTGTGTTGTGCCCCTATCTATTATCGCAAAAAAGTGTCAAAATTTTGTCCTTGTTCTCCATGTTGACGCTAGAAAAACTGCTCATTGCTCCTTCTACACCTAAACCTATAGCTATACATGAATTTTTCAAGTATGTCTGCTCCCAATTATCGAATGTAAGGTCACCGGGCCATTTGAAATCCTGAATTCAAAGCAGATTGGTCTAATGGTCCTTCCATCTTTTATCCAACATAGCTTTAACATCAATTACAAATTTTCCATAGCCTGCATCTAGGACTATGACCCTATCCAAAATCATGTTAAAGCTCAAAGTATCTATAGCCTGCTCCTTTTTCAAGAATTCCATAACCACAGACACTGTTGTTCTGAATTCTGCCTTCCAAGTATCAAGGCCTTTAACTAGGTTGGTTTCCTCTGTTAGAATAGAGGGGATAAATTGATGCCTGAAAGTAGAAAAAGATTCAAGTTTGGCCTGCATCCTTTTGTCTTCACTGCTAGCATATTGATGCTCTTCAATGATCATAGTCACCGTCTTTTGTGGGCTTCAATTTAGCAAGAGCATCAGAATTTCTTTGAAGTATCCTACAAAGCATGACTAAATTGTGCAAGGAAGGCTGCCATTTCTTGTACAGTGGTTCCAAAATAGAAAAGTTTGCTTGCAATTATTTAATGGCCTAAGATAACATGGAGTAGCAATCATGCACATCCCCAAGTTTATCCACAACCAACTTTATCCTATATTCTAGAATTTTCTAAAAGACTTCAAGGATCTTGATCCTCGCCTCATTTTTTGTTTCCTCATTTTGCTTCTTCAGGTCCTCAACTTCTTTTTCAAATTTTGTTCTCAAAGCATTGAACTCTTGCATTGTCACTGTGACATCACCAGTTTTTGGTGGCACAGAAGGTTGATATGAAACTATTGCCAGACTCTGGGAAGAACCCACATCTTGCAGTTGCTTTTTCAATTGCCTATTTTCAATGAACAACCTATTCACTTCATCATTCATGTCTTGTTGTGTTTTCTCATAATCCTGCAACTTTTTTTCCAACTTTTTTACAACTGCATGGGTGAACATGGCAGAATGGACTGTAAGAGCAGAGGCCTCAGTTCCTGAAGTATCTCATAAGGTTTTCACCATAGCAGATCCCCTCATTTCCTGAACAACATCTAGCAACCTTGGTCTACTAGTGTTCTTCTGTTTTGTCCATATGGCAAGAGTCTCTGTCTTTGGGTTGAAACCACATCCACTCATTCCCTCCTCATAATCAAATTCAGACACAAGATTAGGGTCATCTTGACTCCTAACTTGGTCAAGCAAGAATACCTTTTTCAATTCAAGACCTAGGATTATCAGCATGTTACTCTTCAAGACCATTTGTCTTGCTTCCTCAGGAGTCACATTGATTTCATCAACTTTTAGTTCTTGGATTGTTCAGGTGGTTATTTGATCATACTGAGACTCATCAGCACCCATCTTATTGATTTCCACCTTTTCATCAAATTTCGTCATCTTCATTTTTAACCAGAAATCTCGAAACTCTGGAGTCTTGATGTAATCATCATCTTCAATAAATCTCAATGATGCCACCACCCTTTCATCTTCCTATAGCTCTAGATCAATTTGGGCTTGTTCTTCCATCTTAGCCTCAGGCTTGTGTGCATCAATTTCTTGACCAAGCAATGGTTGATCAACTTCCTCTCTATCATGCAATTGTGTCAAAATATTTGTAACTTCATCAGTATCCCCCACAGCCTCAGACATCTCATATGGGACCAGAGGAGACATGCCTTCAGTTCTCTGCCTTTTATGTGGTGGTGATTCATGGATCTGTGGATCTTGAACTGATATGACATCAGGGGCAGGCTCATGAATCTTAATTCCTGCAGTCCTCTTCACTGGAAGTTTGGTAGCCTTGGTAGGCTGTACTTCAGATTTAGCATAAATACTTTCAAAATTTTCAATCATTGTATTAATCCTCTTTAGAGGATCTTTCTCTTCAGCAAAAAATCCTTCAAAAATTGGATTCTTTTCCTTTTTGTCATCTTCAATTTTATTGAGAATCTCCCATTTCCTCTTCCTATCATACACTTCATTAAAGTAACCAAGTTCCTTATCACATCCACATCATAAAGAATTTGATGGGAGATGCCCATCTTAGTCAAGATCACTTGTCACACAAAGTTCATATGACCTTCAGGGTCACAAACTCTTTCAACACTAGATTCCAAAGAGTACTTGGCCTTCAAATAGGCTTGCAGCTCCTTAGGAGTGTCCAAACCAATTGACTAATCTCCAAAGATAGTGGTATCAGGTAAAAAGGTGCCTTTCTTCTGCTTTTTCATCACTTCCTTTTCCCTCCACATCATTTGCCACATGAATTCCAAGAATGCAATTCTATCAGAAACAAACTTTGGCAATTTGTGAGGTGGTTGGGGGTAATCATATACCCTGATTATTGTGTGCTTTGGTAGGAAGAACCAATCAGCATAATTGAAAGTATGAGCTTGCTTTGGTTTATGTGCAAAAGGTCTTAAAATTACCTTGATTTTTGGTGACAATCTGGGGACCCAATTACCAAAATAATTCATTATTTTCACAGAAAATTCATTATGAAATACATTATAGTTACCAGCTTGGCAATGAGAATCCCACATGTAACACCAACATTGAGTAGGCATTCTTTGCCTTGTCCTGTCAATCATGCTGATGTGCATTTTACTTGACAATTTACTCCTATTTTGATATAGGATTAGGTGGCAAACCAAAGAATAAAACTTGAAGTTCATCAGTTTCTTATCTTCCTTTACACTGATGAATCCATCATGTATTTTCTTTGCAAGATATGAGGCAAAATCATACTCAATGTTCACCTCTGAATTTTGTATCTTCATAGCCATCATCATCAAATTAACTAGCATCCTCTAATCAACATCAATTCCTAGTACTTGGCACAATGCATAATAGGTCCATTTGAAATAGACTACAAAATCTTCCACAGGGAATGGTTTGACTGCATTGGAAGGAATATCAACTATCCTGTTGTTTGCACCTCTTCTCATAAATATCAGCAGCTCATCACTTCTGAGTGTTCTTCTCAAACTTTTGTATTCTTATTCAATCTTTTGTAGGTCAATTTCGGTGAGAGCTTGTTTGTTCAACATAAAACAATCAATTATAGCATTTCTGTCAATTCTCAATAGAGAAGATCCATTTGGTAACCTTACTGTTTTAGTAGCCGAGTGGTAGTGTAGTGCCAGAGTACGGAGCAATTCCACATCCACAAATACATTTGAAACAATTAGCTTGGCCAAATCCAGCTTCCATAGATTGCCCACCGGTCCCTGACCATCCTTCTTCTGATAGAAGTACCAAAATAGTTTCCAGCCAGAAATGGGAATTATGGCATCCCTACAACCCTCAGCAACATCCCTAAATACTTTCTTTTGACCTTTGTCAATTGAATTGGGTAAAACATCTAGCAAAGATTGCTGCAGTGATCTTTTCTTAGGGGGAGGATCAGGTTGTCTTACTTGTGGATTTAGACTTCTTGGGTGCCATTATACAAACTAGGGTTTCGCAACTCAAGCAAATGCACGGAGAATTGAAATAGAGCAAAGATTCTTCAAACTTTCTTGCAAAGAATGTAGAGATGGACTTACTTGAACAATTCGAAGCTTGCTAAGAACAAACCAAACTGGGCGTCTTCTCCAAGCTGATCTGCAACCTCTAAACTGAGCAAATGCTGAGAGATTTCTAGATTTTATCGAGCCAGAATGTTCATCATTCCACCATTATTTTTGGTTTGTGCCACGAGATTATAAAATCTCAGTATTCAATTCCTTTCAAATATAAGCCCTTGATAAAATTTGATCCAACGATAAGATGAAATGACAATATCTTTCAAATTTCTTGGTAATCGCACACCCACACTGAGTATGTTTACTCATTTATTATCATTACCACACTACCACGGAGCTTGTTTATACCGATCACGGGATGACGATAAGATTCAATGCCTTTTGTTCACTTTTTTTTATTACGGCCAACCCTCAGGCCTTATGCTCAAACAAAGCAGGATTGCGGGGCTTATAGGCCCCTTTATTCTATTTTCTTCCATTACCATCAACCCGCAAGTGCCTGTTCTCATTACTGTGGTGAGATTATGTTGCCAACTTTTATTGCTTACCACCTTGCTGCAAACATTCTTTGAAAACCATCGCAGGAGCCTAGTAACTTGGACACTTACTACCGCCATGCCATGAACAACTTGTCGGACCAATGCGGGACCACAGGATTAGTTTATATTGAACTCTCTTCCTTATCGCCAAGCCGCAACCAAGTGGTGAGACCTCTGAGGGACCACGGTATACATGGTTGACCGAGCCCTTCCTACCGTCATGCCATGAACAACTTGTATGTTTCCAGCAGGAGTGCGGTATACATGATTCTCGTTCCTCTAGTTCCCGCACTGCCGCCAAGACAATGAGGATGACCTGCGAGATTGCGGTAAATTGGAAAAACACAGAAATGATTAAGAATAACTACATACTCCTCAAAATGACCATTTTATGTGACCCTGGGAAATAAATGGCATAAAATGTTGGCATGAATGTAAGAAATGGTCATATACGAGTGAAAAGATCAAGTAGGATAGAAATGTGCAAATTTTTTGAGAGGTCCTAACAAGTGAGACATTAGAATAGTTTATTTGGAATAATGGCGAGAATTAACAAAATTTTAGGGTTTTAAAATTTTGTTCCAACATAAGTAATGGTTGTTTTATTATGTAAATAAGGGTAATCCTTACCTATATAATAATTATTATGTATTTCAATACAATGTGTATTTTTTTGTTTTGTTTTTGTAGATATGTATTGATAAACTCCAAGAAGGGGATAAAGTTAGGGTGTTGGATCCATGTGATGGTGTTGCTATGGGCATTGGGCAGATTCACTCACTATCTATTGTACATGGAGTCAACTTGAAAGGAACAGGAGATGCAAATGTAAATATTTTAAAGGTCACAAGTAACATACAACTTTCTTATGAAGACAAAATAGATGGAGTTGTCCGTTTGAAAGAGAAAGAAGGAACCTTCACACGGTGGCCACTAAAATATTTGCAAAAAATGGGATAGTTGATGTTTATCATGTACTTGTTGTTAGACATCTTGGCCTACTGCTTTATGCAGTATTTTGAATGTGTTGTTTAGGGATCTTAATTTTCATGGTGTATTTGAAAGAGTTGGAAACTCTAGACAACTATGACATTTTTTATTATATTTATATATATACTCTTAGATAGTTTTGATATCTTATAACTTGATATATATATATATTTATTTATTTATATATATTTGCATTATATTTTTTATTGCAGATTACCTTTCTTTATCATGATGTTGAATCAATCTTTTAATTCTAGCATGTTGTAGCTTGTTCGTATATGTAATTTTTTTTTAAAAAGTGCATTAAAAATATTACCTGCCTCTAGAATCATCATAGAAACTTCTTCAAAATGCCACGTCTATCCTAGAGTCACTCGGGTTCGTACCTCAATGATTCCACACCGTTTCAGGCCCAAAAAATTCCAACCGTGCCCAATTCCATAGGTGATTCGATTCTAAATCTGATTCTGGGACGAATAGTACCTCGAAATGCCCTATTTTTCTACCAATTAAGTAACTTAACAAATAATAAATGTTATATCCCAAAACTTGTGTTGGAACTCTGGTAAAAGCTTACCATACTATAGCATCACCAAGTCAACCTTGGATATAGAAATTGTTCAAAATAGAAAATAGTTTGTAAATGTTGAATGGTTAGATAGTATGAGAAATTACAGGCACCAGGAGTTACCTTTTGAAACATTAGGACATAGGGTGGATAAAATTGATATATATGGTGTAAAAGTCGAATTGCCTTTTGGTTTCAAGATCCAGGTGACTTTGATCCTGATTTAAAATGTTCCTTACGAGTCATCCATTGTGGTAACCTACATAGTGGTATGTATTCTTGGAAGCCTTATGGTGTCATATTATTTAATGGAGTATATGTGGCGTTAAAATTTTTGAAATGCTCTTTTATAGTAAAGGAGAATGGGTGGTATTTGTGATCTACTATGCTAGAATACAATAATTTACACCTCAAATTTATATTACTCAAACCATGTCACATTGATCATATTGTTAAAATAATATAATAAATTCCATAGCTTAAGATGTTTTTTTGTTTTAGGGATCTTATCAACATCATAAGGAGTTGAAGGCTGCACAGGGAATCAAGATAACTGCTCAGGTATCAAATTTCAAGCTAATAATTTTATGTATATGAGCATAAATTTATCAAATATATGTGGACAATGAAATTTAGCTGCAATTTCTTGATTTTAAGGTCTTGAGCATGCCAAAGCAGGAAATCAGTTATATGTTGTTGGACCTGATGATGATTTAGAGGATATTAAGGAAGAAGCAATGCAAGATATCAATAATGTAATGTCTCGGATTGACAAGAGTAGGGAAGGAGTTTATGTTCAAGCTTTAACTCTTGGATCTTTGGAGGCTTTACTTGAGTTCTTGAAGACCCCAGCTGTAAGCATCCCAGTTAGTGCAATCGGTATTGGACCTGTGCATAAAAAAGATGACATGCGTGCGAGTGTAATGCTTGAGAAAAAGAAGAAAGAGTATGCTACAATTTTGGCATTTGATGTCAAAATTACTCCTGAAGATCGGGAGCTTGCAAATGAAGTTGGTGTTAAGATATTTGCAGCAGACATTATTTATCATCTATTTGACCAATTTAAAGCATGTATAGACAATCTTAAGGAAGAAAGGAAAAAGGAGACTGCAGAAGATCAGGTATCAAATTTCAGGCTAATAATTTTCTGTATATGAGCATAAATTTATCAAATATATGTGGACAATGAAATTTAGCTGCAATTTCTTGATTTCAGGGTCTTGAGCATGCCATAGCAGGAACTCAGTTATATGTTGTTGGACCTGAAGATGATTTAGAGGATATTAAGGAAGAAGCAATGAAAGATATCAATAATGTAATGTCTCAGATTGACAAGAGTGGGGAAGGAGTTTATGTTCAAGCTTCAACTCTTGGATCTTTGGAGGCTTTACTTGAGTTCTTGAAGACCCCAGCTGTAAGCATCCCAGTTAGTGCAATTGGTATTGGGCTTGTGCATAAAAAAGATGCCATGCATGCGAGTGCAATGCTTGAGAAAAAGAAGAAAGAGTATGCTACAATTTTGGCATTTGATGTCAAAATTATTCCTGAAGCTCGGGAGCTTGTAGATGAAGTTGGTGTCAAGATATTTGCAGTGGACATTATTTATCATCTATTTGACCAGTTTAAAGCATATATGGACAATCTAAAGGAAGAAAGGAAAAAGGAGGCTGCAGAAGATGCTGTTTTCCCCTGTGTATTGAGCATGTTGCCAAATTGTATTTTTAACAAGAAGGATCCTATAATTGTTGGTGTTGATACTCTTGAAGGCATTGCAAGGGTCAGTATCTAAACCTAGTCTTTTCGGTGTTATGACTTATGCATGTAAAAGCTTGTTGTATCATTTTTGGTTTGTATAAAACCATATGTGGTGATTGCATCTCCAGATTGGCACGCCATTATGTGTTCCCACAAAAGATTTCATAGATATTGGCAAAATAGCCTCAATTGAGATCAATCATAAATCTATTGAAATGGCTAAGAAGGGTGAAAAAGTGGCCATGAAGGTATTTTGAGAAGCTATCTTTGTTGTTAATAGTTTTATATGATTTTGGATGCTATTTTTTGAAATGTTTTTGTTAATGAATTATTATACGAACTTTAAAAATTGTTGGGAGCAACGCTAATGAAGCACAGAAAATGTTTGGTAGGTATTTTGAAATGGAGGATGAATTTGTGCGTCATCTCACCAAAAGATCCATAGATTATATTGAAAGAAAACTACAGGGTAAGGCTATTTGATATCCACATTACGTAATTTTACAGTGTATTTACTATTATGCATTTTATACTAATTGAACATTTGTGCTTTTCATTTTTGGTTGATAAAACAACTTTTTAATGTCTAAAATGGAATATTCTTATTTTTTCAGGATGATTTGTCCAATGATGATTGGAAACTTGTGGTGAAATTGAAAAAGCTGTTAAAAATTCCTTGAGCTACTACTAATGATGCATTGTGCAATGGAACTTTGGATTGGAGCAAAACCTTCTAGTGAAAATGGGAAAATGCACCCTGCAACATTACAAACACCACAATTAGGATAACAAATAGTGAACTTTGTTGATACCAGAACAGTAGCTTCTACATCATAAGCTTCTTCTATATGTTTTGCTATGTAGTGTACATGTTGCACCTCTGGCTACAATAAGACAGTAGTGAACTTCAGATCCTATATATGTAGGAGGTCATTTTAATGTCTGTTGTTTAGCTTGATTTTTGAAATTTAATAGTCTAAACGGGCAAGTGCGGTATTGCCATGTGAGAAAGGGAAGAGATTAATTCCAAGAGTAGAGATTTTGTGTAATGATCTATTTTATGATTTCTTGAGGCAATGAAGAAAATATAATGAAAACATTTTTTAAATAAATTCATATTTTACTGCAATTGTACAAAACCAAAAACATTTCCATGTTGTCATCTTCAGCATGTTGTTGACTGGCTAGATTTCACTATTTCAAGTGCCACTTTTGCTTCAGCTGTCAGGGACCATGTTATGGAAGGTTGCAGGGAATGGTGTGTTTTCTTGTTGCTGTAGGGTCACTGCTACAGGAACCTCTAAGTAGCATTCTGAGGTTGTTATTCAGATATTGATCATAATGGTTCAAGATTGTTTGAATACATAGGTAACAGCTCAATGGCTTGTGTGAAGGAGAATATGGAATGCACCAAGGTTGTAGTCAAAGCACTTGAACTAGTTAACAGAATGCCAAAAGAAATGATGTCTCATGGAATGCTCAATGGTAACATCTCTTTTCTAAGTGACAAAAGATGTGAAGGGCTTCATCGGTCCGACCTGCCTTTCCATTATTTTGCTATTGTATCTAATGTGGCTGCTGAACTAGTTTTTTCTTCAGCTAGTCCTTGTAGTTTGTTGTACATGACATAGTTGAACTGGTTTTTTTCTAGTTATGGCAGCCTTGTGCTACTTTTTTATTATTTGTAATTCTTTTCCTACATTGTTCCAATACAAAAAAATATTTATTACCACTTTGCTTTGTCTTGTTTCATTTTCTTATTGGCTGATTCTCAAATAGAAAGTGTTGGCTCAAATTTATCAATCTTTACTTGGCAGCATCATAAAATATATAATTTTCCAAATTTATTTGCTTTTATGTTTTAATTCAAATTTAATAATATTTTTTTTTGCATTATAAAATTTATGGTATTTAATAAATTATTCATATCGTGACTAAATTTACTACCAATTAATGGAAACCAGTAAATGAAAATGACTACCATGACTAAATAAATGACCAGTTAACAACAATCAATGACTAAATGATTACAATGACTAAATAAATGACTAAATATACGTACTACCAAATTGATGACTAAATATACTATTAAATTACCAAATATACTACCAAATTGTTGACTAAATATACTACCAAATTAATGCCTAAAATTTGTTGTCATAAATTTGGTCGCGAGATAAATGATCGGCAATAAACTACCAATGGTCACGTGACTAAATATACTACCAAATCGATGACTAAATATACTACCAAACAGTGATATTTTTAAGAAACCCCTTCTGAAAAAAGATATAAAATCTTAGCGAATCTTCAATTTTTTTCATTAAAAATATTAATTCCTATTGGCGAATCTTTCCTTTTCTTTGAAAAACTACTAATTTTGTTGGCAAATTTTTTAAAATCACTAGAAATTTGTAGAAATCCTCGCGAATCTTGAAAAAAAATAGAAAAATGCATTAATTACCATGGCAAATTCTTCCTAAAAAACAAATTAAATTCCTATGGAAAAGTAAAGGCCTGAAGGTGGCAATGATTGATTAGTTTAAGGTGTAGTGCTCATGTCTATAATTTCTTAATTCCTTAATATTTTAAATCAAACTTTAAATATCTTAAATTGTCCCTAAATTCTTTTTCACCACCATTGCTTTTATTTATAATCTAATGGTTTGGGTTCTATTCTATGGACCAAAATGTACCCACGGAGCTCCAATGCCCATGGGGCCCAAATGCAATTTCAAGCCCCATGGGCATTGGAGCTCTATGGGTGCATTTTGGCCCATAGAATTTAACCCCAATTATTAGATTATAAATTGAGATCAATGGCCCAAATACAATTTAGATCTCAATGGACATCGGAGCTTTGTGAGTATATTTTAACCAATGGAATACAATCGTAGCTATTAGATTATAAATAAAATCAACGATGGTGATTAAAAACTGGTGATATGACCCTAAAGTAACCAATAATTTTATAATATTATTGGTTAATTAATTTTATTTTCTACTAAAAATTATAAAATTTAGGTGAATCTGATCTAATTAGTTATCAAATATTGTGGTGAAATTTTTATTTTAAAAGTTTAATAAAATAAATGTTCTAGCGATTTAACTAGGACTGTAATAAAATTGTCTAAAAATGTGGCGATTCATGTCACCTTATAGCTTATACTATTAGCCAAATTTTGAATCCACAATTTCAACTATTATCCAATTGGCGAATATTAGCCACTAAAAAAATCACTGCTACCAAATTACCAAATATACTACCAAATTGATGACTAAATATACTACCAAATTTATGGCTAAATATACTACCAAATTAATGACTAAATATACTACCAAATTTATGAATAAATATACTACCAAATTAATGACTAAATATACTACCAAATTAATGACTAAAATTTTTTTGGTCATAAATTTGGTCGTGAGATAAATGACTGGCAATAAACTACCAATGGTCACGTGACCAAACTACTGATCACATGACCAATTTTTGGTAGTTTTTTTAGTCATTTTTTCTTGTTTTTCTACTAGTGTTAAGATCCACTTTTATTCTTTCTATTGAGATGTGATGTCCCAGTACTATTCCTTGTTCTACCATTATTAAACACTTTTCATGACTTAAGGATAGTTGGTGTTCTTCACATTGTTGCAGAACCTTGTCTAGATTTTTGAGTGCTTCGTCATAAGTAGATCCATACACTGTGAAATTGTCCATGTATACTTCCACACATTTGTTTACAAGTTCGGCAAAAGTTGCTAACACGACCCTCTGAAAGGTTGTAAGAGAATTACATAGTCCAAAGGGGAGGACTCAGTATGCAAAAGTTCCCCAAGTGCAAGTGAAAGTAGTTTTGTCCTGATCCTCAGCTGTCACTTGTATTTGATTATATCTGCTAAACCCATTTAAGAACGAGAAATACTTCCTACCAACCAAGTTATCTAGGACTTGGTCTATAAATGGTAATGGAAAGTAGTCTTTATAGGTTTCTTTGTTAAGTTCTTTATAATCTACACAAACTCTCCACTTCCCTCCTTTCTTCAGAATAACCACAAGAGGTGAGACCCACTTGCTATTAGAGATAGGGTAAATGAAGCCTACTTGTAGGAGTTTTTCTATTTCTATCTTTACTACATCTTGGAGCATAGGATTGAGCCTATGTTGTGGTTGGTAAATTGGTTGAACATCTTCAGTGTAGATGTGGTGAGTATAGACACTTGGGTGTATTCCTCACATGTCTATATAGTCCCAAGCAAAAGCTTCAGATCTATTCACCAGCACATCGAACAATTTAAGTTCTTCTCTTTCAGTTAACCAACTATTGATATTAAGGGGTTTTTCCAGGTAATAGAATTATCATTTTAGTTCTTGGATGGTTGGAGGTGACTATATAGGTTTCACTCATCAAAGTATTGAGTGGACAACTATGTGGCTGCATCATGTGGTATGTAGTGACATCTTTGAGAAAATGATCTGCTCTTGAAATCATATTAGCCAATGGGAAATGGAATGATGTGAGGAAGTTCTTATTTTCATCATGTACAAGTTCTACGAAACTAGTCTAGATCAAGCTTTCTAAAGTCTTGTCAATTTCAGAGGCCTCTTTAACGTTTAAATTTATGGTGTTGCTACCTATGTTATTTTCCAGTTCATCTTCTATTTCTTCACCATGTTGCTTGATAACCACCATTGCTAGTGAAGCCAAAATTTCTTGTTTACAAAGATGATTAGGTTCATCTATCTAGACTTTATCATTTTTATTTGCAGAAGGTTGAGCAGGAGGATATAACGACAAGTGTTTTCTATTAAGGCCATTCAAAATTGTCGTGCCTCTTGATCTATAGTCTATCCTAGGTGTGACTGTGGCTAGCCAAGGTTGCCCTAATATTAATGGGTATCTATCTTTAGGGGTATGTGATTGAATCACTTGGAAGTCAATTGGATATTCCCAATTTTCAATTTTAATAGGAATATTTTCTAGAACTCTTTTGGGAACATCTATAGACTGATCTTCCATTTGTAAAATGGTGGTTGTGGGGTGCAAGTTTGTAAGTTTCAAATTTTACATGACATCTAAAGTCATGACATTGATTGCAACCCCTAAATCAACTAGTGCATTAGGGATTTCCACCCCATTGATCACTACAAGTATCACAGGACTACCAGGATCACCATATTTTGGTGGGAGAAATTCTTTGAAAACAAAATTAGCCAAGTATCCATCAATCCGAATAGTATTAATTTGCTTCTTTTTCCTTCCTAGTGTTTTTATGCATAACTGTTTAACCAGTTGATTTAATTCTAGAATTTCTCTGATTGCTTGCAACAAAGGCATCTCAATATTAAGTCATTTAATCTCTTGGATTAGTACAGTTTCATTTGGCATTAATACTTCTGGAGGATTCTTTGAAGAGACTTCCTTAAGTCACTCTAGAAAAGGTGCTCGATGTTTATCTTGTGTTGAGATCATCCTTCGGAAAAGGTGGGAAGTGCCTTTTTGTATTCTCCATAAGTGGTTCCAAAGATTTGGTGGGAAACTTTTATGAGGGTTTTTTGGAGGATGATGCTAGAACTTTGGAAGAAATCTCTGGAATATCAGTTGATATGTTTTGGTTATTCTCGAGAGTTTCTTTTATAGGCGTAGTGGTCCTTTCCATTTCTTCAAAAGATGTCTCCTCTTTACCATCTGTAATTTCAACTATGGTAGGTTGTTGAAGTGTTTTCCTTGATCTTAATTGTAAATTACCACAGTAGATAACATTAACCCTAACCATATTTTCTTGCTTTGTAGAGTATACTAGTGCAGCCTAATGGTTGTTTTTTGGATTAGCCACTGGTTGTGTTGGTAACTGGAGCTAATTGACTTGCTTAGCTTGTTGATTGTTTTGAGGAGCTGGTAAGAGCTTTTGTTGTGGATTTGGCATTCGTTGAGGTCCTTGATAGAATTGATTAAAGGATTGCTTCCACTAAGGTGTAGGGTTTTGAGGATACCACTATTGTGATTGATTCATCCATTGAGGGTTCATCCAAGGCTGATTCATCCATTCTGGGTGTCCCCATGGATAAGGTCCCCAGTTAGGTGGTGCTTGTGGCCAAGGTGTCGTCCACCAGTTATGATTCCAATTAGTTTGAGGTTGCTAGGATGGATTTGAATTTTAGCCATAAGAGAAGTTCCCTCCTAGTCCTTGTCCCATGTAGTTGACTTCTTCCTCCACTTGTGGGCCTTTCTTTTTGGAATTTTTAATCACATTGAGTATTTCACATTGGTCAGTGGGGTGGTTCTTTTCACAAATATGGCAACTATCACTTTTATCCAGTGGACACTCCCTTGACAAATGCTTATTCCTACATCTGGGACAATAGATGGATAAAGTTTTAGGATTACGCGTCTTATCTTGTATTCCATCCAAGGTGGTGTTTAACTAAACAAGAATGTGAGTTTTCAGGTTTGAAATTTCCTCTTTCAGTTGACCAATTTCATTTGATCCTCTCATTAGGCTAGATTTCCTAATTCCCCCATGAGTTCGAGAAAAGTTTTTGCATAATTTAGAGATTTCTGTGAGGTCTAACTTAGACACATCTCCTTTTCCAATTAAGTCTAGACTTCTTTGAGCATCCTCATCAAGGCCTTTGAGGAATATAGTTCTAAGAATCTCTTGGTTCATTGTTTCTTCGCCATAATGTTTAACTATGAAGATGAACCTGTCTAGAAAGTCTTCTAAACTTTCATCTTCCTTTTGTTTGAGCCTGGACAATTCTTCATTTTTATCGTTGACCCTGTAGTAACTTTGATATTTGTCTTAAAAAGATAGTTTCCATGTCATCCCAAGAGGTGATTGATCCTGAGGCCAGTCCCATGAATCATCTCATAGCGAAGTCCCGTAGGGTAGAAGGAAACAATTTTAGCCTTTAGTTATCAATTTGGTAATCATACATCTAACAAATGACTTTGAATTCAAAAAAGAAACTGGTCCAGATCTTCGGAAGCTAACCCTCTAAAGGTAGGCAGGATAGAAGGTGAAATATTTTTCATTGGTGCATCTTCTTTTGTATTGAGAGCAATGGGGTAAGTGAATGTTTGAGCTACTCTTTGTCCATTTTGGTTATCATCATGGTTATTTGCTACCCTCCTTCCATTTTAGTTATTAAAAGGGTCATTATTGTTGTCAACCATTGTATCTAAAGGAATATGATCCTCTCCAAGATCTTGTTGTAATGGATGCTTGTCCAAGGTATTTTGAGAAGTCTCAGGTTGGTCCTCAACTAAGGCTTCTACCTCCCTTGGGTCAGTGGTTGGAACAATTAGTTGGGGGTTTTTTGCTATGAATCTTCTGTGTGGACCCCATTTCCTGACCATGTAGAAAAAAGAGTTGACAATCTTTTTGGGATACTAAATGAGAGTTACCTATTTGTTCTCCTAATGACACAATGTAGAGGGTCCCTGACAATGGTGCCAAAAAGTGATAGGGTGTCGTTGAACCTTGTACTTTAATTGAAAATAAATTAGTTTATCGATTGAACTGTGTCCAAGGCTATATGTAATAGAAGGTTCAAATATCTCACTTTGCCAGCGATTTTCTGATTTTTATTTAAATGAATCTTACAAACAAATTCTAAAGCCTAGAAAGCATGGAAATTTATTCAAAGAAAATCATTAATAAATTAACTACAAATCATCAACATTCTATACTAGAGAAAGCTTGTAAATCTATTTTATGAAAGCATGAAAACTTGCAGAAGAAAGCAAGAACTAGAGTATACTTAAACTGGGAATTTTATGAAACAACATAAATTTAAACCATAGAAGAAATTTGGAACTTTTCAACCACTGACCAGTGAGAAGAAGCTTCAGAGCTCCATAATACTTATAGAATTTGAACGCTAGACATTCCTAAACTCTACTTGAACAATAATTACGACACAAATCCTACAGGTTATCACAAACTCACTACCATATTTTTAAAGGACAAAAAACATTTTTATAACATTAACAACAATTACAAAAACACATTCACATAACATCAAAGCAAATACTTATCTATCTCCTATCCACACGAGTGGACAACTCTCCAGAATATTTGAATGACTTCAAATCATATCAGACATTAACAACACAAATCCATTCATAGCTTGCATGAAAAATGTATTCAGAAAAATTATTAACTTTTAGAAAAACTTTGTCACACCCCAAATTTTGACTGTGTTTTACCTTTTTACTTTCATGTAAATAGTAGATGATTATGCATGATTTAGTGATTTGACGTTATGTGAAAATGTCAGGATAAATCAATGATATCATGAGTTTATGTTTATATGTTTAGAATTAGACATGTGATTATATGATGTCATTATTATTTATTCATGAGATATATGAAGTAATTAATGATGCACTAATCCCATTTTGATTGATTGCAAGTGTAACCAGGAAAACAAGTTTTTTGCCCTCCAAGAAAGAGAGGGAGAGCATCATTGGAGAGAAGTGAATAGACATATGGAAAGGAAAGGTTTTTACAATCTAAGTCTTGTGCTTGCACCATTAGTGAACCCTCATTGAGTTTGGTATGTTGTGTTTGACTCTTTTGGTCTAAGTTGGTTTTGATTCAACAATCGTCGATTTGTTAAGATCCTTTGGCTTAGGTTTTGTCGAAAAACCTAGTAGGATAGTATGACCATCAACAAGTTATGGTTGATATTCATTATTTTCCTTATGTGATATGATTATAGTTTATTATTATTATAACTAATTAATATCAGTAGTAAAACTATTTCAATATCGGTGTTTTTCAACAAGTTTTTTGTTTTGATAACCTATCCTTGTTGGTGTTTACGCAAAATAGAGAGGCGAAGAATACCTCAACCCCATTCTCGTATTTTTTCAAGTGTTAGGAACAATGTGAGAATATATTGTATATACCTACACTATGATGTTTTATATATATATATTTAAATATTATTTATAAGTTATACTTATACTATTATGTCGAAGATATTCTTTTGTGTCATGGTATGATAGCATTTATGCAAACTCTCCATGTATTTATGGAGCACTCAACTCCTATCTCCATGACATTTGAGGAGTTAAGGAGTAAGAGAGAGTGGTCATTAAAGACCAACTACTCCACTTTGTTTGCATGCTATCGAAGCATGTTAATAGGCATGGAATCTACCATAGGCTCTGTGGGAAGGTGGAGTGTGGAAGTCTTAAAAGACTATATCATTAAGAGTTAAGGAGATAAAAGCACACATGAATGATATCTTCAAAGGATATCAAACTTTTTATGAGTACTGTGATAATGATAGTGAGTGGTATCTCATAAAGAAATCCATGGAGATTTAGAGTTGGAAACTCAAAGGAAAAGGTGGTATCAAGTCTAAACAGCTAGAGGATAAAATAGAGCTAGCTTAGGCATTGATATCAATAGCTTAGAGAGGTATGAATGCCTTAGAATGACACTATCCTTTTGTTTTCAAATTGTATTTAGTTTATTATCATTGTGTTGCATACAGGAATATGTTCTCTTACTCGGTAGAAAACATAGTTCAAGAGAACTGAGATTATGTATTGTACACAATAGATTGGAAACCGTTGTGGTAGCTTCTTATGATATAGTTTCTTTAGTAAAATATGCAGATAATAGTGTTTTTATATTATTTTGCTAAGATATCAAACCTACAAGCCCTATAAGTATATTTTGCTATACTTAGTTCGCAGGCCAACAAGTTAGAAGATTTTATTATACTATCTTAGGCTAGTGAGCTGTGTAGGCTGATAGGCCAGGAGATTGTTTTTTTAGTATTCACAAACTAGTAAGCCTTTGCAGGCCAAAAAGTAGTATAGTCTTATACATAAAGGCTGATTGTATTTTATTCTTGTCTACTCATCAATGGCTAATATGTTACGTACTTATATTTGTTCCTTCATTTCCAATAGTAGCCTTGCAATATCAATGATTGTATCTTATATTTAGATGACTGAGTATTGCTTATATTGGATGATCTTGAGGCCTAGAAGGAGTTTTAAGCCCTTTTATGTAGCTGTCTTATCTCTTTACTATATCAGTAGTATCATAAGACAAATTATTCATTAGAGGTCGAGACTAAATTGTTGAATACTCTAATAGTAATCTAGCAGTAAGATAGAAGTTTAGATTGAGATAGGTCTTTAGTTTATAAGACATTTGTGTATAAATGTTATTATGATCTATCAAAGATTATGTGATAACTAATCTTTTATCTTAGAAATGAATCTATATGATATGGGTATTGAAAAAACACCAAGAGAGGTGATATCATATCATATGTGCAAACCACATCATGATAGTATTGTTATTTTACTCTAGGATGAAACACAAGATTCCATAATCTTTTTAGTATCAAATGGTCGATAGACTTGTGAAAACCAACAGATCGATGATATTGAATTGTTATTATTGTACACTAAAAGATTGACTTAGTTCAAAGATTAGATATAATAATGATAGTATGCATTAATATTTTATATAAATGAGGATATACCTAATGATTTATGTTTTTATATAATTTTTGAGAGATGCAAACTCGACTAATGTTTAAGTGGTTTAAAGAAGACTAGAGGCCTTGTTCTATATTATAAATTTTTGCTTAGAGTGTTGTTGATACAGCAATGAGATTGGGTTAGAGAAATTAGACCCTAACATCTACCTAGAAGGGTTTAGATAACTTAAAAACTCTCTAATCAGACTATGACTTTGTGTTAGTCCTTTGTATTTTATGGTCGATAGTATAAGAGTTGAGAAAACCATAGACTAACATATTATAGATTAGATAGTGTCTAAGAAGCTTTTGATAAAGTTTAATGATATCTTGTTGAAGTGAAATATGACTTATAGCACAAGAGTGCTTGATCTTGAGTCAATGAGTAGAATGACAGGAATTCATAAACTCTGATGTGTGGAAGAATGCCACTAAGGACTCTCTAAAAGGTTAATTATTCTAAACCTATACAAGTAGATATCCTAGATTCACCATTAAATATTAAGTTAGTTGACTAAGAATAGTTCAGTCAAGACAATTATGTATAGAGATACTAGCCAAACAAGTCAAACTGTAGGATGAGATAGTCTCCAAGTTGAGTTAGAGGTGTGTGAACACACAACTATGTTTGTTGTAACGTCTATTTATATAGAATCTTTGGCCAAAGTGATGCATTTGTCTCTGCATGCATTAGTCGGTTCAGAGTGTCTAGATGGTGTAACATGTCAGAATGATCATACTTAGCTAGAAGATCATCTAGAGTTGTATGGTTGATTGAGTTACGTAGAACACAACACTAGGATTCAGATGACAACTTGTTAGATCCATATGTCTATGCTCTTCATGAAGGGTAGGGCCACTTTCAGAAAGGAAGGTGAGCAGGGGACCACCGATCTATGGTTGGAGGTAAAGCACTTGGATGATGCTCTCCCTCTGTAGCAGAAGACTCACCAAGACTTGAACGACAGATATCAAGATTCCATAGACAATACTCTTTATATTAAACTTCATGTTATGATTTATGATGTAAAACTATTCTTATGCCAAGTGCAATGTATTTGTAAATGTAAAGTGAAATGATTTCACTACGCTTCTATCTTTAAATATATTGTAATTTCAAGGTTGAAAAATATTTAAAAAAGACATGCTTTTATTTCTTTGAGCTTTGCAAAGGATAAATAAAAAATTCACTCATGTTTATCATGTTCTTTTACTTTCTTAGTAAATTGTGTGTGTAATTCTAAGTAATATGAGAAGGCATGTTACAAACTTAGAGCATTCTATTATCATTGTATATCTTCATAATAAAAACATGAGGTTTTTTTATCTATTGAATATCCAGAAATCTAGGGCAGCTTATCATTCCCAATTAAGAAGTCTTATAATAGAAAACATAACAAAACTATTTTTAAAGATTCTGACTTGCAGTGTAATAAAAGAGGCTTTGAGTGGAAGCTTAAGTGTATTTGTTGTTTTGAAATAATAGAAAATAAAGAGAATGCTATATGAAAAGAGAAGCATAAAGTAACTGAAGTCTTTAACTACTAGTTTCCTTCATTCCCGGTGCTTCTAACTTCCAGCGCTAGTTACTCCAGTCTTCATTGAATGGTTTCTTTCTCCACTTCATTATTTTCAAGTCCTATTTATGCAATAACAAATCTTTTTCACAACACTTTGTCAACATTAGTGGTCAAATTTTAATCAAATTAAGAATAAATATTTATGTACTATTTCTTTATAAATAAATAATATTTATCATAAGATTTTTAATATATTGGCATAACTTGGTCAACTGACTAGTAGAAAAGGGGTAATTGGGTCAAATTAGGATGAGGTTGATTTTACCTCATCACCTGGGACTCCTAATTTGATTGTGTCACCTTTCGACATTGACATGGAGACACCTAATCAACTTATAGAGACTTCATACATCTTGAGTTTTCTTCTTTCATATTCCTTTTAGGAATGGGAAGACTCCTACATACATATTTGGTTTTGTTTCTTCCTAAGGGGAGAAATGTTGTTCGACATTCTTGGATCATCTTCAACATTCATTGTTGAGCATCTACCATCAGTTCAAGAGTTTCTACATTGAGGGGACACTACATGGTCTCTAATCTTCTCTCTTATGGGGGACTTTTTCCTCACATGGGGTTTTATCCTTCTCATGCTTTGGAGAGCATATTTCTTGAGTTTCTCTCTTATAGAGAGGGGTTTTTTTCTATGAGTTTTTCTCCTTTTCTCCATTCATGAGAGATTTGTTTGTACATGGGTACCTAACATGGTCTTGTAACTAGGACCATCTTTACATATTTGCATTTGTTTTGTCCTCACTAAATTGCACTTAAGGGTGGGTGTTGGTATGAATGGGGTATATTACTTAATCGATTCCACATTTGGTCCTTTTCACACTTGTCTAGTTAAGTTTACTTAGGGCATACAAAGGGTACACTAAGGATAGTTATCTCTTTATGTATCATGTCACAAGATTAAGACACTTGTCATAATCTTATGTTGTCCTATGTTTCACCTCGTCCTATATAACCAAGGGCTTCTCATTGTAGTTTCATATTCATGTCATATTGATGTACATATTGTGTATTTGTATCCTTTGATAGAATTGAATTATTCTTTCATGTTAGGTTTCTCTTGTGCTTTCATTGAAGCTCCTAGATCTTGGGTGGCTACCTCATAGCCAAATCTTGAATGGTGTAGAGCATTCTATACCAACTCTTACAACTCAAGTCATGTAATGTAGGCAAGAAGAACATGATCCAATTAAGGATTATATTTTTAGAATTCAAGATTTGATTACTAATATGAGTTTTGCATTATGGGATGATGACATTCAACATATATTTGTTGACAATTTAATTCCTCTCTTCAAACATTTATTTTCACAAGGAGAAGTTACTAAATTATTTTTGACAACCTCGAGTGGTCATGCATTCACAAAATTTTATTTATTGCCTCATGCTTCTATTACTTCCCTTGAGGATTTGGATAATGCTTTCATGAAACTCTTCCACTATAATATTGACCACAATACATTTGTTACTCAAGTCATGCAGTGTAGGCAAAATAACATGAGCCAATTCAGGAATATATTTTTTAGATTTCAAGCTTTGATTACATATATATTTATTGACAGTTCACTTCCACTTTTCAAAGGATAATTATTTTGCAAGCCTTATCATCCATTTTCAAATTTATTTATCAGTGTGTGTACTTTGTTAGGAGATCCTCTTTTATATCAATTCATTTCTAGTACCTCCCCTTATGCTTAGAAGTTAACATCATTGGCACATTGGGCAATGGGGGATATAAAGATGTACCTCATGTTGATCATTACAATGATCATCATGTACACATCAAACCAAAGAGATTAAGATAATTCAATAGATTGAGAAGCCTCCACATGTTGTATTAGAACAACTTTTGGAAAATAATCTGATTATTTTGCCTCTTGTTAATACACCACATTAGGATTATAGGTGTCATTCACCTTGCAATCATAAAGTCTTATTTTAGTCATAGATGATAAATAATGTTTGATCTCCAATAAGCATAGAGAGGGTCAAAGTGGATACCCCTATATGTGGGGACAATTATTTATTATTATGTCATTATCTTGCATGTACTTGTAATGGCATTTATCATGGGATGTTACAAAAGAAGTCAAACGAGAGTTATGGAGCATCTTCCTCATCATGGGCTATGACAAGGCATTAATTTTCCCTCAAGAAGCACCTAAAATTGGGAAAGTAGGCTTAATGAGAGAATCTGATTATTATGAAAAGATTTATGATGCTTAAGTGGTGTAAGTGGAGTTACATTCTATTATAGGAGGTTGACCAAGTGGATACAAACATTGGATTATTGCATGGAGGTTATGGATGCCTAGTGTTGGGCTCATGGTATTTTCCCCTTGTTTTTATAAACCTTCATGGTTTCTTGTTTCTAATTGTTCTATATATTGGATCCTTGGGATATTGGTTACAAATAGGTTTTACAGGTACACAAGTACTACAAGAATTTTGCCAGATTGAGGAGAGAAGTTTGTTGACTATGTGTTCTTGATTAAAAAGATCAATACATACTTGTGCTCTCATTAATTGTGGGGTTTTTTCTTGAAAGGGTTTCTCCATGTACATCTAGTGTTATGTGTCATGTTGTTATGGTTTGTCGATTTTATATACTTTATCCATTTCATTACATTGGCTAATACATGAACATATGAAAATTTGAACACGTAGTTTGATGTTACTGTTGTAATAGTTCACTCTATATTTCAAGACAATGGATGCGTCTAAGCTTGCACCACACAAGGTTAAGTATTTTTGTGCTGATCATCACATACCCATACATTCTACAAATAGATGCATTACATTGAAATATAAATTTCAACATCTTATAGATAAAGGGATAATACTAGTTGAGCATATTCATGAGCATTCATTTATTTCACTTTATGAGGCTAGTCATGTGAAATCAATTAACGAGGTTTCTTTTGATGTTAGTCAATATATTAGATTTTATGATCATATTGCACCATATGTTGAGGTTAAACACGAGACAAAATAGAAAGCACACAATACAACATCTAAGTTAGTTCTTTTAGAGCATACATCACACTTGGCATCTCTACATCACACTTTTATTCATGGGGGAACACTTCACGATGACATGGATAGTACCAGAAGGGGCATTAGTTTAAGTGATACATTTTTATAACACATTATAGATGCACCCAATGGGGATGACTTCATTGGGTATTATTATTACTTATCTCTCTTACTATTTGTTACATTTTGTACTTATGATTTCTTTCTTGGATTTATGTTTATGTTATATTTTTTCCACGTTCCTAGTTAGCACGTGGATGATGAAAAGGCACCTTTAGTGGTGCATGTTGACACAAGTGGCTTCAAACATGTGTTGTGTTCTTCATTTCTACTTTGAACTTTTGCTTATGTTGTGTTTGTTGTAATCCTCCTTGTTTATTTTTCCATTTACCTTGCATGTCCTTACACTTTGGCCTTTTGCTTATGCCATGTTTGTTGTGTATCTCCTATTCTAATTTCTCCTATATTATGTCTTATGCCTTGTTTCCCCACTCAGGGGCATCTTCCTCATTGTTGTTACATGCTTCATTTATCTCCTATGTTAAATGTGTATGTCACTTAGTTCCTATGTTATCCAAGTTGCATGCTCATGATGTTTAGATCCCCTGATTACAATGTTAAAATTCCTAGATCTTATATGATCATAATTCTTACACATACTTATGATACCATCCTTACATTCTTATAATGTACATGATCATGCTTATGTTGTGTCTGTTTTAATACTCCAGTGTTTATTTTTCATTTGCCTTGTATGTCCTTACACTTTGGCTTTTTGCTTATGCCATGTTTGTTGTGTATCTCCTATTCTCATTTCACCTCCTATATTATCTCTTGTGCCCTGTTTCCTCAATCAGGGGCATATTCTTTATGGTTGTTACATGCTTCATTTAGATCCTATGTTAAATGTGTATGTTACTTAGTTCCTATGTTATACATGTTACATGCTTATGATGTTTAGATCCCATGGTTATCATGTTTAAATTTCTAGATTATATGATCCTAATTCTTAAACACACTTATGATACCATTCTTACATTCTTATTATTTACATGATCATGCTTATCACGTTGTTATCTTATGATACTTACATATTATACATTTATGCCATGTACACATTGAGATTAGGTGTCATTCACCTTGCAAAATCCATGGACATATTTTAATTGTTTTAATTAATGTTATCAATAAATAATTGTTATATTTCCAAGGTGTTGGTATACAGATTTGTCACCTAACTCTATCTTCTCTCGCCTAAACAAATGACAACTGAACCAATAGTTGAGTTGGTTGCAATGGTAATTCACAACGACTCTCTGCTTATATTACAAGGCGCAACTACCTTCCAATGATATACAATGAATGTAAACAACATATGCTTTTTACCAGAAAGCAGGAAAGGTGGTGCTTTTAACCAAAAAGCATTAAAGGTAATGAATCACAATGTAATTTAAAATATAAAGAAGCACAATGACTTCGGTCACTACTATCATAAATTTATATCAATTATCGTACAATCATCATCACTGTAAACCATTCATCAAAAGAAAAATATCCATAACAGTGAGCCAAAATAAAAACTCCAACCACTTCAATGTAGAATTGCAAGGTAATAAATTGTCAGCATATTCAACATAAGAAGAATAAGCATTCATCAACCATAACACAAAGTTTACGATTTCTAAATTCAGTTGCACCAATTTTCATTCATATATTTAAAGTAACTAAAAAACAACATCACATCAAAATTGACCTTCCACAAAACAAAGTTTGCCAAAAGATCCTTTGCATCGACAGGCCATCAAAATATATAGCCTTGCCAACCATAACTTTCTTTTAAAACAATAATGGCTTCTTGGGGACATCCGATTAAAAGATAGTTAAATAAGTCATTAAACTTAAACAACCCTCCAGAGCCAATAGTTTTTGAAAGAAACATAAATAAAGCATATAAAAAGTCATTAGTTGACAATTGTCAAGTCCTCTTGTGTCGCCTCCTTTTCCTTGTTTTGTCCTTCACCTGTAGTTGAATATGTCTGTGCCACTTGTGCTACCAATGCTCGTAACTTTGCCTTATATGCCTTGTACTTGGTGATGATTGGGGTTAGCACCTTACCACTTGGGTTGCTTGTGATATGGGCTCGAAGTTTTTGTTTACCTATCATTCGATTTGCATCCACCACCCTTTTATGAATATCTTCCATCTCATTCTTGAAAGTACGGAGATATAATGCCACATGTCCAAGTTTTCATACTGAGTCTCCAATCACTATGTCAGTGCCAATGAGTTCTTCAGTAAGCAATTTCTTGAAGCTCTGTTTAACTTCACTGGTCTCGAGCAATTTATCCCCACTTTCATCAAAGGCTTCTATCTCTAAGATTGCAAAATTACTTTTTAGATCTTTCAGATTAGAATGATATCGCCCTAGTGTATTTCCTATTTAATCTTCAACTCCCCCTAGCATGGATATCCTCCATTCAAGTGTGTTTAACCAGGCTATAGATTAATTTTCTTTAGGATCATCCAAAATCTGTTTAGCTATGAGGATACTTGTATTAATTTTTGTTATTTATTGTACTTCCTTAAAAACCATCAACAAATTTCCAATATCCTTTTTAACATTCTGTAACTTCGCGGCCAATGCCTTCCTCTTGTCAGAAATCAAGGTGTACAATTTCATAGCTTCCTCAATATATAACATTCCATTTAAAGTAAGTTTCTCTACCCATTGTTCAATGGCTTTACCTATGGCTTGGTATCTCTCGATTTGTTGCAACATGTTGGGATCTAAACCATCCATAGTTATACTGGGTGTCGCATCTGAAGGTTGAGCAATAATCTTTAAAATGGATTGAATAAATGAGGTTAAGGTTTTCACCTGAGATTGGAACTTGGCTTTCTCCTATTGCTCTATTTTGACACTTTTTGATAGAGTACTTACAGAGAATTTGGCATGGTAAATATCACCTTCAACCGTGGAGGGACCCATATTGATTCTACTCATATTGAAGTCTACTTCAACGACCTCGTATTGATTCTTTTCACCAATCGAGTCTCAAATCTCCAAGATATAGTGTCCAGTAGAGGGGTCTGCAACCATTCTTGACATCCTCTTAGCCCTCTTGGGCTTAGGTGTATCTTGTAGCAATTTGGCTATAGTATCTATGTTTGTGTCAACCATCGAAGTATACCTCTTCTTCTTTTCCACTACCTTTTTCAACCATGAGGATGATGGACATACAAAAGTACTAGCATTAGCACCTGAAACAATATTACCTGGTGTTGGGTTGAAATATTGACTTTCTTTTATAATGTTTCTATATGTTTTAAAGACCTTTTTACATGATTCTACAAGAACCTTACAGACATTACCTTTATTATATGATGTTTCACATATACTTCCCAGAGACTTTGAACCTATGCTGATAAATGGAATATGGTGATTATATTCTCAAGTGGATGTTTTAAATTATTGATATGCATGTAATATAGATAGGATTTCATAAGTTTAATATGAAAGGTTATTTTGTGTATATATGTTGGAATCATTAACCTTGTGCAGCAAAGATATAGCATCCGGGAAGGAGTAATTGGAGTAGAGTGCAAAACAGGGGAATTAATTAAAGTACAGACCAAGTGCCAGAAATGAAGATCGATGGAGATGAACGTGGTCATCATGGAAGAATAAATGCAAGGAAGAAGAAGACTTGTTCTAGAAGTCTAACCGTCGCTTATGTGTTTTCATTCATGAGCCGTTGTATGGGATATCTGTTTGAATAGGACTTTGTTTCCTTTGTTCTAGATAATTAATAAGTTGATCTCAAAACTATATCTTGATATCCAGGGATGAATTGATGATCACAGTTAGTTAGAAGTTCGCATACAACTCTCCCACTCTTGTATAAGTTAGGGGATGAGTTTGTGGATTGGTTAGCTATTATTTTTACTTTCTATCTACATAGCTATTACTTTGTTCTTACAGTTATCTGTTATCTATTATTCCAGACATGTTTTGATTTTGAATAAAATCTGAAGAAGATTTTGTCTTTGATATGAATTGAATTCAATTGTATGTCATGAAATTGTGTGAAGATCTGAAGTAGATTTAGTTTCTAGAAGAAGTGAGATAGTTCCCTGAGCTGGCCACTCAAGGTACTAACTCTCACTTCATACATTCATTCATTTATTTATACATTTCTAGTTAGACCGTTTCATGTTATCTTTTACATTGCATTGTGAAGTAAGAAATTGTGAGTGTTATTTCTGATAGTCGTGATTCATGAATAGAATACATCATTGAAGTCCTCCAAAGGTTAGTGTTAAGTCTTTTCTCATTCTGTGTATTTCAAGTTAATTATGTAATTCTCCGTTGAATATAGCTATCTTCAGTTTATGCTGGGGGTACCTATAGCAACTAGGTTTTTAACTATTTTTGTTGGTCTTTCATTTCTGTAAACTGCAGTCAATTAAGTTGGTTAGAATAAGTTTGTATGAGATAGTTTAGGATAGAAATGAGTCTTGAAGTCATATATAGTGCGAGCATCACCATAAGTTTACGCTCTCTGGTTGATAATTCAATGTAGGAATGCAATGATAGAGTGGACTGTTCAGTTAGGTTTCACCTTGGATTTTGTTTAAGTCTACAACGCATTAGTTTTCCTCTACATTTTTGGCACCGTTGCCAAGGATGGTGCTATCTTCATAGTCTCATTAGTTTTATATGCTTTCATAGTTAAATCTTGGTTTCAACATTAGATTTAATAAATTCATTTTTCAAGAAACACCAGGCATTCTATTACCACTGTGCAGGACCGTTGAAACATAAAGCTCAAATTACTGTATGCAGAGGCAAAGAGATAACCAAGGTAGATTCCTCCCTTGAACTTCTCAGAATAACGATGGCACAACTAATTTCAACAAATACACAGTAGGAAGTGTTGAAGGAGAGTTTCCTTTTACATCTTCATCAACACCCCCTACATCTCCATCAGCTTCCTCCACAGTTACAGAAGGGACATTTAGAACCATGGCAAAAGCTATAGTAGAGGATCCTCCAAGACAAGCAACACTTGAATTCCCTATCCCAAACCAAGCACGGGCTGCTACTCTAAAAATTATACCACCTTCTACATTGCCTGTTTTCTATAGCTTGGTGACCGAAGATCCTGACACTTTCCTGTTTGAGTTTGATCTCTTGTGTAGGAGTTATGACTACACTACTGATCCTTACAGACTCAAGTTGTTCCCTGCCACACTCAAATATGTTGCTTTATGGTAGTTTATGGGGTTGGGGAAAGATGTCATCCCAAACTGGGATACTATGAAGACAAAGTTCCTGGCAAAATATAAAGACTACTACAGAGGACACGATAGGAGAAGAGATGACATTTTTAGGATGTCACAGAAAGAGGATGAACCACTAGAAGACTATGTGGAAAGATTCCAGTTTGCCTTGAAGAAAAACCCTCATAATAGATTGTCTAAAGAATCACTGAAGCCAGTCTTTCTGAGGGGAGTTAATGATGACTGCATGGATGCCCTCAACCTTGTTGGAATAGGGGATATATCTCAACTTCCCTTTGATGATATATGTACAGCCTACATAAATTATTCTAGAACATTCTCCAGAAAACCAAGGGGAGAAAGAGCAGCTATCACAGGCAAGGCAACTAATGAAGTTTCAAGGGTGGAGATTAGTAACACGCTCACCGACGTGCTGACCAACATGAAGGAGGACATTATTAACCATATGGCTACATAGCTGGACACTCTCCATATCAAGAAGAAATAAGAGGAGGCAGATGCAATGTTCACTGAGTACTGCCCCAGCTGTAGATAGAGGAAGGCCAGCTGTAAATGCAAAAGGGTGGCCAGCATACAACAAGAAAAGATTGAGAGACCTAAGTTGCAGCAATTTGAAGGAGAAGATGGGCAATTGTTCTTCATTGCTCAAAGGAGACCTTGGCAGCAAAGGCAAGGTATGCCCACTGATCCACTTAGTTTTAATTCTCCCTTTCCTATTGCAAATCAGAACTTCTCTGCTTAGAATGCTCAACAATGGCTTGGTAACCCAAATACATGGTAAAACCCCCAATGGCCTACTCCACAAGTTGGTTGGAACCAACAACAGCCTAACTCATGGCCACAACAAAATTTCGAAGGTCCAAACTATAACCCTCAGTGGCCTCCTCAACATCAACAATGGCAGCCTCAGTGGAACAAGGGGCAATAATGGCAGCAAAATGCACAATTTTAGCAACCTATGATTCCATCTCAGCCATAGCAGCCAACCATAATGCCACCACCTCAAAATACACCTCCTAGACCTACCCAAATCCCTACCCAACCTGCACCTAACCCTAACAACAAGCATGTCCAGTAGGCTTATACTAACAAGGTAATGCAATATCCCACCTATGGGGTGGATGTGAGTAATGTTCATCTTAGATCAGGGAAGCAACTTGCAGGACCGTCATCTCCCCAAATTACCGAGCTTGAAGATGAAGAACCCACTGAAGAAGCCTCAATTAAGCAACCCTTGGAACCTGAATCAACCCAAGATGCCCAAACTACTGTGCAACAAAAGTCTCCTCCTTTTCCTGAGTGCTTGGCCATGCAAAAGCAAATAGCCCAAGATGATACTATCCTCAACCAGCTAAAAGACATAAGCATCAAGATTCCCTTAATCCAAGCCATCAAGGATATTCCTATCTATACCAAAACTATTAGGGATCTTTGCATAATGAAGCCATGAAGAAAGAGAATAGATCCTCAGACAGTACATGTTTTAGGTAATCTTGCTGACATCATGTTGGATAATACAACTATTCCCAAATACACAGATCCAGGTAGCCCAGTGGTGGATGTAAAGATCAATGGGACTCTGATTGAAAACACCTTGGTAGATCTAGGAGCTGCAATTAATGTCATGACCAAGGAAACAATGCAGACACTCCAATTAAACAACCTTAGGCCTACTCAGACAGTCTTGCGATTAGTTGATAGGTCTACAGTCAAACCTGAAGGGGTCATAGAAGATTTGGTCATTGCATTAGATTCTTGGGAATACCCTGCTGATTTTATTGTTTTGTAACCTAAGGTTAATCTTGTTGGATATCCTCTTATACTAGGTAGACCATGGCTTTCAACCGCTGATGCATTTATAGGTTGTAGGTCTGGCAACATGATCATATCTAATGGGATAGTGACCAAGCAGTTGGTTTTATATCCACTAGCCTAGCCATACCATGAGCTTGAGCAGACCATTTGGCCTAGCCTGGAGGATGAGGATGCCTATTCCCTGCAAACCTTGATGACTATAGAATGCAGCCCTTTATTGACTATTCTAGATGAAGATGAATTAATTGCTCATGTTATACAAAATAATTGTGGGAGACATCCACAGTAGCAAGATTGCCTATCTTACTTACAAGACCCTTTGAGTAGCATAATACCCAGCAGTTCATCAAAAGAAGTCTCCCAAATCTTCCATGCGTTGTTACCTTAGCAATGCTTACCTGTATTACCCAGCCTTGATTTATCTTCCATTCAAGAATTGTCCAAACAAGTAGAAGTCAAGCCAGGTAAGATGTTGAACATTAACAATACACTGACTGATGAACAACAACAATCCCTGCATGCAATATTACATACACACTCCGCAACATTTGCTTGGGATTACAATGATATGAAAGGCATTGATCTTGCCCTATGCATGCACAAGATATACATAGATGATGGATATAGACCAATCAGGCAGCAACAGAGGTGCATGAATCCAACCCTCAGAGAAATTGTTAAAGCTGAGCTTCAGAAGCTTTTGGATGCAAGCTTTATATACCCCATTTCAGATAGTGAATGGGTTTCACCATTAGTTATAGTCCCCAAGAAAGGTGGCAAATGGAGGGTCTATGTTGATTACAGAGAATTGAATACTCCTACCAGGAAGGATCACTTTCCATTGTCTTTTATTGACCAAGTTCTTGACTCTTTAGCAGGCAAGAAATATTTTTCCTTTCTTGATGTTTTTAGTGGTTATAACTAGATTAAGATTGCTCCAGAAGATTAGGATAAGACCATGTTTACCTTCCCTTGGGGGACATATGCATACTCTGTCTTACCCTTTGGCTTGTGCAATGCTCTAGCTACATTTCAAAGAGTAGTCTTAAGCATTTTCTCTGATTTTGCCCATGACAGTATGGAGATTTATATAGATGACTTCACCACATATGGTGACACCTATGATGAAACCCTACACAACTTGGAGAAGGTATTGAAGCAGTGTACAGAGCATAACCTCTCTTTGAGTAATGAAAAGTATTTTTTGATGATGACACAGGGAATAGTCTTGGGACATTTCATCTCAAGTGCAAGAATCCAAGTTGACCCAAAGAAGATTGAGATTATATCTACCCTGCCTATTCCACAAAAATAGAAATATGTAAGGAGCTTCCTAGGCCATGTAGGATATTACAGGCAGTTCATTCAAGATTTTAGCAAGATTGCTGCCCCTCTGCTCACCCTACTGACCAAGGATAGTGAATTTGAATGGACATTAGACTGTCAGATCTCTTTTGAAAAGCTAAAAACATCCTTGACACAAGCCCCTATCCTCAGAGGTCTGAATTGGTCACTGCCTTTTCACATCCATACAGATGCATCTGATTTTGCCATTGGAGCAGTCTCGGGTCAACAAGAAGGAAACGAGGAGTATGCCATATACTATGTCAGTAAGAATATGCAAGGAGATGAGTTAAACTATACAGTGACAAAGAAAGAGATGCTGTAGTTGTTTATGCAATTAATAAATTCAGGCACTACATAACTGGTTACAAGGTTTTCATCCATACATATCATGCAACCATCAGATACTTGATGAATAAACCTATAGTAGGTGGCAGACTTGTAAGGTGGTTATTGTTGTTGCAAGAGTTTGATATTACAATTGTTGACAAACCAGGCAAAGCCAATGTTATTCCTGATTTTCTGTCTAGACTACCTACACAGTCTTCAGATGGAGTGGTTGATGATTCTTTTCCTGATGAGAATCTGTTTGCTCTCACTATACACAATCCATGGTATGCAGATATCACCAATTATTTGGTTACAAGGTATATTCTAGGATACCTCTCCACACGGGAGAAGAGGCAACTAGTTCATAAATGTTTCTCTTACTCCTAGATTTTTGGATTTCTATTTTACATTGGGCCAGACAATATTATGCGAAGATGTATCAGGGAGGATGAAGTATTTGATATAATGAAGGCTTGTCATGATGAGACTTGTGGAGGACATTTTACAGCTAAGAGGATAGCCTTCAAGATCCTAACAACAGGATATTACTGGCCAACGCTTCATAAAGATGCTTTCAAGTACACTAGGAGCTGTGATAGATGCCAAAGAATGGGGAGGCCTATTAGAAGTGATGAGATGCCTTTGCAACCACAAATCTCATTGGCTTCTTTTGATAAGTGGGGTTTGGATTTTGTAGGTCCTATATCTCCTACATCAAACAACAAAGAATATATCATGGTGTGTACAGACTACTTAACTAAATGGGTTGAAGTGAAGGCATTACAGTTTGCCAGAGATGACAATGTGGCCAAATTCTTGTATGAAGACGTCTTCACTAGGTATGGTGTTCCAAGAGAAATAGTAACTGACCAGGGACCATAGTTTACATCTAATTTAATCACCAAATTGGTTGATGAATATCAGATCAGGCATAAGAAATCCACTCCATACCATCCTCAGGCTAATGGTCAGGTGGAAGTCACTAATAGAGAAATTGAGAACATCTTGACCAAGACAATGCATCTCCATAGAAGAGATTGGGTTTCTAGGCTCCCTAAAGCTGTTTGGGCATATAGAACAACTTAGAAGACAACTACATGGTTTACACCTTATGAGCTAGTCTATGGCAAGACAACAGTCCTGCCTATTGAGTTTGAACACAAAACCCTACTGACATCAATGGACCTAGGAATGGATTTGACCACTGCACAACAGGAAAGGCTACAACATTTGAATGCCTTGGATGAAATTAGACTGGAGGCCATTCATCATACCAAAGTCATTCAGAAACAAAGGGCAAAATGGCATGACAAGTATATCAAATCAAAGGAATTTACTGCAGGTGACTAGGCACTCCTTTATGATTCAAGGTATAAGGACTTCAAGGGCAAGCTTCAGTCATGATGGTTAGGCCCATATGAGATCAAGAAAGTCTTTCCTAATGGTGCAGTTCAATTGCAGACTATTGATGAAGTTCAGTTTTCACTACTGGTAAATGGGCACAGGCTAAAATTGTATAAAAAGCCACTTTAGAAGGATGACTTTCTTGTTTCCTTAGTTGCTCAGTATGCTCCTCCTGATACTCCTAATGATGATGCTGTGACACTAGATGATACACACTCAGATGTTGATATACCAACATTGTCCAGTGATGTGGAGGTTGAGTTGCAATACTCAACCCTTGTTGCTGAAAATTAAATTTCTTTTTTTTTTCACATGCACACACCACACAATTTCCATGGTTACAAGTTATTTCCACCGGGACCTATTTTTCACTCATTCAGATTGGGACCTGACTCAGCTGGGACCTGATATATATAATTCCAATTACACAGTCGGAACCTGTGCTGAAGGCACCTGCAGCACTATCTGCATGCCGCTTTATTCCATCACTTGGTGACCAATACCTCAATTCTCCCGCCCATTCCACATGCCCATATCCATTTTCAAATGCTTCATTATATTGCTCCATGTATCTCTTCACATTAATGAATTGGTACTTTTCTCCATCATCACTTGTTATCCCATTACATCTCTACAGCCATACCCGCCACCTTTTATCACCCTATATCTCGTTCGCCGCATGCATATCCTTGCCAATCATCTTAATTGTTCACAATTTCCAAGGTATGTTAATTATTCATTTCCACTTCATATCTACATTTGATAACTTTCAATTATTACAACTAGATTTCTTTTTATATTCATGATTAGTCATAGTTTATTTCATGCATGTGACAAATGTTATCACCATTTCTTTTAATCACTCCTCCTCATTCCGTAATACCTGCCACATGAAGTGAGGTCACTTCACAATTAAGTTGGGGGGAGGGTTATTTTTTATTTTTGCCATTAGAAAAATATTTGCCTTTGAAAACCTTGCCATTCAAGAAAACCAGACAAATATTCTGTGCCATGAACTTACCTTATTTTGCCAGCAAGTGAATTAGTACCCTAAGGAAGTTATAGTGCAAAGGAAAGAAGAGGCAGATTGGTTCTTTGGGGTGGCGAGCTGAAGCAGCAAGAATTGAGCAACATAAATTGACATTGTGCAAAAAATTGATACTGTAAGAGTTTGCAATTCACAGTGGTAATAGACATGATCAGAAGGGAACCTTCAGCACATAAGGAACTATTGGAGGATGTGATGGTTCTTCCGCTCTTCACGAGAGTAGGTTGGTTAGACTACTTCCTAAAATTGACAGAGTTTGATGATGATATGACGAGAGAATTTGCATTTAATCTATAGTATGATGAAGCAATGGTGAAGGCGTTAACTATAGATTCTTCTGAGTTAGCTATTGCTCAGGTTATAGGGTTGCCTCAGACAGGGTCCAAGTACCCAGCTAGAGCTGATGCAGCCGCGGCTAGGGAAGAGTTCTGTGAAAGAGGTGAACACCTGGATTCTACTACACAAGGTACCAAATGACTCTCTTCCCTTCTTTTGGGGGAAATGTGCCTATTATATTATCAAGTATATTACCTGCGATGGTAGATACAATATGTTATATACTGCACAACTTAAATTGCTCAACCTTTTGTGACATGAAAAACTTGTCAATGTTCCAAACTATTTGTATACTATGTTGAAAAGGATGTCTTCAGAATATCAGAGATAGCAGGTAGACTCTACTCTTTCCCACCATTGTTTGATAGCTTTTCTACTAAAAAGGAGTTTAAGGATTCAGTACCCACAGATTGGATGGGAAGCTTTTAAACAATGTGTAGATATTTCAACACTTTTAGAGGCACCAGAACTAGAAGATGAAATTCCATATGAGCCTGAGCCTCCTCTTGAAACCGAGCAAGAAGAGCCCCAACATGAGAACCTTCCGGAGTTTAGTTCTATATCAGCTGAGGAACCCTCAACATCTGCCCCTCAAACTAAAAGAACCACTCCAACATCCGGTAAGGAAAAGAAGAGTAGGAAGGGAGTGAGTAAACATAAGAGTGCAACAAAAGAAGGAAGTGCAAGGGAGAAGAGGAAGAAGGGGGACAATAAAAAAGGGAAAAAGGAAGATAAGTAGGAAACAATCACACCTAGGTGCTCAGGGAGATTAAGGAGGCAAGGTGTCAAAGAACAAGTTGTTGAGAAGCAAAGAGGAGAGGGCAAAAATATAGGCCCGCAGAACAATGATCCAACTCCTCTGAATCTAGATTCAGATAGAGGAGAAAACCCCCTTGAGGATGTCTCTACAGATGCCTGTGAAAATGTTGATATGCCTGTAAAGAAAAGAAAATACATTTCTTTTTCTGATTCTGAGCCAGAAGACTTGTTTACTGCAAGAAAGATGGGTAAACCTGTGCCAGATGATTCTGTTAAAGAAGTTTTTGATATTCCTAAAAGGAATGATGAAAATGTTGAAAAAGAAAAGGAATTATTAGAGCACAGAGATATCAGGAAGGAACTTCAAGAAGCCTTGGACATAATAAGATAGCTGGAGGAACAGGTAAGGGGTTATGAAGAAAAAGATAGAGAGAAAGAGAAAAGAATTTAAGAGTTGGAGGAGAAGGTCCAAACTTATGGCCATGGTTCTAACTTAGACTTGTTGGCATAGTTGGCTGAAAATAAAACAAAAATTGAGAAAGAAGTACTTACTCTCCAACCTTTTGTAACAAATACCCCAGAGTACCATACTACCTTATTTTTGGGCTTTGGGCTAATGAAGTTGACTGACAAGACTAAGAAAGAAAAAGAGAATTGAGAAAAAGAAAAACATAGTCTCGATGCATCAATTGCATAAAAAGATTTGATAATCAAGAGGTTGGAGGATCGTTTGGAAGAAGTTATTGACAGAGCCAAGAAAATCATTGGATATAGGCCTCCACCCAGGGTTTATGCATTGTTTCTGAAGGAGAAAATTCTTAGTTTTTAGTTTAATAGATTTATAAATAATTAACCTGAATTACATTCAAAGCATATTTTTTGCAATCATTTCAAAGAGGTCAGTTTAGAAGAACAGGACCAATTGTGTGAATACTATCTGCATAATTACCTGATGGATGAGGACACATAATGGAACCCCTGCATCTATGTTGGAGACCTACATATTAGAGCATTAATGTCATACTTTAAAAATGAACAACTCAGGGGAGTACTGATGGACCAATATGAGGAGCAGGAAAAGAAGGAGCCACTGCTAATTAGGAAAGAAGCTTTAGAACTTGAAGTGATCCTGACCCAATGGCTAACATTACTTTCTCATAGGTGTTCAGGTAAGGTGATCATGGATTTAAGACAAAGGGATCATGGAAGAATACAGAGATTAGTAGTGTCCGTCATTCAAAATTGTCAAAGGTATGTGTAGAGTAGGTGGAATAGCCTAACTCCAGAATTGTAAAAGAAGGAACCCCACTCTTTCCACAACTTCATGAATATGTTTGAGAGGTTATGCGGGTACATCCAAATCTCAGAGCAGAAGGGAGTAGCATGGTTGCCTCTTACTTATCAACCTCCTATCCTTCTCTACCCAGTGCCACACTGGACAGGAGGGAGAGGTGATAAGTGTAGGCGTGCTGAGCTAAACAGGATGGAGAGACTTGCATGTTACAATGGATTCTATCTCAAACAAGGAGGAGTCAAAGAAAACATGGACCTCAGAAAAACTACTTTGCATTATAACTTTCTGCCCTAGATGTTAGTTCCCTGGTTTTGCTTAGGGACAAGCAAAAGTTTAAGTTGGGGGGAAATGTTGGGTTGAAATATTGACTTTCTTTTATAATGTTTCTATATGTTTTAAAGACCTTTTTACATGATTCTGCAAGAGCCTTACATACATTACCTTTATTATATGCTGTTTCACATATACTTCCTAGAGACTTTGAACCTATGCTGATAAATGGAATATGGTGATTATATTCTCAAGTGGATGTTTTAAATTATTGTTATGCATGTAATATAGATAGGATTTCATAAGTTTAATATGAAAGGTTATTTTGTGTATATATGTTGGAATAATTAACCTTGTGCAGCAAAGACATAGCATCTGGGAAGGAGTAATTGTAGCAGAGTGCAAAACATGGGAATTAATTAAAGTGCAAACCAAGTGCCAAAAATGAAGATTGATGGAGATGAACGTGGACCTCATGGAAGAATAAATTCAAGGAAGAAGAAGACTTGTTCTAGAAGTCTAACTGCCGCTTATGTGTTTTCGTTCATGAGCCGTTGTATGGGATTTCTGTTCAAATAGGACTCTATTTCCTTTGTTCTAGATAATTAATAAGTTGATCTCAAAACTATATCCTGATATCGAGGGATGAATTGATGATCACAGTTAGAAGTTCGCATACAACTCTCCCACTCTTGTATAAGTTAGGGGATGAGTTTGTGGATTGGTTAGCTATTATTTTTACTTTCTATCTACATAGTTGTTACTTTGTTCTTACAGTTATCTGTTATCTATTATTCCAGACATGTTTTGATTTTGAATAAAATCTGAAGAAGATTTTGTCTTTGATATGAATTGAATTCAACTGTATGTCATGAAATTGTGTGAAGATCTAAAGTAGATTTAGTTTCTAGAAGAAGTGAGATAGTTCCCTAAGCTGGCCACTCAAGGTACTAACTCTCGCTTCATACATTCATTTATTTATTTATGCATTTCTAGTTAGATTGTTTCATGTTATCTTTTACATTGCATTGTGAAGTAAGAAATCGTGAGTGCTATTTCTGATAGTCGTGATTCATGAATAGAGTACATCATTGAAGTCCTCCAGAGGTTAGTGTTAAGTCTTTTCTCATTTTATGTATTTCAAGTTAATTCTGTAATTCTCTGTTGAATATAGCTATCTTTAGCTTATGTTGGGGGTACCTGTAGCAACTAGGTTTTTAACTGTTTTTGTTGTTCTTTCATTTCTGTAAACTGCAGTCAATTAAGTTGGTTAGAATAAGTTTGTATGAGATAGTTTAGGATATAAATGAGTCTTGAAGGCATATATAGTGCGAGCATCATCATAATCTTACGCTCTCTGGTCAATAATTCAATGTAGGAATGCAATGATAGAGTGGACTATTTAGTTAGGTTTAACCCTAGATTTTGTTTAAGTCTACAACGCATTAGTTTTCCTCTACACCTGGCTGATTAAGAGGATTAGGTGTAGAAATTCCATCAGGCATAGGAGAATTTGGATTACTAGACAAAGAATAAAAAACACTATCTTCACTGATTTGATTAAAAATCAGAGAGTCACTATCAGGCATGGAAGAATCAAGAGGAGTTGCATGGTTGGCTTGTCGTTGTTGTAGAGCATCCATTTTCTTTTCTAACTCTGCTCGTGTGGATGCAGGTATGCAATCCTGTTCGCACATGCTCTTTAGCCTTTTGTTATCTTCAGGTTGCTCTTCGTCTCCTCCTGATTGTGAGCCAACTCTATGAAGAGTTGTATCCATGTTAACTGTAAATCTTAGGGTGTTGGAGACCTGAGACATGCCCTGTTCTTTTGTTGTAGATTTATTTTGCATAGAGGAACCAACATGTTCCCTTATTCTTTTCTCAAGCCATTTCTCAGTTTTATTTATCACAAAAGAAGACCAAGCCATGATATCTGTAACTTCTTTGTCAGACCAATGTACATAAGGTAGAGGCTTAGAGGCAACAACTTGATAATCTCCATCCAGAATTTCTAAATTATCATCAACATCATCTGGGACTTGTAAGGGTAGCTTAAAAGCTTGGACTTGGTCTATTGCCAACCTCATTAGATCTCTCCTTTATACTTCTCTTTCGTCAGCACAATCCTCCCAATAATCTTCCAGTTAGGGTTGATGCTCGTATAAACTTCCCCCGTGTAAATTCTTCTTAACAAAATTCTTACTGTCAAACAATGGCCGCGTAGGCAAAGGATGGAAATTGTATTTGGCAAGAATTTTCTCAATATTTCTGGCATTATCATTACTTTTGAAAACAAAGAAAGACAAAGACACAGGGAAAGAATACCCTTTCTTCTTCATACTATGATACTTATTATTCACAGTCGCCATTTGGCGATAGACTTCCAAGAGAACAAGGTAATCCAAAGGATATCTAGGCAACTTCAATGGGGCACTTTTGAAACCTCCAATTCACAAATAAGTAAATCTATTAAACTAAGTGTAAAAATCCCCAAACCTCATTACTAGTGCCATTGCTTCCAGAGAAATTCTCCTCTCTAGAGAGCCTTTAATCCCTTTTGCAGACAACTTGAGAAAAGCATCATCTACGTAATGAAAATCCTTCGTCCCAACCTCTTTTTACAATTGTGGAAAATAATTGTACATAGGTGTATTTGGCGTGAGTGACCCCTGAGTCCTCAGACCGAGCTAGATAACCTCTTTGCTGGCTAGACTGTAAATCATAAAAGAGCACATATGGAAAGACACCTTTTGGTGAAAATTTGCTAGTTGTTTATTTATATGTTCACTTATTAATTTCACCCAGTCTATGTACTAAGATTTGTTGCAAATCACCAAAATAAATTGACACATCCAATTTTCAAAAGAACCTGATTCGGCACACCCAACAACATGGTGCAATAAGCTAATCATATCAGAGATTTCTTCTTTAAAGTGCCCTCGCTTCAAATTGGTAGGAAGCCAAGATTTACCCTTCCTTTCAAATTTAAGCCAGCTCTTAGCAATATGATTTTGACACCAATACTTTTTATCCCAAAAGTATCCCCAACCCATGGTAACAGACATATCCACAAACTCCTCACAGTCTGGTAATCTTAATGCATGCGACACGGTCTCTAAATCAACT
The DNA here is from genome assembly GCA_027924645.1 of Cunninghamia lanceolata. Taxonomy (NCBI): domain Eukaryota; kingdom Viridiplantae; phylum Streptophyta; class Pinopsida; order Cupressales; family Cupressaceae; genus Cunninghamia; species Cunninghamia lanceolata. The sequence continues at coordinate 11,802,468 of BSBN01001189.1, read as the reverse complement.
TTAGTAACTATAGAGCCATCAAAGGCTTGTATTTCTTGAGAGTCTGGGTAATAATTTCTAGCACAAGAAATAATCAAATCTGGACATGGCATGATGTGCAGAAAACACCCAGCACGGGCTAACCCACTACTTACAATCCTTTTTGTAATGGAAGACATGATTTCTTGCTGCATTCTAACCCAAAAATCCTCCAAGTCTACATGTCTAAGATCGGTATCCTTTACTTTGGACAAGCCATTCTTAATTATAGAGGCAAAGGGAAATCCCTGATACTTGTATTTAATTTTGACTTGTTTTAAAAACTAGAAAATGAAAACTTATGTAATTGTTAAGGGCACTAGGGGGGTCTGCAAAACATTTGAGGAAAACTGACAATTCAGACTCATGAAAGAAAAATCATTCTTCTTTAGCCAAATAAACCAAAGGATTCAATCTATCATAGCAATAAAGAGCAAGGAAAGGAGCTGATTATCTAACCTGGTCACAAACACTTGTACAATTTCTTTGTTAGTCACAAGGTTCAGAGCTCCTTCAACATACTCTTGTCGTAGTGCAAAATAAGTCTTTTTCTTGCAAGGTGGTATCTCTAACAAGATGTCTCATTAAATCTTATTAAATTTGGTAGTGTAAAGTATTGTGCAATTCATAATGATCTTCCTTAATTTCCCTCTGAAAAGTGTGCGAACACTCCTCCTAGTACGTTCTAAATTCATTGCAAACTAACAGGTGTCAATATGCCATACATGCCGGCGGTCAAAAAAATGACACTTTGGGAATTGAGATGCACGTTTAGTTGGGGCGTCAGCAATTTCTTGAAGACACGAACCAACATTTCAAAAGTTTGGAAGTTCAAGGAACTTCTGACTCACCAACCATAATGATGCAGAGGTAAACGCAACGGGAGCTTACTAGTAGGAAGGAGGAGCCAATAATACAAACAGCATGATAAAAATCCCTATCGACTTAGCATCATCATATTTCGGACGAGCAGAATTATCCTCCTGCCGACTACTGTTCACTTCCTCCGTCTGTCGCCTATCATCATCATCATGATACTCAACTAACGCAAACATCCTCCTGTTGTACTGTTCATCGGGCGCCAAACACTATCAGCATCATCATGATATTCAACACTCCCTTCGTCAGCAGGATATCAAATATCTGGTTGCTCCAAATATCCTGATGATGACAACTTTAGCACCTTCCCTTCGATGCCCCGATAGCCGACTATACAAACAACAGCATCATGATATGATTTACCCAGTTCGATTGAAACATCCTGATGATGTTAACCCAACTTTATGCCGAGAACCTACGCCGATACCTAAACACTTAGCGACAACAGGATAAACTTGCATAGGGTGATATCTCAATATCCTGATGACGATGACGTCATATCATGATGACGATGACGTCACACAATATCCTGATGACCTCTTCAACACTTAGTCAAAAAAACTAAACTTTCACTCCCGCATCTGCTAGCGATATGCGGATGATGGGCATACCCGAGAGATGATCCTGACGATGATATATACACTGAGTATATATCCGACTTAGAACATCCTGATGCAATTGCAACATGCAAACTTCAACAGTTTCATGACCCGATCCTGATGGCGATGTATTCGCAGATGACGATGCGATTTGCTCCGACTGGGAACGCACATGCAGACTCCTGTATATCCGTCCGTTGCATGCAAACACTCAGAACCACACAATTTCACAAAGACAATATGATGATCGGGCCGGATCACCTTCAAACCAAAATTTAACAGCTTATCTTTCTAGACCTAGCACATGAGGATGCTAGGCTGATTCACAGCATGCTACCAATCGATCTCTTGAACAGTGCAATGCATAAACAGAAAACAAAAATGCAAACTAAGCTATAATACAGGACCATTTCACCGATTCGCAGGATCAACCGGTGGAAGGGTTGAAAGTATCCATTAACTTGTAAACAGAATGGAAATCAAAACAGATACAGCTGATAAACCAGATAATGCAACTTGATAAGATCTTATTCAAATGAAACTCAAATGTCCTGTTTCTACAATACTGTCAAACAACAGTGCTTCTCAATCTCTGGACTGTTCTCCTGAACCTCAACACAACACCATAACATAACACAACTAACATAACATCTATCAATATGCTAAACCCTAACAGATCGAAGGTATATATAGCAATATCCTGCGAGTACTACCGACTCACTTCCCAGCGGCTGGGAGCTTCCAAGCGGCTGGGAGAAGGACAACTCAGACTACCTGATCACGATCTCTAACTGCCTACACATACTCCTAGGCTGAACTAATACATAGCATCGGTCCAATGGACCTTATTACATGATGAAGTCAAACATACTAAAAATAGACTAATGTCCTGTCATCATGTGGACAATTATCCTATATCCTGATCATGTACGGGTGCTCCTGCACCACATAAAGGACTCTTCAATGAACCGA